>CM051705.1:22402895-22407895 GCA_028022725.1 Lycodopsis pacificus | reverse complement strand
ATGGCATCACGTGTAGATGTTTCCTAGTTCTTTACTGGATCTTTTTGGTGGCATGTCATCATGCAGATCAAAACAAACCTGATCCCAGTCTGTTACTTTATCCGGACATGACGCAAATGTGTGCGTGCTACAGTGTAATAATGTACCCTCTCTTGGGTTCATACAATTTAAGGTCCTTTTTTCGTGTTTTGTTATGCTATGTTTTCTTCTTCAGAATAAATGCTGCCTCTCTGATGCCATTTTTCCTTGGAGTGCAGTTTTCTGTGATTCATTTCAATGTTTAGATTTAGACCTCACTCGCTCTCCTAGTTTACTTGAAATGAGATGGTGATCTGCATTTTCAGGTGGCTACAACAGGCTTAGTTCATTTTTACTTCACTATTCTCACAAGTGTAGTCGACTCACTGGTGTTCATATTAACAGCTACAAACATGTTTACTAAAGATATACCAAAGCAATTAACCCTACAGCAGCCAACCAAGGGCCCAGTTTACTACACAGTACTCTTGCTCATACGTTCACACACTTGAACTGGGTCTGCACAATGGATCATCTCATCCATTATCAAAAATGAATAATCCCAGATTACAGGCTTATTGACAATAACTCAAACACTTCATTTAGAATCTTCATTGTGGATAGACGCAGCCATGATGCTAATGTCAAACCCACACGATAACCACTGTGATTAATCATCACCAAATATACAAAACACACACTAACCATAATCCACACTCTCAATTTGTACAAACATGAAAGCACATAAGTGCATTGCACAGTTGCCCACAAAGACATACAAGTTACTTCCCAAGGGAGGCAGCAGTCTCTTGTTAAGTGTGACAAAAGATGAGGCAGGAAAATGGATGACAGCATGAAAGACAGAGCGAGAGGATTAGTGAAACTATCTCATGTGCTTTCCATTTGCATGCTTGTTCTGTGCACCTGTATAGTACGAGCACTGTGCACAGAGAGTCCTTTCATTCACTGACACTCCACCAGCTATGGATGCTCGAGGCATAGTAGCCAACGCATGGAGTGTGAGTCACTCAAGAAGCCTTATTGGAAAAAGCTCTCGCTTGGTAAACAGTTTCACAGCAGCAATCAAAGGAGGCAGATCCGTACGTCATTTAAGGGCAGAGATGATGACCAGGAAATTACAAAAGTAAAGAAATGTCGCTAAGAGCTGGTGCAAAACAGGCAGACGTAAAATAATGAGGATTCTGCATGCATACAAAATGTAGCCATTATGTACAAATAAACCAACAGTACAGTCTTAACACATGGCACAAAGCTGTATATCTAATACATGAAGACACTTTTTAAAGCTGAATTGGCTTGTGTTGATCGGTCCTTTAATAGCGGCCAGTGACAGGACAGTGAAAGGCTCTTTGTATCTGTTCTGCCATGTTGATGCTCATCTTTTTGGGGAAAAACTGAACACTAAAATGTTTGTGATATGCAGAGAAGATGCTACTGTTTTAAACAATTCAATCACACAGTGCTATGGTCGCTCGAATTCTGAGAAAAGTGATTTCACTTGTCAGTCCTGGTTTAATGTCAGTGTTTGTTTCCTCGGCAGTGTACTGGTTCCCCTCACTTTACCATTACACCAGCTATCTGCTTTCCTTTCTCTTCTGTGGTTGCAATATAAGCAAACGTCAAAGACATGGCCTTCAATACAACGGTGGACCTCTGAAATGTGTGAAAACACTAAGTCAGTGTTCCCACGCTTGCCTTGAAAAAAAATTTCCATGCTACCTCCTGATTTTCCAGGTACCATATTAAGTGATTATCTATAGGCCCCTGAAGCTTTCCGCCCCCATCTGCGCCCCCCTCCACACACACACACACACACACACACACACACACACACACACACACACCTAGGACACCTGACTACTTACTTGATTTAAAAGATGTGCCAGTCAAGTCTACATTGTAAATGCTTAGAGATTATGTCTTATTGATAATATCAATGCATGAAATAATGCAACAAGCTGTAGATGAACAACAAACGTGTTTTGTAGACCCAGACAGCCAGAACCTCACTGCACCGACTGTCTCCTAAAAATGACGTTCCCCCAAAACTAAAATGCATTCTCAATTACGTTTGACCAAAAACGTATTTTCTCCCTGATTACGTTTGTGTTTGACTTATTACATTGATGTATTACAAATACGTTTCTAATCAACATTTTAACACCACCACCACCTCTCCTTCTCCCTATTACGCGGTCAGAATACTACCAAAACACCCCGCCTGTCTCCAGCAGAAACGCGCTCATCCAGGCCGAGCAACGAGGAACATTACGCAGCTACAATACCTCCACAAAGGCCCGCGTGTAAAATCCGGGAGTATTTGTCATACGTCAAACACAAACGTAATCAGGGAAAAAATACGTTTTTAGTCAAACGTAATTGAGAATGCATTTTAGTTTTGGGGGAACGTAATTTTTAGACAGGACTGCACCATTAGACCACCATTACATTTTTCCTCTCGCGCACCCCACTTTGGGAATCCCTGCTCTACAACATGGGATCATCCATTTCTATCTACAGTAAAAGCTGTTCACATGTAAAGAGTTTTTATAAACTCATCTTAATTCTGTGCTCAATAGTTTCATTTTATTACTATTTTACACATCATGCAATAAAATTTTCCAGGACAACTGTTTCAATTTCCATGTAAGTGTTAACTTTTGCTCAGTTTCCATGACTTTTCCAAACCTGGAAAATGAAAAAATTGATTCCATGTTTTCCAGGTACCGTGGGAACCCTTTCATTGCCAAGCACAGCCGAGGAGAAAGAGTCGCTAGCTATTAGCACACTTGCGTCAATGTCAAGCAAAACATGGCAAACTATGAGACTTCCTGCATTCACTTTTCAAAATAGTTACGTTTCTAGTTCGTCAACATTAAGAAATGTCCTCATTTTTTTGTTTTATTCTATTTGTTAGTCTTATAATAGCACGGTGAACAATGTGTATATTTCTAGAGGCATAAAGCTTGAGTGTCCGAGCACCACACAGAACATTGAGCAAATACTTCCCATTTCCAAGGGTGCCTTTCACCTTCCGACTGCAAGCTTGACGGCTATCACATCAGGGGTTAGGGAGGACCACTCCATAAACAACATTATATTCGCATATCAGCATTCAAGATACAATCAAAATAAACATAATCATATCATACTGCAGTTAGAACTAACGAGGAACGCCTTTATTTTCTTGGGGAAATTTGAGGGGCATCTGGTATGGCTTTAGCTAACTCTGGCTACCTTAATTTTGTTGTCAGGGATGCACCCTGTAGATCGTGAGCGCTAACTGTAACACACGCGCACGTGCATGCACAAGCTCTCTCTCTCTCTCGCGCGCGCGCGCGCGCACACACACACACACACACACACACACACACACACGCACGCACACACACGGCTCAATGGCTAGTTGCTAGCATGCTATTACAACATATTAATCATACCTTGTATTTGTCGAAGCCCGCAAGCTGGTCCTGAGTGACATAATCGTAAAGAGCCATGGTGGTACAGGCTGGCTCCAAAAGGACATAAATGGATATCTGTTCCTTTGGAAAAACTAATCCACACGTTAGCTTCCGAGGCGAAGTACCATCTAGTTCAGCCGCTGTCGTTCACGCCGGGTGAGCTGATGTCGAAACATTTGAGCCACTCCTACGGAGCGCAAACATCTAACGTTAGCGGACTGGAGCTCACTACTGCCACCTCTGGCCTGGATGTTTGCGATAAAAAAAAGAAAAATCTGTATGAAATGATGTCTCATGGTCCAAAATGACACGGTTTTATTATTCATGTTGTCACTTGAGAAAACGAATACGGGCAATGTTTGCTGATAATGACGCAGCTGACGCTACATTTAATTGTGTTAGTTGGTCAAAGCGTTTCGCCGTCTAGTGCTCTGCTGTGCTCTTAAACGTGACGTGGCTTTCCGCTCCAGCCGGAAGAAAGGGGCAGATCTGCTTGTTTGATGCTGACCAGTTGAGTTATTCCTCGATCTGAGAGTAAAAATCCCAACTGAAGGCATAATGTAAGTACCAACAATAGTTAAGTTGTATTGCAATATGTGTCATTTAGTAATTTTCGTAAATCTTCATATGTAGCGTTCCTCTATTGGTTAACGCCAGTACTGGTTCTAACGTACCTAGCTAGCTAGCTAGCTAGCTAGCTAGTTACTCAGATTGATGGTCCAAATCGACCACGATTTGGCAGATTTATTGTCGACCATGTAATCTATGATAAAGCGAAGATTGTTACAATAATTCCGATGATTTTTGGATTCACATACAAGCTAATCATGTACAGAATACAGCGACTAGCAGGTGTTAGCGGTGTGTCTACATAAGGTGAACGCGTCCAACGTTAGCTAGCTATTAGAGCTGTGATTATCGTTATGCCAGTGGGTTTGGATGCTTTAGCTTAACCGTACATTGAATCGTATACAACGTTAATCTAGCTGCTAAACATTTTCTAAAGATGTATTTTTTTCTTATGTTGAATGCATTTTTTCCAACTTTCCAGACAGTAATATATTACCATTTTCAACACATTAGAAATTGGTAAATTACTTGCAGAGATTTAAACGTCAACATCATGCTTCCTCTTATTGTGAATATCAAATAGTCATGGATGTAACCAAGTGATTCCGAGATGTAAAAGGTGCGTTTGACTTTGGGGAAACCGATAGATGATGCGAAGTAAACATGACTTAATAGTGGTGACTAAAGTGAGCTAAACACTGGTATATTCCGTCGCTGCTTTTCTCGAAACTCTCCGTGTTTTTTTAAAGACTGAATCAGCATCCGTGTCTTCATGCTTTACAGAATGGTGACGGACGTGCAGCTGGCTATATTTGCCAACATGCTTGGCGTGTCGCTGTTCCTGCTGGTCGTGTTGTATCACTATGTTGCGGTGAATAACCCCAAGAAGCAGGAGTAGAGGACCAATGTGACAGGAGAGGTGAGGACCAC
>CM051705.1:22307895-22397895 GCA_028022725.1 Lycodopsis pacificus | reverse complement strand
ATGCAGATGTGTAACCTTTTTAATCAGAATTCCCTTCATAGTGTGTACTGCTTTTCATTTGGATTTACTTCTATTTGTGAATTCCAACCCATGTTTGACTTAGAATGTTCCCTGTGAGATTTAGAAAACCCCACAATACACAGACAAGATTGGACTCACTTGCTAAATTTGATGGAGGAAAGGATATGTTCAGGCCCCAAGTCTTTAGCAGTCTGCAACAGATGGAGACATCACAGTGAGGCAGTATGTTGCCTCTAGGAGAAATTGTAGTAAAATAACTAGTAATAGAAGAAATGAGGAGCATTTGCTCTCTGTGAGTGAGCCAGCAAGGCCAGCTAACCTCTGTGTGGTCCTCTGCGGGGTGATGAGTGACTGTAAGGGTCCGGCACCCTCTCCCCACACGCCGCATGGGGAAAGGCATTCTGGACCAACCCGCTGAAGTGGGTCCTCCCGCCTGAAAGTCTGGGCAGCTGAGGCCTGATAAGCAGACGGAGGGACATAAATACAAGGAACAGAGAAACAGCAGGTAACAGAGGAGGAACACAATGTTCATGGTTCAAAACAAAAACTATTTGGAAATGGATTCAATCAACAAATGTAACACATGCATGATCCTTCTCTTTATCTTTAGTGTTTGGACCAGTGGCGGCTGGTCAAGAGAGGGCAATGGGGCATGGCCCCACCATGAGCCACACGAAAAAAAATAAAAAATAAATAAAAAAATAAAAAAATTATAATAATCATAAATTATACAAATTGTCAATATTTGTGTTTTTTAACTATGGAATGTACCCAGTAATGTGTGTACAATATGATATCTGCGCAAAATACATGCTTTTCCTGCTCGTCCTCTCCCCCTGTGTGCTCGTCTGCTCATGCTCTCTGCCTTGTGTGCACGACACGTCTGAGAGCGCGCAGCGAGGGGGGCTTGATCGTTTTTGCCCTAAAAAGACGGGTCTATGAAGCTGTTTAGCCAATTGCTGATTCAAGATATAAATGAGTGACATACAATTTAGCCAATCAGCGCCCTCAAATAGATTCAGCTGTGGGCAAGAACGATCAGGCCCCCGGAGCTGCGCGTTCTCGTCAGGAGAAGTCTCTACAGGAGCCCGCGCCAGCGCGAGCTCTCCTCCTCCAAGACCCGTTTGAGAGGAGACCTTTGGCGGCGATTCTGCAGCCAAAGAGCTGATATCAGATCAGCCTGACCTCACAATCAGACAGCAGACTACATGCGAAGCTTCACTACTTCGTACAAGTCAGTCAATCAACTTCCTTTCTTCCTAAAAGTACGCTGATTACTTCGACATACCATACGTATCCACAGGCAGGGGCGGACTGGCCATCGGGGATACCGGGGGAATCCCCGGTAGGCCGACGGGACTATATTATATGCTTCACAGAACACGTTCAATTTACTCCAATACCGAAAATCAATAATCAGTGAAAACTGTATCAACAGTATAAACGGACATTATACTACTCCTCGCGATCCGAGGACGCCACAGCACGGCTGGACACTACGGTGCTTTTAAAAACGTTTCTCCATAACCGCGGTCTGCGCCGTGCGGTCGTGCCGGGCGTCTGTCGGGGCGACGCCGGCGGAGCTGCGAATGGCCGCCGTAGACCGGCGAAATACATGCCGTGTATTGAGTGGGCAGCGCGCCGTGTATTGAGTGGGCCGGTCTGACAGTAACTCCCGGGCCACTTTTTCCCCCTAAATTAACAGTGAAAACTCATCATAGCTTAATTTAACATCAGTATTCATAATTACACTTCATGTTTACTTCTCCTGATCTTTACCTCCTATAACAAGGTCCATAGGGGCATCTCAATAAATAAATGTTATATTATATTGTATTATATTATATAAGTCTTATTTACTGCTTTTTTTCATGTTGGAATAAATGTTAAATATTTAACTGCCAAGTAATAATGCGTGTTTGATGCTAAATTTTTTTTGCATGAAATCATACTGGGATGTTTGCTGAAATTGATAGGATGGCCCTCCCTAGAAAATTTTCCACCAGCCGCCACTGGTTTGGACTAACACTCTCATCCAATCTAATACGACAGAGGTTGAACTTCTGACCCACTACATTCTACATGGAAGCTGAGAAACAAAGATTACACACAAACTAAGTCAACAGACAGCAGAGGACCCACACACAGAAGTTGCTTCACACAGGGATATATTTTATTCCAAGGGTTTGTGATGTCTTGAGAGGCCGGGATCAGCGTGTGAGGCGTGGGTGCATAAATGAACACGACAAGCAGTTGTGTTTTAACTCAAAATAATATATTTCGCATCTTTGAACAACAGGTAAACAGAAGTATCTTCCTTTACTTCGGGGTCGTTGTCTTTAAAGTAAACTAAAACTCTCTTTCCCCTCGTGTGCTCCTGTCCTCCTCCTCCTCCTCTCTCCAAACATTTCCTTCCCTCCCCTGGGTAATCAGTTTCCTCTCTTTCAGCTGGGCCGCAGCCTTGGCCCCGGCTGCCCTGCTGCCTATGGGAATTGTAGTTTTTACCCAGCTGCCATGATGGGTTGTAGTCCTTGCTGTAACCACCGGGAGGGGATGTATCTCCCGTTGATGACCCTCCCTCTCATGACATCACAGGTTAAACAGACAGCAGCACATTGAAGAAGGTGGTCTTCTACACAGACAAACACTTACTACAACCCTAGTCTGGTGCAGAAGGTTAGCACCACATTGAAGGAACCGGCACACCTCTCATAAGGAGCAGAAAGACCTGGTGAACATGTGACTGTGCATGAGGTGGGACTCAACCTAAAGTTGATTTTGTCATCCTTCATGAAGACACATAAACGTTAGGACTGAAAGAACTAGGAAACAGGACATGTTCACAGAAAGAAAGCGGAATACAACTACAGAAATCGACATCCTCTAGTCTCCAGGGCACTGATGTAAAGTGACAGCCGTCCCACTGCATTGAATGCAATGGACAGAGGCTACAGGGAAATCATCGTCTTGGTGATATTAAAAGGAGCAGTAAGTGAGCTTTATATCTCCAGAGCACAAAACAACCCTCAAAGGTTTCACTCCTATGAACATAATCATTTGTTCTCTTAGAGCACATATTTCCCCATCTATGTATGACAGGACGGGGCTGCAAGAGGGGGGGGCGAAGGCAGGGCGAAGGCAGGGCACCCCCTGGACCTGTCTACAGACTATCACGTCCACACAGTCTACCTGACCTACGCTGCACGTCTTTGGACTGAGGGAGGCAGCCGGAGAACCTGAAGAGAGCATGCAACTCCACACAGAAGGCAGCGGTGCTATCCACCACACCACCTCTTTTTAGCTTGATATCTGCTCTAAACTAAAAGGTCAAGAACAGTACCACATATACACACACATAAGTGTGCAAACATTATCTGCATGTATATGTGTAACTACAGAGTGGTTTAGGCCTGCAAACTCAAAAAGCCACTCAATTATAAATAAATGATAACTTGTTTTCACTCTTCTTTGCGGCTTGTGATGCCAATTGTCTCCCTATTGATGATGAAGAAGATGAGGAGGCAGGAAGGATGTCCTACTTGAAAAAAGCAATGAGCAGAGCCTCCACAACCTACTGCTTACAACAGACTCCGGACCTACAGCGCTACAGGGAGTCGAGGCCAGATATTCATCTGCTCTCCAGAACCCTCTCCAGGTCTCACATGCTCCACCTCTGCATATTCAGTGCCTCTAAAGTGGCTGGTGCTAAAACACAGACCATCATCAAGGACTAGGCTTACAGCACACAAAGTCACAGACCGAACATTAGAATTCCACATATAGACCAAGACAACAAGCTATTTCCTCACCTCTGCTGACCACAAAACACATGACCTTTGACTGTGGACAGCCTGCGAAATAAACGTTACACTAGGAAACATTCAAATGTGTTTGAATAAATAATAATCATCATTTTATTCACCAGTTCGATGAAACATGGAATACAATTAAAGAACTTAACATTTTATTTACATCCAAATCAATAATGGAATCATATATTGAAATATTCTAAACACAGCTTTGATGTAGTCAAAGTGTTTTCATATGACACTTGTTGGCAATCAGCTCCATAAAGCAACCTTTCCCCCCTCAGAGAACCCGGTGATGAGCTTTCTGGCAGTGGGCTACACTGTGAACATCATAACACCAACATTGGACCGACACTGGAATGATACAGGTTTCACAACTAAGAACTACATCACTCCTTTCAAATGTGATTTTCAGTCATTATAAATGAAATTGAGTCTACAGAATGCTCTGTCCTGCTCAGAAGACTAGAAGTGGGTGTTGTGATGTGCACTGTGACGTGCACCGTTTCACATATAAACATCACAGAGCGAAATACAAATACATTGAAAAAAGAAAAACGTAATCTTATTTTTCAGACACAGCCACACTATGTTTCTTAAAAATAAAACCAATAAAATATTCAAAAATGTAAGTGCAACATGGCAAAAGTAAAACTATATTGAACCATTGACAGCGCTGACTATTTCCCAATCAGCACACTAATGTGGTATTCTCCCTAGCTTATTACTTGTATACAGTCAATGTAAGGTAATCCATGAGTATAATAGTTCCAATATTAATGTATACTGCAAATATCTACCCAAAGTTCTGCAACGATGGTTATGTAGCCGAGCACCTGACTCTCTGCTAAACCCATTCACACATTAAACAGTGTGCAGGACAAGCACAAGAACTACTCACTGAGTGCTATGCAACCAGCAATGCTTGAGTCATGGCTTCAACACATGCACTCCCAAGTCTATTCTACATCCCTCGGTGCGAATACTGTAGATACATGTCACTACACACATATTTGCAGAAGGAAAACAATAATATTTGAGGAAAATTTAGAAGTGCTAGCACCAGTGATATTTCAGACACACACAGGATCAAATAGTGATTTGCACTTGTTTTGATCGACAGTACATGGAGTGCCAGGCAAGTACAAGTTTGGAAAAGACACTACATCACTACAAACACCACTTGTCTGGTACTCCAAGTCATTTTAAGAGCTTACATTCACTCAGTCCACCCACACACACCTATGACCAAGCTCTCATTGGTTAGGTCAGCTTGAGTCCCGGGTGGGCCCAGCTGGAGTGTTGGTGTTTGGCGTTAGGCCCTGAAGGAGCAGGGGGCTCAGTTTGGAGAGCAGCCCGGGACGGGGCAGAGCCTGTAGGGAAGGGAGCAGGGTGGAGAGACTTGGGGACTGGAGGGAGTACAGACCTGTCATACTGACGGAGGCCGCTGCACACACAGAGGAAGACGAGGAGGAGGAGGACGAGGAAGGGGGTGAGAGTGGGGGGTGGGAGGGTGTGTGACTGTTGCTGGGAGGCCGTAGAATGGAGCGGTGGTGGGGTGGGCGTCTCCTCTCCTGAGGCTTAGGGTCTACAGAGAGGGAGACACACACATGCACCCGCTCAGAGACATGCGGGTGGCCACGCACACGCTAAAGCCCTTCAATGAGCCAGATGTCCCGATGCGAGACGAGACGCATAGATTTGGGTCGAAGTTTAAAATGATATCAGTATGCTTCAAGAATTGTTCGACCCTAAACAGGGCTGATGTTGTCAATAACTAATCTTTAAAGCATGCACTCACGTCATGCAGGGGTCATACTGATGTTCCAGACCACAGAAATCCAGCACATTAATCTGTTCACGTGTTCAAATCTGAGCCCAATTTGACATCACAATAAACCTGGAGCACAGACAGCGACACATCAACCACCCATTAGCCTTTCTTAACAACTCCAACAGCAGAAAGAGGGCAACGAGAAAGCAGATGACAGAATATGTGATATGTAGAGCGAGAAAGAGAGGAGCGGAGGTACATCCAAGAAGAGGTGATGGAGAGAAAATGCCAGCCAGCAACACAAGCAGATGGTGGGGAGATCAACTTACCCCTGACTGGGCCGAGTGTCTTGTTGACTCCACGTCCGCTAGTGTGTGTGCCGTTGTGCTGTGTGTGAGTTCGGGATGGGGGGCAGCCAAAAGTAAAGCTCGGGGAGCTGTGCATCTTCGGGGACGGCGTCTGGCTGCTGCTACTGTGACTGTTGCAGCGAATGCGACTGAGTGTGTTCTCCGACGCTGAGCCAGACAAACAGCTGGGCAGAAGATCACGCCAAACACAAAAACCCATGAACCAAATGTTACAAACCACGGGAACTAAAGTGTGTGCTATTTTGGAGTTTGATAAAGAGAGGTGTGTACACTCACCTGTTGAAGCTCTTTGGCGGTGACGCCTTGCTGCCATTGTGGTGTGTTCTTGGTGGAGGATGAGCGTGGATGTGTGTGTTCAGGCCTTTGGTGTTGCGGACGTGTTTGAGGATCCAAGCTCGGAGGTTCATCAGGCAGTTGTGCTCTGACAGCACCAGCCGTGGCCAGGGGTTACACTCTGCCATGTCCAGGGCAGAGATAGCCACTGCACGGCCCACCTGATGCACAACATCCATTAGTCCACTTCAGCACCAGATCTTTATCTCATTTCATTTTGAAAGGGCAACATTGCAGAGTGTACAAAAGATTTACGTTTTTTTAACATAAAACCCTTTTCCAGTTTTTTGTATGCATGAATATATGCACAAAGATGCGTGAAAGCGGCAGTGCATGTGGGCCATATAAGTCCTTCATCTTTACTTTCAGGAGTATATATCCATGCATACAGGTGTAAAACATCTACACACATACATGTCTAGATTCACACTTCCACTTCAATGTCTCAGCAATCTTTGTGTTCGACTTTGTTACATCTCACACTCCATTAAAAACACAACTGTATTCATTAGTGCCTTGTCTTTTAAGGTCAAGTTGGTAGGTAGGTTTTGCAGTTATTGAATATCAAAATCATCAACGTGCATCTAGCATGGAAATATCAGCTGATGACAGGTGAGTCGATAGCTTCCTGTGTTGAAAAGTTGTTCATTCCTTAAATATGTGCTAAACTATGAAATGAATGATATGACTGTACCTGATAAAACACATCAATGCTGGTGTTGATATTGACATTTCTGACTTGTGAAAATCTGCATTTCATGGGTTGAAAATGGCTCAACACGCCATCTACTGCTTTGAGCCAACCATGCACCTCGCAAGGCCAATAACAGTAGAGCTGACCGGTAGGGACTTATCTACGTCATGAATTTTATATTTAAAAAACAATATTAAAGCCCTATAATATACCCCGCCCCTCTCCATAGCCCCTTTCTGACCCCCCTCTCAGTCATGGGTGTATACAGAGAACTGGCAAGCTCCCGTTCATTCTTTTGAGAGTGGCTCAGCGGTGCATGAAGCCAAAGTGATACAATTACATGGATCTTCTGCGCCTATGGTCCCATAGAGCAAGCACAGAACATTGCCTTGAACCGTGGTCTCAGGCTCATTCACATGAACGGCAGCACGAAAATAACTCTCCATTTGGACATTAGTGCATTTCACAACTTTGAGCACATAATGATTTACATAAGGGCTCTACCAAATGTCTTCTTTTCTATTCAAAGCTCTGATGGAGCGGTACAGCCCTACTTGGTCATATTTTCTTTTAATTACCTTCAGCAGAGAACTGACTTTGAGAACTACTGGTCTGTGGGAAAAAGTATTTTTCAGGCAATGCATATAAACTGTATGTCAGAAGTGTTGCAGACATAGTTGCAGTGAAGTCATCCATTGGTTTGTGGCCTGACGTTTTGAAGACTCTTGTTATCTTGTTTGCAACCACAAGAGGGTGGAGCTAAGTACAACTGAACGCTGAATAAGACATTTGCAGGCGACCAAAATGTTACAATTAACTTAAATAAAGTGTTAAAGTTGTAAGACAGAAACTCTCAGACCGGACAACTCCATGGTAGGGACCTGTCAATCACAAGGTAGCCCCGCCCTAAAGCATACTCCTCTTTATGGTCTATCGTTTACTAAGAAGCAGAGTCCTTTTCTCCGTGCTAGCTATTAGAAACTACGCAAGCTCAAGGCACTTCTGCACTGGCTTCACTTTTCAGACCTGTAGGTTGCCGCCTAATGGGATCACGTGACGGACGTGGGAGTTGTAATTCCACGGTTTGGCCACTATGTTAATAGATTCAAAGCCTGACGCTCTTCCTGAGGGTTTGCTCTCAGCCCCTTGCCCATATTATCTGCACTTTCTAAATAATGATCAGTGTGAAGTTTCACTTTAAACAAAGACTCAAATTCCTCTCTGAATGGAAAGAACCCACCTACCTGTTCAAATATTTCGGGAGTGTATTTTGGAGGGAATGATGAGGGTGGGGGTGGGGTTGCCCGTCCATTGTCATGGCAAGCAGGTGGGATGGTGTTCATGGTTTTTCCTGTGTTGTAGTTGCACTCCAAAGTATAGCTGGTGGGGACCCAATAACAAAACATGTTCAAAATATACAACTGGAAAACTAAATTCAAGCTGATGTTGTTTTTTGTTGAATTGAACGAAAGTTAATTTTATATCACCAAGAAGTCTTCAAAATCGATTTTCAAAAGTTGCCATGTACTATTTGAGGTGACAGCCCTAAATCTAAACTGACGTTTTGTGAATCTGACCTGTGAAGCAGCCCTGTGGCCTTGTGAATGGCCACCCGCCCGCTGCCTTCTTTAGACTGGCCATCCCTCTTGTCTCGTGCGTACATGTTTTTCTCTGAGAAGTTACAGCCCAGGAAATCAAAGTGGGCAGAGTTGACAGCGATCAGCCTTGGATACAGCATGTTCTCTACCTGCAGAGAGAAGAAGCAGAGTGCACACAACATTAGATGTATGGAACAGAAAGAAGTACACCATCTTCTGTGACTGCTGTATGGGGATAAACAAATATGTCATTGACACAAATCAAAACTACTGAAATGAAAGAAACTAAATGCTAAAACCTTTTTCAGAAAAAACCTGAGAGGGAAGGTAAGTAAATGTAATACTATTCACCTGCTGGCTCTCCTCAGGAAGGTTATTTCCATACATGAAGCACCCCCGTTTAGAGGCGTGGCCATGTAAGTCCACATAGTATGCCACTCCCCCCTCCTGTGGTGGAATTGATTCTTGTTCCTCCACCTCTGGTACGGTTACCTCTACAGAAACAGGAGCTACAGTCTCCGAGGAGCTTGATGAGCTGTTGTGGTCCCCCTTCCCCATCTCTGTGGTGACCCAAGCGTTTTCCTCCATCACCATCAGAACTTCTGTGAGCGCAGGACTTGTGTCATTGTCTGCATTTCGTTGGTTCAAGCTGACTTCAAGGGAGGTGAACGGAGGAGATGGATGTTGATTGTCAGGTTTGGTGGTAAGGGGCGGGGTCTGCATGTGTGTGGGGCTGTTACAGTGAGTGCTGGACTGTGTATTGTGCAGGCGGTTGTGTGTGTGGTGGTAGAGCAAAAGTGCTTTGGCTGCATAGATGGAAGGGTGCAGCTCAGGGCTGGGGTTTAAGTATTGTCTGTTCAAGTTCACACCCCTGGAATCAGTCCTGCAAAAAGTATTCAAAAGAAGCCTTTTAACATTGTTGACAGAACACAGCAATGTTGAACACGACAATGGTGGATCAGTGCAGCATGCCAACACATGACATCAAATTCCAAAGCTCAAAAACACATTAGAAATAGAAATAGAGAACTCTTTCAGAAACATTTACAAGAAACAAGAAGTGCATAAATCAATGCAAACCATGCAATTAAGATCAGTTTAAACATTACCGATCACTGAGTCAAACAAGGTTTACATTGTTGCAGTGACAATGGTGCATGAGTATACGTGTGCAATTCTTACCTGTAGTGCCCACGGACGACCCCGTCTGGGTTGAGCATAGGAATGAGCTTGAAAAGAAACATGTTCCGAAGCGCATGAGCACGAGGGTCATCTCTTCTTAGGATGAAGTTGAGGAAACCGTTGAACACAAAGGATGAGGGAGTCTCCCCGGGGTGCACTCGACTGCTGAGAAAAAACACCTGCAAACACATGCAGACACACAAGGACCACGGGTCAGCCTCACTGTTTCCACATTATTCAGTGATTCCACATCAGCCTTCAGACCTGCAAACTCATGAGGGGTGAAAAAGGTGACAAGCCCGAAACCCTGTCGGTGGGGGGGGGGGGGGGGGTGCGCTCCAATCATTTTATTTTAAATATGAGCTTTAAAATGTAGCATTCTGGTGTACTCTGAGAAGAAAATTAAGTGATAAGACATTTACTTTAAAACAAATGTATTATTCAGTTATTAATCACTATTTCCAGCTCTATTATTATTAACCTTTATTTAGACACAATCCATTGAGACCGAGGTCTCACTTTCAAAAGTTTGTCAAATAAAAACAGACAGCAAGAGTAGCGAGAACCATCGCCTGTACAAATAAAGTGATTCGTTTTCATTTATAATATTAATATTAACTTCCACTGTTACTGTAAATCTGTTAGAATCTTCTATTTGCAATTAATATGCATTCAATCCAGTTCAATTATGTAAATGAAAATGATAATCTACTCTGGCTAAAGTAGTTTATCAAGAGTAAAATAATAGCTGTAATCTATAGACTCCTCTGCATTAGCAACCTGCTGAGATGAAGGTACAGGCACCTTAACCCTCATTACTTCAGGGTTATTGAGAGCAACGTGGGACTGTTGGGACTGTTGGTACACTGGCTGTGGTCATCACAGTGAACAGTGTGATGAGAGGACATGTGAGCCCTTGTTGCTGTAGTTCATCTCCTTGGAGCAGAGGCTGCATTTAGCATACCCTGCCTTATCAATGTATTTAAAACACTGTGACAGCGGGTAGCTGTACTCACGTCTGTTTAGACCTCCACCTTTATCCAGGCCCAGCTCCACTCACAGCTCAGCCCTGCGTCAAGCTGCGCTACAGACAGCCTCCTCTCCCTGAAGCTCTTTGACCTCATCATCTCATGTTTCGTGGTCATGAAAATTATTCTGACCACAAAATCATCCTCATTCTACTTTGAGTTAAAAAAACAACCTGCAACAAGATGCGCCGGTGTTCGGGTTTAACGTTAACGAGTGACTGCGTGAACTGAACCGGAACACGGGGGGCTGCATGCTTCATCACGTTACGTTTTTTCCTTCTAAATCGTGATAATTACGAACGTTAACAGTCGACAAAGTTCCGCGTGCAGTGGACGTTAACTTAAACCAGCAAGTATGAACGGTAGCGGAACATAACAGAACTTAAACTTTAACGGAGGGATATGAAGACGCTGTAGACATCTGAATGCTGATTGGCCAAGACTCGTCACATCAAAGATGTTCTATTGCGAAGATCACCACATCACCTTTTCTCCTCGTCTCACTCCAATCAGAGAAACGCTGGCTGGCCAGTTGACACCCCCCCCCCCGGAAAAAAAACTCTACGGATCTACACGATTCACGTGGATGATATATTTTGATTCAAAACGGCGAATTTCGCCGAAAAGCGACAAGTTTGCAGGTATGAGCCTTAAGTGTATTCCATTAAAGTTGCCACATTACGAAAGAGAATACTGATTGTGTGTTCAAGTATGATTCCGTCATACCCTTTTGCTGGAGAAGCGGTGTGGTCTTGGCGTGTTGATGTCGGGAAACAGCTTCGGCAGACGGGGTTCTCTCTCCTCTTGCATCCCGTTGCAGTTGGTCACAGTGATCAGGTCCACCCTATTACCATCTAGAGAGTGGCACAACAACTCCCTATGATAATACACACTGTCCGGGGCACTGAGTGAGAGGATGGAGATTGTTGGGAGAAAATAGTCAGAAATTCTTCAATTGAGGTCATTTAAAAAGTAATACCAGTGTCAAACATATATATTTGTGTGTGTGTGTGTGTGTGTGTGTGTGTGTGTGTGTGTGTGTGTGTGTGTGTGTGTGTGTGTGTGTGTGTGTGTGTGTGTGTTGTGTTGTGTTGTACCTGATCGGAATGAGTTGAGCAGCATTAGGGTAGCTCTTGTCAAACTGCTGCATCATCTCCTGGCACTCACTATAAGAGAAGGGGAAGCAGAAAGAGAAGTAGGTGGTCGCCCCTCGCGCCTCCAACAGCCGGTGAGAGAATGAGAGGATGAACTGGTTATCCACAATCTGCAAAGGGACAGAAGAAAGGAAGAAGAGACATATTATGAGAAAGAGAATAATAGCTGTCAGGAAACAAACGGACAGCAATCTGCCTGAGTGGCTCCTGATCCTCTCCCTGACAGTGGACTTACCTCAGCTGTGGGTCTGTCCCGGATCCTTTCCCACCGGTTCTTGCCAGGTAAAGTGCGTACGAGAGGAGCCATACCCTGACTGTAGAGCTTCCTCTGGTTGTTCATGTTCATCACATTGATCTTCAGTATCTTTCCAGATGCAGCACCCCGTACACTGAAGTGAAACCACGATCTGAAACACAAAAACGTGATTTGGGATTCTAAAAGCAACGTAACCAATAGTACGGGTTGTGTGCAGCTAGTAAACACAATTATCATGTGAATAACAAAATATAATTACAACATAAGCAGAAGTTGTTTTCTTCTTTTATACCTGTTTCCATTCTCATGTTCGGTGCCACTGCAGTCTGGCTGCGTCCACACATTGAACTCATAGTCAGGGGTCAGGTTTGACCCTGAGAGGGCACTCCCACTGGGAGCTGCATTAGTAGGAGGGCTATGGCTGCCCTTCTCCACCTTCTCCACACGTGCCAAGTTCCCGGAGTCAAACTTGGAGCTGAACACAATATTCCCAAAGCGAGCCTCCATGGTTCTGAACTCTAGGCTCTCACTTTTCTCCCCTCGGGTGACAGTCAGATGTCTGACATACAGCCTGTAATGAAATCAGAGAAACGCAATCAAATCTATACAGAGAAAAAATGTAAAGGAGGAAAAAGGTGCACTACTGGTGGCGACAAACTCAAATAGGAATGCTATACAAATCCAACAACCCCAAACAGCCCCTCAGTCTTACATGGTGCAGCCTTGTATTGCAACGACACATTGTTTGATCCAAAACGGTTGTCATCATTGATTAAGTCACTGCTTTGTGACGCATGCACATTACTGGATGCAGGACTGGGATACTGCAAGAATATATTTGTATTCATTTTGAGAAACTTTGATGCCAGTTCTAAATATCGGAAATTGCATGTTGTAGTAATGTGTGGCCTTTGGTAGTAAGATCTTTGTTTTTGGTAACTTAACACCAATTAAGAAATTAAATATAGGCTATCTATAATTGAAATGATGACTTAATTATAACGATGAAGGTACCTGGAATTCACAGTTCAGATCAACATTTAATTGCAGATGTAATTACATAAAGGCCATATACATAAACTAGGGCAAAACATGCAACTTCAGTCTTACTGGTAAAGATGTAATTAAATCATTTAGGTCAAGACGAAAACTTTTGAACTTGCTTAAATTAATAACAGCGACAATCTGAGGAGGGTAGCGAAAATACAACCATGGCCAAACGATACAATATGTTCGACGGTTACAACCCAATGTTCACTGGATCTACGGCGCAGATACATTATTGCATGGTTGTTCGCTTATCATTTATCATTTATCATGCATGACAACATGACCGCTCCTCTGTCCAGTGCTACAACTTAATGTCTGCTGTTTGATTTCAGTCATGGAGCAACAACCGCTGACCGAGAGATCTAGCACAGAGTGGGAACTAACGACTGTAAGCGGTAGAGTCGGTTAACAAGACGCGTTCTTTGTTCTTTTCTAAACACGCTAATGTCAGCTAATAGTTAACGGTACTACTATGATAGTCTCAGTGGACACCGTCAGATAGCTAATGTTACACACCGCTAATAAGTAACGCTAGCATACGTTTCTAGGCTACGAAGGCTAATTTAGCTCGGTTACCGAACTAGCAGTCGTTGTTTGAGACGACAGTATTTTTGAACGAATGCACAGCTTCAGTCGTTACATGCTTAATACATTTTAGCGACGCCAATGCTTTTCCACGAGACAATAAATGTTCAGTCTTACTACGCTATTTTGATTCGATGTCCATCTTTGTTTTCATCGTCCTTCTCAACCCTCACGTCGCTGCTCTGGATGCTGCGTTCAGGTTTCTCTGTGGAAATGACCGCTGACTGGAAACGTTGTCGCTGATCGTTATAGTGGGATGTGTAAACAAGCTGTAGAAGTAATGTGTCGATATTAGCATTTAAAGATTATAAGAGCCATAGTTACATTCATACACACACTGTTTCACATAGAGACAAACAAAATGTTCCAATCTTATCGAAAACAAAGAAACAACGTTGTGCAGTGCAGGTTCACTGCCAACCCAAATCAGGTTTGGATGTCTTCTAGGACAGGGGTCTTCAACGTTTTTCAGGCCAAGGACCCCCAAACTGATAGAGAGATGGAGCAGGGACCCCCGACTCTATATATTGTATAAAATTGTGTTTTATATTAAACTGGGCCTAGTACCATGTATAAATATACCTCTTTATTGTGCATTCAATACTAAGCTTTTCAAATAATACACAGGTTCATATATTCATGTCTTTATTTTAAACATGTGCAAGGTACAGTGAGTAGGGTGGCCGTGCCACTGACATTTATAAACACATCTTGTCAACTGATACCAATGCCAATATCAACATTGTCTGTCAATTGCATGATAATCATGCATACAAGCTATTCAAATTGACGTTTGTATTTTAAACATAAATGTGGAAACGAAAATGAGTGATGGCCTATTAGTGCCACTGCCATACATAAACATACCTGTTATCTTGCATACAATACTGAACTATTCAAGTAATGGACAGATTCATGTTTTCTGGTTGAGTTACAAAACGATCCATTTTCGCTCATAACAATGTCCAAACACTTGGCATAATAATATACTGGCCTCAGTAGTTGGCTGTTGTGGATAGGAGCTGCAGTGTTTTAGACAGGAATATCTTGCAAAAATGATTGCACAAGGATTCGTTGGTGAAGTAAATGTTTTTAACAAAACACGACCCCCCCTGCAGTACCTCCGCGGACCCCCTAGGGGTCGCGGACCCACTGTTGAAGACCTCTGTGATATCTTCTTTATTTTTTATTTGTATTTTATTTATTTATTATTTGCATATAGCTGCAGTTTTTTGATGTATTTATTTACCTGGGATAGTGCACATTAATCAACATTTCAGTTACCACCTCAATGTAAATATGCCAAAGTTAGCTAGAGAGCGCCACTCTTGGCTTGATGGCAAAAGGGCTTCATTATCTCATAACCGCTTTATTATCTTGAGTAAACAAAAGGTTTGGACTTTCCAAGTCCAATGTACAAGGAGATGATGAAATACAACGGAAATTGTTTCGATATGACTTGCATCTATGTTTTTGCTTTGTATCTTGTGTCTTCCTCCCCAGGCAAAGAGCAGAGCTTCGCCTCGTTTCTCCCCAGATTGAACACTGCTGGAGATCCAGGCTATATTCTTTGGCCTGCTGGAGGGAAAAGAGGCAGGGAGAACCAGAACCAGGACTTAGTGGAGCACCCTGTGAGACACCTGCTGCAGTAAAATTAGAGGTTGAACGGTGACCCCACACCCCTAACTCCACGCCCCTAACCCCTAACCCCACGCCCGGTGAACGGTGAGTCCCTGCTTGGCAAACGGTGACCGCACACCCCTAACTCCACGCCCCTAACCCCACGCCCGGTGAACGGTGAGTCCCTGTTTGACGCGTGCGGTCAGTCCCTGCTTGGCGAACGGTGACCCCACACCCCTAACTCCACGCCCCTAACCCCTAACCCCACGCCCGGTGAACGGTAAGTCCCTGCTTGCCTTGGACCGGCCCATGGACAAACTGGTATAGGCAAAAACTACAGGGGGACTTCCTTAGGATACACTGAGCGCCTCTCTCCTCCTCTTCTTCACCTCTGTCTGTATGCATTGATGTCCCATTAATGCTCATTACTAACTTTACTTCTTCCCCGGAGTGTTTGTGCTTTCTCGCCTCACAGGTTCCCATGACCGCAGTTTCATCTGGACACTGGTTCTTCAACCATCCATGGCCCTGCTGACACCTACTACGATCTTCATTATTAACATTATTAATCCTATTACCGATACCATTAATGCACAGTACTGATTTTGTCTCTTCCCAGGAGTCCTTGTGCTTTCTCTCCTCACAGGTTTCCATGGAGCATGGTTTCATCTGGACCCTGGTAGTTCCTCCTACCATGGCCCTGCTGACTCCAACTGCTAATATCACTTTTATTTTTACTCACATTACTATTTCATATTACCGTCACCATTAATGCACATTATTGACATGCTTCTTCACCAGAGTCTCTGTGCTTTCTCGCCTCACAGGTTCCTGTGTATCCGGGTTATACCTGGACCAGGTCTTGCCTCCTGCCGTGGTTGTGTCATACATTGAATGTGCTGTAATTACATTGAATGTGTTGTAATTCACTATCCTGTTCTACACATGACATCTATTGCACTTCTGTCCATCCTGGGAGAGGGATCCCTCCTCTATTGCTCTCCCACAGGTCTCTTCCTCTTTCCTCCCCGTTAAAGAGGAGGAAAGAGTTTTTCCTGTTCCGATGTGAGGGTCCCGGGACAAGAGGATGTCAAATGTGTACATATTGTAAAGCCCTTTGAGGCAAATTTGTAATTTGTGATTTTGGGCTGTACAAAAATAAATTGAATTGAATACCCATCCATCCGTCTACCCATCCACCTACCCACCCATCCATTCATCCATCCATCTACCCATTCACCCATATATCCATCCATCCCACTATCCATCCATCCATCTACCCACCCATCCATCCCCCCCCATCCACCCATCCACCCATCCACCCCCCCATCCACCATCTACCCATCCATCCATCCACCCATCCATCCCCCCATCCACCCATCCACCCACCCATCCATCCATCCATCCATCTACCCACCCATCCAACCACCCATCCATACCTCCATCCATCCATAGTCTGCCACTCACCCGGCTCTGGGTCATAGCAGAACAGGAATTTAAATGTGATCAATAATCGTTACATTGATTGATACTTACCACAACCTAAGGAGCCCATATTGGAGACTAACAGTGGTGTATAAAGTACTCAAAAGCCATACTTGAGTAAAAGTAAAGATACCTTACTGGAAAACTACTCCAGTAAAAGTAAAAAGTCACCTATTAGAATACTACTTGAGTAAAAGTCTTAAAGTATCTGATATTTATTGTACTTAAGTATCAAAAGTAATTTTCTGATATTAAATGTACATCATAACCTGAACATTAAATAAACATCATAACCTGTTCATTGAAAGTAAAAGTACAAGTAAATGCTGTTAATAAAAAAGCAAAGTGTCAGAATTTTGAGAATTATGAAGTTTATTCTTTTAAGTGCTGTGGCCACCATGACCAAGGACATGGAGCTGTGTTGACAATAATTGGGTTGGCTGTGATCCATCCAGGAGCAACAATGTTCAACATAATATATTGTACATAAGTACACTTTTGCATCTACTATGAACTTATCGTCATAATTCTCCGAAAAGCAATATGACACTATGAAGGAGTTGTAACAGTGAGTTTATAAGTATGCTCATTCCGACTAGAGGATGTAGAGGGCCAATGCATAATATTATGTTCAGCAAAAAATATCCACTTGATGCATCAGGTCAGTGTTTAGAGAAAGGACGCTGCCTTGTAAACTCCTATGGGCCTGATTTGAACACAATAGACAAAGGTTTTGCTCAAGCTGAATCTGCAATTGGGCGACTGCTACCATCATAACTCCATCTGATCATCCACAACATGACTCAAATATCAAAACATGATCAATACTAAAGCAGCAACCCAGTCATTACTTGAAACTGAAACATGTCCTGTTCATCTTCAAAAGAAGTTGGTTTTCAAAATTGCGAGAATTCAGTCCCGCTCTTCTTGGGCTGAAGACTCGTCCTGCGATGCTAAATAGCCTTTCACAGGCCGCTGAGGCAGGTAGAGGTGTGTTCAGCGTCACAGACAGCTTGCACACAGCTGCGAAGGATTTCCCTAATGCTAACGCCAACACTAATGCTGCGCTCTCTCGGCTCCCGTCAATCCTATGGTGTGGTGGCTAGCTAGAGCTAACGTTAGCCAACTAGTGCTGCACAACTGTCAACACTTCCTCAGCTCACTAACTTGCTGGCGATCCATGGGTGTTGGTCTTCGTCACCACCGTAGTTTGTTGCGGGAGTAGCAGGTGCTTCCATTTCTGCTTCCATCATGAAATCAGTCATCGTAGAGTGGAATTCTACTCAGGTAGTCGCCCGCTAGCTTATAGCATGTAGCATCCTGGGCATCACTGGGAATCAAAACACCGCGGCTTTGAGAGCACTTGTTTGCAATTGCGCATTAACGTGTTTAACCAATGCTTTAACTTGCAAGCTAGGACCACTGATTCACCAAACCAAATGCGTTATTATCGCGTTAATGCATTAATTAATTAACGCCGACAATTATTTTATCGCGTTAACGCAGTTTTTATTATTATTAAGGGGACATTTTTAACACAGGAACCGCCCCGCGAGCGGGGAACAGCTGTTTGTGTGACATCTCTTCCTGTTTCCTTCACCTACATTCCCCTGGGTCCTAAGTCCCTCCAAGTACAGCTTCTTATCACCCTCTATGTACCAACGTACATTTATAACAAATACCATACATATTACGGTAATCAGCGTTACTTATGTGTCTGACCAAAATACCAAAAAAAGCAAAAAATAAATGATTAATTTAAATTATTTTTTTTGAGTTTTTAAAGTGTTTTTGTTTGGAATGTGTATAATAAGCATATCATTTAGTTATCGCTACTGAGAATTTAACAAACATAACAAAAAACATGACGTAGATAGGTTTGCAGTTTTCAAGAAGTATATTTCAAATTGCATCTATTACACACATGAAGATAAAGTTGTGAACACCGGCTAAATATCTATTATCAGAATCATTATAACTGTATTGTAACTGCTGCTGTGTAAAGGGAATACTGCTGTTAAAAATAACCTGATTTGTTTAAAGTGTTTGCAAACCAAATGTTATTGCACTTTTGTTCATATAGCAGTACTTTTAAAATAAAAGTGCACAATACACTTCCTTTGAATTCGTTATTGAATTTTGCGCTTAAACAATGCGATTAATCGTGATTAAAAATTGTAATCGTTGCCCAGCACTAGTTTAAAGTCTTTATTCCTTACCTTTGTTGGTGTCATTTGTGTGCGTGTTTTGTTTGTTAATGAAGACGGTGAACATATTATTTGTATTATATTTCTGATCCCACATATATATATATAAATACATTTCCATGTGTTTACATGTGTGTCCTTATAGATACCTTTACATATGCAACTGAAGGAATGCATTCATTTAATTTGTATTAAATGTATTACATTTTTATTCATTTGTAATCTATATTACAAATGGAGTTATTTCCATTTTCATATTGGCTAAAATGACAGAAACACAATGTGACGATAGGGCCAATCATTTACATACACAGCGAAAATACAAAAGTAAAACATAGTTTAAAAGCAGGTTGAGGACATGTGTTTTACCCAAACGCCAGTCATCTACATCGAGGTATTGGAGGATTTGTCCAGAGATGCTTTTATCGGCGGCTTGCGATGTTTCGTTGCAGTTTGAGATGCAGTCCGTCAAATCCAGTGCGACCAAGGCAATAACTTTGTTGGTGCAAAGAATGAAGTCAAGACAGCTCTCCAAGAGCTTAACAAAACCAAATGATTTAGATCACATGTTGCACTATTTGAGTCCTGTACGGCCTGACTTACCTACTCTGAATTATGTTGATTTGAATTATTTCGTTTTAACACATCTTGCTTTATGATGCGTGAATTGGTTTTGAAGTTTGATTTTAGCTTAAATTAAGCTGCAATTAAGGAAGACTCTTTATTTGACTGTGGCTCAGGGGTTGAGCAGGGTCGTCCTTCAATCAGAGGATCGGCGGTTCGATCCCCGGCTCCATTAGTCCATTGGGCAAGACACTTAACCCCAAATTGCTCCTGTAGCTGTGCTTACGGTGTATGAATGTTAGTTAGTCCTGAGGGGCATGTAACACCTTGCATGGTAGAGCCTATCATCATGTATGAATGGGTGTATGATGACATGTGTTAAATAATACATATCATTTATATAGCGCTTTTCAAAATTCTCAGACACTTAACCCTCCTGTTGTGTTCTGGTCAAATCTGACCGATACGAAATCGCCATATGAAATTAACGGGAAACACTAGATTTGTCACGGGGTGTGGTGGAGGACTCAAATGCAGACATGCCCAGAAGCAGAGTGAAACAGGTCTTTAATGAACCAGGAAAACAGGAATCTTACATGGAAAACAGCAGGGAAACCAAATTCGAGATGAGAGACGGGGGTGGAAATCCAGCAGGACAAGGCAGGGCAGGCAGACTGGGAACCGGGAACCAGGAACAGGACGAGCCAAAGGGGCGGGTAGACATGACAATGATCTGGCAGTGAGTGACTGCGAAGCAGGAGTTTATATAGTGGCTTGAACAGGCGAGGGGTGTTGTGCTGATGAGGAGGGAGTGCTTGATTAGTGATCAGAGGCAGGTGAAGGGAATTAGGCTGGTGCTGAGGGAGTGGCTGAGAGTGAGGAGGGAGGAGCTACACACAGACACACACAGACACAGAACACAGAAGACAAAGCCTAATCGTGACAAGATTATGTCCATTCATCAGATTGAAAACAGCCCCACACACAGACCTGTGTGAACACCTGTTCACAGCCCCATATATAAAGTTGTACACATTTCAAACTTCAAACAAAAAATCAGGTGTTTGTTATGGGAACCCATCTCTGTACCGCGCTTATGTGCCCATCGCTATGGTGATGATGAATGTTTTTTGTGTTAATGTAAGAGCAGTTAAATTTATTGGTAAATTCCATTTACCATTTAACATCATGTGTAACCGATACGCTTCTGCTGTTGTAAATTGTTAACATTAACTGTTGCCTTTGATGTAATGAATTTGTAAAACGGATGTTTGCAATCCGCTGTTATCATCATCGCTGTTATCATCATCGCTGTTATCATCATCGCTGTTATTTTTATTAATTTTTTATTTGTTGTGCGACTGATTTGATTTTGTGCTTGACTTTAATTGTCAAAGGTGTTTGTTTTACTGTTTTTAACTGAAAAAGTCGAGAGAGTTGTGTTCAAGTGATTTCAGAAGAAATGGACTCTCTGTTTGTCTTTGTGCAGATTTATTAAAACTTAAACCCTCAAAAAAAAAAGTGCTACTTTGTGCTGAAACTCTTCATGATCGTTTTGTTGTTTATCAAACAAGTATTTTGCAATTGGAAGGTCAGAACAGGTATTATCCATGATGTGGCTAATGGTGTAGCACCAGCTTAAGAAAGCAGTGAGCAGTTGTGTTGTAATGAGATTTTACACGCAGATTCATTGCAGGAGTGTTATGTTTAAAGTTTACAATAAGACGATGAATATCTTTTGTTTTCTGATGTCACACAATGTGCTGCAACTTGGCCTGCTTTAAATATTGATCAGAAATTCCTTCAACTCTGACTATTGGTAAAACAGGAAATATGATTAATGTAGTAAGATGCCAGCCAGTGTGCAAAGGCGCACTGCTGTGACGTCTGTTGCCATTGTTCTGTCTCTTATGTGTCAAGGCATTACATTCTGTTGCAAGATACGTCACCTACAGAGAAGCAGCATGCTGAAAGGTTGAGTACACAGAACAAAGAAAATGAGAAGCCAAACTGAAGTAAAGCTGGAACCAGTGGAGGCCTTTTTGTTGACAGTCTGTTGTGTGAGAATGTTGCTTCTTCATGCCCGTGTTTCTCGCTAAAGGACAAAACTCTTTTTACATTTTATTTCCACCTATGAAGTGCTATCTGAAAATGATGTTTTGTATACACGGTCAGGCCTGGTGGAGTCTAAAATCAGACTCCTGGTGGGAAGTTCCCCGGCCCACATTAATCTCCAGTCCTTCCCTGGTTCCAGCAAGAACACGTGATTTTAGGTTATATCTTAATAATGGCGGAGTATTAGCTCTTAACGAGCGCTGTTAATTTATAATTTCTCATAAAACTCATTACTGGGTTTTGTGCTTATGCTCTATCAGTTTACAGTAACAAAATGTGAAAACTTATTTTGGTAGTTTGATGTGTATTTCTGTTTGTTTCAGAGAGAGAAAAGCACAAGGTGGCTGAATGGACTTGTCTTTAATATGGAGGGGTCTAAAAACTATATTATTACTTACTAATATATATAATATTGACCTCCCACCTCCTTCCCTTCAGTGATACTAGTATGTTTTTATACTTTTCTAAATTTAATAGAAATCGAGCAATGTGTCAAATTCTTTGTGTTTTCTTCTGTGCAAATGTGTATTTTGTGCTGCTGCAGTCTACAGTCAGGCAGAAAGCTATAAGATATGGAACTTGGGATGACCATATCAGGCACACGTGGCGAGGGACCATCTCAGCTGGGAGATGGAGAATGGAGAATGCTAAAGGGTCTTCAGTCCAAAACCGAAGCCCACGGCACAGCGAGCCGTCACATCTCTGCCACTGTTCCAGCTACTCACCACCTGTCAGCGCAGGACCACCAGCTACAAAGAGAAAAGGCTGGTCTCACTCTCAGATGCCATATTGACTAGTTTTGGATGTGAAAATGTCTAAAATGTAATTTTATAGGATTTTTTACACATTTTTGGAAATATGTTGATATGCTTTTTTTGGCCAAGATTTAGGTGAGAAGATAGATACCACTTATATATGTATGTAATTACAGAAGGTTTGCTCATCTATATCTTGTTATATCTCATTTATTTAATCTGTACAAAAACTAAAGTGTAAGAATTACAAGTTGTGGTTTTGCAGTGGGTTTCCAGCTGGACTAATTCTTGGACGGGCAGAGTCACTCCCTAATGCCTGGCACCGTCACAGTGACGACAAGACTCCAGGAAGTTACTGTGCCAAGAGATGGTCAGGAAAATAAGCCCCTGAGAAACCCCAGCGAGACATTTTTAAACTTAGCTTTTTGCATGGATCAAACACTTTTTGTGAGGATTACCTTTGGGCCAGGCACAGGCTCTGTGTTTCCCTGTTTCCAATCTGTGCTAAGCTAAGCTAACCAGCTGCTGGCAGTAGCTTCCTACTTATCGTACAGACATGAGTGAAACACCTGTTGTGCCTTTGGTTGGCTCCTCATCAGATTTGAACTTCATGGATGAGGATTCTGAATGAGGAGACGGAGGTCTCTTTGTCGCCTGTGAACTCGTGGAGGGTGAAGCAGGTTTGCTGAGTATGGATACTTGGACAGATGAGCTGGTAGCCACAGACACCGATTCCTGTAGATAACAAGGAAATGTTTTTGGCTTTTGTTTTAGCATGGGCTTGTTGGTGCAATTAGTTTTGATGTACATCTTACCACGAGTACTAGACATGTTAAGGGAAAAGTTTTGGGGAATACACTTTTTTGCGAAGTGTTACATGAGTAGATTGTCAGTAGGAGTCCATCTCAGAGTGTGAGACACCCTGAACTCCTACGCATGGGTCACCAACCAAGAAAGTCAAAACGGACCTGATATGCAAACCTTTCCTTGAAAGTTGACATACACTGTTAAACTGCCATCAAAATTCAACTCATCAGGTAGAGCAGAGCATTAAGAATAGCAACCTTAGTTCCCTCTGTCAACATTCTTCTCTTTCCTACCTTGTCATGTGCCCCATGTGACAGACATCCTCACATGCAGTATTCATGCTGAGGTTCATAAAAGGCCTTTTGTACGGTATAGACCTTGATGAATGTCACATGATTTCACCACAAGAGGGCAATAAAGCCTTTCTGCTGGCCTCTTCCTCAACCATAGCAAAGGATTGGGTACACACTCACACACAGTTCAAAGACTCATCACTTGGTGACAGCAAAAGCTGATGCATATTAGAGTTAAGGGAGCATCTTTGCCTTCCGGAATCTTTTGATAAATGGTCGGGTCATCAGAAAGAAACAACGATTTGTAACACTTGCATTTTTCAGCTTAATGTGTTGATTTGCAGAGAAATGAATCGTGAGTTGATTCATAATTGTGTGATGCATTTGTGAGAATGTTCTATCATGCTGTCCTTTAAAAACACATTTCTTTTTGTGCTGTTTGATCATTTTCCTAGAAGCGCTATATTTTGTCAGTTGACCTCTGGGAGCTCTTTGCAGCGCGGCTCTTTTAAGTCATCTGCTGTCTTTGATTCACTGTAATTAATGACAGGGAGAAACAAACATCACTTCATTTTGAATGGTAATTGTTTTTAGGCCTTTCCGGATGATGAGAATAAAAGCAAGTTTACACTCAATGTAACGCCATGAAATACCCGCATTGTAGTGCAGACGCCAAGATGGACCTCATGCTTTAAGTGTCTAAATCCTACTTCTACTTCCTTCAATCCTCCATAACATCAGTAAAAACATGCTCAAAAGAAAATGTGATTTTTCTGTTAACCAAATGGAGCACTGACATTTAGTAGTCCCATGATGCAGCGACTCACCACTTAATGACATGAAAGGGGGATAAGCCTTGCAGCTGGGCCGTCAGAGTTTGACTGATATTGTGTAATGGTCTATGGGTGCTGGAGGGAGAACAGCTATTAGATATTTGGGTTGACCACTTCTTGACCTTTGAAGTATCTACTGTACAGTCATTTGACTTAAACAAAATAAAATGAGAGCTTTCACTTGACCGTCACCCTTGATGGATTGATGAATTTGATATGACTTGTAATCATTCACATTTTGAACTGATCAACAACGGTTGAGATTTACTTCGGCAACATACTACAAGCTTGCTTCTATTGTCTTTATTGTTTTTGTTGAAATACAGTATGTATAATTAGTTGGGGGGGATTTGTGCCAGACGAAACATCCAGTTACTCAGCCATAGGGAACAGACACATAACATGTGGCCTAGTTAAGGGTTTTCTGTTGTTTGCATCCCAATCCGGTCAAAATTTCCCAAGATGTAGCTTGTAAGAGCGTGTATGTTGTTGCTTAGGAACAGTTTTCCCTGTGTCCCCAGTAGGTGGTCTCTTTATGAATATCATTACATACCCATTCAGGAGAGGCAAGTCATCTTTATCCCTTGCAGACCATGTTTATCACTACTCCTAAATGTGTTGCTCACTGTAGTTCTACACCTTTATGTATTCACTGATAGATGCAGCTATGATGCTGACGTAAAGGAGAAGCTGAATAGGGAGACGTTTTTAAATAGTTATCTAATGGGCTAAATGTTCATATCAGAAGCAAGCCTATTTTCTTACACAGCAGTAACGGCGTACTTACATGTATCTCTAATTAATCATGGACAACATTAGGACTTAATCCAGAGGTGTATCCACAGGAGGTCCGGTCTGGGGTATGGGGCTCCCCTATAGTTGAGGCCCCTCTCACTCCTGCCGCGTGCACTCTGTGTAGAGCAGAGGCTCAGGGCATGGCCCCCTGTCTTCCTGCTGGGCCTCCATCTGCTGTGGAGGTGGTTAGGTCCCCGGATTGATGGCAAGACAATGAGTTTATGACATGCGTCGTCGTGAGTGACAGAGGGTCTTGTCCCTCCTGGGGCTCCCGACGACCACGGATCTCACATTTGCTGCCGGCACTATGCCAAGGCTAATGGGAGGAGTGATCCTCCTGCTGTGGAATGGGACTTGTAGTTTACAGCTGGCTGGTAATTCAGGACATGGAGCAAATCTTTCACAGCTTCTGTCTTAAGACTCTTTTGTGGCACATTAGCAAGCCTTTCACTATGTGGCTCGATCTGAGAGAACAATAATCTATGGTAAGAGTATATGCGGTTGATTTTTAGTGATCTGATCTGTAGTTCTGATTTGTAGTGTTGATACTTGCTCTGCTGCCAGTGAGCTGCATTACTCCTTATCTTTGGAGAGATTTTACGAAGCCTTCTAAACTGGTCTCTGAAGTTCCCCAGTTGACCCAGCAGCACTGCTTTCACACACCTGTCAACATGTTGTTTCTTTCCACTTTGGTGGGTCCAAGTTAAAAAGAAATCGCGTCCTTCATCTCCCACTCCTCTCCTTCTTGCCTACACTGATTTTGCAGAGCCCACAAAGTATCCAGAAATATACAAGAAAGGAAGAGTGAAGGAAAGTAATGGAGCTCATCAGGACTGTTAGAGAGTAACAGAACATAAACGAATGAGCACGATGAGCTTAGTGATTCTGACTGAGTTTAAATGTAGTGTATTTGTAAAATGTAACTTGAGTTCATAAAAGATTGTCACTGGCATTGAAGAGACATACATATTTTTAATATTCAGTTTGACCTGATGAAATATTCCCTAAAACCTTCTGTTAGATCCTGGGGTTCTCTGGCCCGATACGGGGCTACCTACTGACTCAGCTCTCTATTAAAAGATTTCCGAGCTGGTGTTCTTGCGAGGAAACTCGCCTGGCTTCCGCTAACTGCCGTTACTCCCGACGTCTACCCTGCTTCCTCCGGTCGGTGCGCGCTCGGCCGAGGGACCACCCAGGCCCCGGGCGCTCCCACCAGTCGCGTCGGTTATGGCAGCTTTCCTCTTATGGATCCGTGCTCTTGGTAAATTGCCAGGTTAGGTTTTAACGGCTAGGATCACTTCTAAAACCGTAAGGGGTTGTTAAGTGGATTCAGTCACTAGGATAACCTTTCAGAACTCAGTTGTAAGACATACAATAGACTTAACTTTTTACTTGCCACGAGGAACATTTACCATTTTAAGCAAATGAATGCACTTGAGAGTTTTACTTTAAATGCAGATTAGATATTTATTGCAGGTTGTATATATATATTTTGTTAGCAGGGATTCAGGCTACAGCTCACATAATAAAAATAGTTACTACACTTGATTCGTAATTTAATTTTCTTCTTTAGATTATACTCATTGGGTTAGGTTGACGAGTCGTCTCGGTCGGAGCTGGATTTCAAAGGTCCGATGGAAAAGTTCTTTTGGAGGTGTTAGGAACGAGGGTCCGGCCGGACCCTCGGATTCCTCCTGCTCGCACAGCGGAGTTCGATCAGCAACCCTCAAGGCTCAGTACAAAGTCTTTCTAGGGCTGCCGTGTTCTTCCGTTGTTCAGTTGGTAAAGTCAAGCAGTGGGGAGAGGGAAACTCTCCGTCTTGTAATCCTTGTCCACGAACGGTTATCTTTTCTTTTCGTGAGCAGAGACGGAGTCCTCAAATACTTCTGTAGCGCAGTCGTCCGTATCTTCTTCCTCGGAGCGCTTGGTCGGCTCCCGCGTAGAATCCCCGTCTTGCTGTTTGCAAGTTACTTATTTTATAACACTTTTGGGCTGCCTCTCCCCTCTCTCCCCCCTCTTCTCCAACACGTCCTCCCTCAGCACATGATTAACATGACATCATTGATTTGGTGCATGTGCTTCGAAAAGTGCCTAACTTTTGTGTGTGTGCATGAGGTAATCACCCCAACTTCCCTGTGTGGGCGCTTACACAATCAAGCCCTGCGCGTGTGTCTGGGTGTTCAACATCTGTTGTACTTCCCCTTTTCCTACACTCACATTTCTAACACAGATTAGTTATCATAATCACAGTTACAGTTAATCACTTTGCTTAGTACAGATTTGCTTATAAAATGATTATTGATCTCATCCTTCATCATTATTATGCTTTGTGTCTTCTCTTCTCAACCGCCGTTATTTCCCCATCCCTTGAAGCCAACACCCTGCTTACTTCCTCTTTCTCCGGACTTTCAGGACAAACAATCTGCACTATACTCAGATACACATATTATTATTATCAGGTTTATATTTGTTAAAATCACTTTACATTTGTTATGTAATACACGCTTGCTTTAAAATGATTATTCGATTTCATCCGTTAAACTATAATTATACGCTTTATGTCCCTTTAGCCTAATTTACATACCGAACATGTATTCCCTCATTTAAGGCAGCTTCCCTGGAGCTCAACTCTATTTGACACCCCCTTCTTGAGGTCACAGGCTGCCTCGCCTTAGCTAGTAGGAATCTCACAGGAAGTTTTCATCGGCCGGGGCAGTGATGACGAGCACGTCGTCCTCTGGTGAAGACGGTCCTGATGCCCGCTCTCAGCTGTCGATTACCACTAGGTGATGAAGGTTAACCTTGTTAACTTCTCCACACGGCATGTACCGCATAAGCATGCATCCATAACCTTCACTGGTTTATGGTGCATTCGGTTAAATTCTCTTCTTTTTCCTGTGACCCGGCGTGGTTTCTGGTCTCCGGGTCCCTGCCATGCAACGGCTAGGGTGGTCGGCAGCAGGCAGACCACACAGGCATTCTTAACTTCTCTCCATTGCAACACTTCTTTTTCTCTGGAGAGAAATCACTTCTTTGCGCAACCCAACTTCCTCAGGGCTCTTCCTGCCCAGAGCCCCGTAGCACTCCTTCTCATGGTAACCACCCCTTTGACATTGGCCACTCTGACGTAGGGAGGTAAATCTTGTATGTTGGTGGCCATTCTTGAGTTCCTGGTTTCTCCTAGTACGGAACCGGCTTCAGCTGCCCTACTCCTTGGATTCCTCTTTTCTTGAGTTGAACAGTATTGCTGTCCAATATCTTGACTACTATGTCGGATTTATCGTACTTGGCTTTGGCTGCTTTGACTCCACGAGCACCAACAGGTACTTTTCTCTGCTCTTCCCTGGTACCCCAAGGGGTCCTGCCACATCCATGCAGATAGAGCCCCAGGGTACAGTACTTTTAATGGTGAGTCCTCCCACCCTTTGTCCTCTCCTTCCTGCGTTGTATCGACCACACAACTCACAGTCTTTTAGGATTCTGCGGACTTCTTTTTCAGGAATCCAGAGTCGCTGCTTTCCCAGTTCCCTTTGCGTTGGAACGGTGCCTGCATATCCTAGTGCGCCATGCACCGCCTGCACCACCTCCTCCACGCTCTCTTCTGGGACTACCCTTCCTTTGGGCAATTCTTCCCACTTCTCGATCCCAACAAAGACAACTTGTCTCATCTGGACGAAACGATCCACTTCTTCGTTTCCTTGCCAATGAGTTCCTTCTTGCGTGTGGGCCCTCTGGTGCACCACTTCGAGCTCCATGCTTAGCCGTAATTCGGCTATTTTTCTCCATAGGTCTTGATGAGCCACTTTTTAACTTTTAGCGCTCTCAAACCCATTTTCCTCCCATATGGACAGGTCTTCGTTAAGGGCCTGAGCCCAGTAATAACTATCAGTTATGACTCTAGCTCTTTTCACCCTTCTCTTTGCACTGCTGTTCTACTTCTCCTTTAACCGACGCCCTACTTTCTTCTTGATGTAGGTCGGTTAGGTGTTGTTGGATGGCAGCGTCCCAGGTGGTCCATCCTCTTCCGTACAGGATGACCTGATGTTGGACGTTGCCTCTGTTGTCTTTATCCGGTGTCGGTTCTCCCGATGCCGCTCATTCTGCCGCGTCGTCCCTCTGGTCCTCGCTGCCGTCCAGTGGCGATTCCTTCATCGGGGCCGCTGGCTCGTCCCGCTGGGTCGCCTCCGTCTGCCGGCCGGTCCCTGGAACGTCTGGTCCGTTCTGCTACTCTTGCATCTTGGACTTTGTCTTTGTCTTTTGTTGTCTCGAGTCGCCGTCCTCCCAAAGCCTCTCGTCGCGCGTTGAGTAAGGGATGGGGTCGGGCTCTGGCCCCTCTACAGGTCGGCTGTTTCTGGTCGATGCTCCTCCGTCGCCTGCGGTTCTCCTGTGCTGGCTTGTAAATACCACACACAGCTTCGATTCGTGGATGTCTCGCAATCGGACTTCTTTGAGGCTTGGGCAGCGTTACTTTCTACCCAATACTCGCCTCCTTCTCAGGTCTTTCGTACACGAACGACAGCCTCTCTCGGCTGCTGGGGTTCTTCTTCTTGTTGGGCGCCACGTGTTAGATCCTGGGGTTCTCTGGCCCGATACGGGGCTACCTACTGACTCAGCTCTCTATTAAAAGATTTCCGAGCTGGTGTTCTTGCGAGGAAACTCGCCTGGCTTCCGCTAACTGCCGTTACTCCCGACGTCTACCCTGCTTCCTCCGGTCGGTGCGCGCTCGGCCGAGGGACCACCCAGGCCCCGGGCGCTCCCACCAGTCGCGTCGGTTATGGCAGCTTTCCTCTTATGGATCCGTGCTCTTGGTAAATTGCCAGGTTAGGTTTTAACGGCTAGGATCACTTCTAAAACCGTAAGGGGTTGTTAAGTGGATTCAGTCACTAGGATAACCTTTCAGAACTCAGTTGTAAGACATACAATAGACTTAACTTTTTACTTGCCACGAGGAACATTTACCATTTTAAGCAAATGAATGCACTTGAGAGTTTTACTTTAAATGCAGATTAGATATTTATTGCAGGTTGTATATATATATTTTGTTAGCAGGGATTCAGGCTACAGCTCACATAATAAAAATAGTTACTACACTTGATTCGTAATTTAATTTTCTTCTTTAGATTATACTCATTGGGTTAGGTTGACGAGTCGTCTCGGTCGGAGCTGGATTTCAAAGGTCCGATGGAAAAGTTCTTTTGGAGGTGTTAGGAACGAGGGTCCGGCCGGACCCTCGGATTCCTCCTGCTCGCACAGCGGAGTTCGATCAGCAACCCTCAAGGCTCAGTACAAAGTCTTTCTAGGGCTGCCGTGTTCTTCCGTTGTTCAGTTGGTAAAGTCAAGCAGTGGGGAGAGGGAAACTCTCCGTCTTGTAATCCTTGTCCACGAACGGTTATCTTTTCTTTTCGTGAGCAGAGACGGAGTCCTCAAATACTTCTGTAGCGCAGTCGTCCGTATCTTCTTCCTCGGAGCGCTTGGTCGGCTCCCGCGTAGAATCCCCGTCTTGCTGTTTGCAAGTTACTTATTTTATAACACTTTTGGGCTGCCTCTCCCCTCTCTCCCCCCTCTTCTCCAACACGTCCTCCCTCAGCACATGATTAACATGACATCATTGATTTGGTGCATGTGCTTCGAAAAGTGCCTAACTTTTGTGTGTGTGCATGAGGTAATCACCCCAACTTCCCTGTGTGGGCGCTTACACAATCAAGCCCTGCGCGTGTGTCTGGGTGTTCAACATCTGTTGTACTTCCCCTTTTCCTACACTCACATTTCTAACACAGATTAGTTATCATAATCACAGTTACAGTTAATCACTTTGCTTAGTACAGATTTGCTTATAAAATGATTATTGATCTCATCCTTCATCATTATTATGCTTTGTGTCTTCTCTTCTCAACCGCCGTTATTTCCCCATCCCTTGAAGCCAACACCCTGCTTACTTCCTCTTTCTCCGGACTTTCAGGACAAACAATCTGCACTATACTCAGATACACATATTATTATTATCAGGTTTATATTTGTTAAAATCACTTTACATTTGTTATGTAATACACGCTTGCTTTAAAATGATTATTCGATTTCATCCGTTAAACTATAATTATACGCTTTATGTCCCTTTAGCCTAATTTACATACCGAACATGTATTCCCTCATTTAAGGCAGCTTCCCTGGAGCTCAACTCTATTTGACACTTCATATGACTTTAAATGCAATTATATTCGTGATCAAAAAAGTGACGTTGTTTTAATTTACTGGAGTAACTCACTCTCACTTGTTTTCTTTCTGGAAAAAATCATCCACTGTGTAGCTCACTGCACGGTGTGGTGACTAGCACTGTGGTCTCTCAGCCCGGGTTAGATAGCTGGGCCTTCCCTGTGCCGGTTCACTCCGGGTTCTCTGACATGCAGTTTAGGTTATCTGGGATTGATTAATCTAAATTGCCTGTAAGTGTGAATCTATCTGGGATAGTGTGGCGAGCCTTTGCCAAATGTCAGCTACCATCGGCTCCAAATTAAAGATAATGGATGGGTGGATGGCAGTGGTGTATAGTAACGAAGTAGAAATACTTCGTTACTGTACTTAAGTCATTTTTTTGGATATCTGTACTTTACTTTACTATTTATATTTCTGTTGACTTTTACTTTTACTTCACTACATTTTGCAAAGAAAACTTTTACTCCGATACATTTACCCTGAAACCTTCGTTACTCGCAACAAAATCAAATCTATCTTTAGAAACAAAATGAATCATGAGACCAGCGTCAGGGACTGTGGTGGAACACAGACTGCAAGTAAGCAGGTTTGGTGAATCAGTGGTCCTAGCAGCAAGTTAAATCATTGGTTAATCACGTTAATGCACAATTGCAAACAAGTGCTCTCAAAGCTGCGGTGTTTTGATTCCCAGTGATGCCCAGGATGCTATATGCAATAGCTAGCGAGCGACTACATGAGTATAATTCCACTCTACGATGACTGATTTCATGATGGAAGCAGAAATGGAAGCACCTACTACTCCCGAAACAAACGACGGTGGTGACGAAGACCAACACCCGTGGATCGCCAGCGAGTTAGTGAGCTGAGGAAGTGTTAGCTAACTTAACGTTAGCTAGCCACCACACCATAGGATTGACAGGAGCCGCGAGAGCGCAGCATTAGGGGAATCCATCCCAGCTGTGTGCAAGCTGTCTGTGACGCTGAACACACCTCTACCTGCCTCAGCAGCCTGTAAAAGGCTATTTAGCATCGCAGGACTAGTCTTCAGCCCAAGAAGAGCGAGACTGAATTCTCGCAATTTTGAAAACCAACTTCTTTTGAAGATGAACAGGACATTTTTCAGTTTCAAGTAATGACTGGGTTGTTACTTTCGGTGCTGCTTTAGTATTGATCATGTGTTGATATTTGAGTCATGTTGTGGATGATCAGATGCAGTGGCGGCTGGTCAAGAGAGGGCCATGGGGCATGGCCCCACCATGAGCCACACGAAAAAAAAAATTATAATAATCATAAATTATACAAATTGTCAATATTTGTGTTTTTTAACTATGGAATGTACCCAGTAATGTGTGTACAATATGATATCTGCGCAAAATATATGCTTTTCCTGCTCGTCCTCTCCCCCTGTGTGCTCGTCTGCTCGTGCTCTCTGCCTGTGTGCACGACACGTCTGAGAACGCGCAGCTAGGGGGGCCTGATCGTTTTGGCCCAAAAAAGACGGGTCTATGAAGCAGTTTAGCCAATTGCTGATTCAAGATATAAATGAGTGACATACAATTTAGCCAATCAGCTCCCTCAAATAGATTCAGCTATGGGCCAGAACGATCAGGCCCCCCTAGCTGTGCGTTCTCGTCAGGAGAAGTCTCTACAGGCGACCGCGCCAGCGCGAGCACTCCTCCAAGACCCGTTTGAGAGGAGAACTTTGAGGAGATTCTGCAGCCAAAGAGCTGATATCAGATCAGCCTGACCTCACAATCAGACAGCAGACTACATGCGAAGCTTCACTACTTCGTACAAGTCAGTCAATCAACTTCCTTTCTTCCGAAAAGTACGCTGATTACTTCGACATACCATACGTATCCACAGGCAGGGGCGGACTGGTCATCGGGGATACCGGGGATTCGGTAGGCCGACGGGGTTTGGGCCGTCTCTGACACATTCAATTTACTCTACCGAAAGTCAATAATCAGTGAAAACTGTATCAACAGTATAAACTGACATTGTACTACTCCTCGCGATCCGAGGACGCCATAGCACGGCTGGACACTACGGTGCTTTTAAAAACTTTTCTCCATAACCGCGGTCTGCGCCGTGCGGTCGTGCCGGGCGTCTGTCGGGGCAGGGCCGGCGGAGGTGCGAATGGCCGCCGTAGACCGGCGAAATACATGCCGTGTATTGAGTGGGCCGGTCTGACAGTAACTCCCGGGCCACTTTTTCCCCCTAAATTAACAGTGAAAACTCATCATAGCTTAATTTAACATCAGTATTCATAATTACACTTCATGTTTACTTCTCCTGATCTTTACCTCCTATAACAAGGTCCATAGGGGCATCTCAATAAATAAACATGTTATATTATATTGTATTATATTATATAAGTCTTATTTACTGCTTTTTTTCATGTTGGAATAAATGTTAAATATTTAACTGCCAAGTAATAATGCGTGTTTGATGCTAAATTTTTTTTGCATGAAATCATACTGGGATGTTTGCTGAAATTGATAGGATGGCCCTACCTAGAAAATTTTCCACCAGCCGCCACTGATCAGATGGAGTTATGATGGTAGCAGTCGCCCAATTGCAGATTCAGCTTGAGCAAAACCTTTGTCTATTGTGTTCAAATCAGGCCCATAGTAGTTTACAAGGCAGGTGTCCTTTCTCAAAACACTGACCTGATGCATCAAGTGGATATTTTTTGCTGAACATAATATTATGCATTTGCCCTCTACATCCTCTCGTCGGAATGAGCATACTTATAAACGCACTGTTACAACTCCTTCATAGTGTCATATTGCTTTTCGGAGAATTATGATGATAAGTTCATGCAAAAGTATACTATATATATATTAAAAGTATATATTATGTTGAACATTGTTGCTCCTGGATGGATCACAGCCAACCCAATTATTTTCAACACAGCTCCATGTACTTGGTCATGGTGGCCACAGCACTTAAAGGAATAAACTTCATAATTCTCAAAATTCTGACCCTTTGCTTTTTTATTAACAGCATTTACTTGTACTTTTAATTTCAATACTTAAGTACATTTAATATCAGAAAATTACTTTTGATACTTAAGTAGGCCTACAGTAAATATCAGATACTTTAAGACTTTTACTCAAGTAGTATTCTAATAGGTGACTTTCGCTTTTACTGGAGTCATTTTCCAGTAAGGTATCTTTACTTTTACTCAAGTATGGCTTTTTGGGTACTTTATACACCACTGGTGGATAGTCACCTCCAACCAAGCATGTTGTCAAAAAAAATTCTGCTCACTGTTGTTTCTTCCAGCTAACTTTGCCTCCCTGCGCATTAAAAACAAAGCCAGCCAAGTTAGCAGGAGCCACAAATGAATCTGCATCTGGAGTTGAAGTCAGGCACTCAAGTATGTAAGTAGAAAACATTAAGCTCAGGGCAAAGCACTGAGTACACAGAAATGCTCTCGATTTAAAAGCAACCTAAAGGAGGCCTACGGACACCATGGAAGACCACCTGTTCCTGGATGGCATCCTGCCACTGCTCTCCGTCTGCCTGCTGTGGAGGCTTGCTACCCACTGATGAGGAATTAGAAAGTCATTAAGGAACACAAATAGCAGGATGGCACAGTCGCAACCAACTCCAGACAAAATTGTACGTCTTCATTTATCGACTCAAGGGGACGAAACTAACTTTTTTGGCTCGTTATTGATGATAACGAATATTTTTTAACAGATAGCTGCTTGAAATCAGTTTTATCTAAACACACATGACCAACTTTCTCCACTACATACCTCCAGGATCTCACATGAAAGGCAACCAGGGCCTGAGGACAAGGCAGAAGCAACAACGATGCATCCATATCCCAGCAAGAGGGTCCTAGATACTCACGATACAGGGCTGAATTCAATAACGCTGTCAGATGAGAACAAGACTGTGTCCGAAATCACATACTATGCACTCCATATTCAATATGTGTACGATCGTTCAACATACTTTTCAGAATCAGAATCAGCTTTAATGGCCATGTACGTGTACACGTACAAGGAATTTGACTCTGGTTTTTCGTTGCTCTTCACGTACATACACAGAATTTACAAATACACAGGAAAAAAATGTGAATATATAAAAAATAATTTAAAAAAGTAGAACAGATGTAAGCATTTAATGACTATGTACAATATAAATATAAATACATATCCAAAAAGTACGTGTATATATATATATATATATATATATATATATATATATATATATGAACATGAGTATGGTGAGGGGGCCAGTGTTGGGGGGCTCCTCCTGAAGTCCAGTCATCTCCACAGTGTTGAGCTTGTTCAGCTCCAGGTTGTTCTGACCACACCAGAGGACCAGCTGTGCAACCTCCCGTCTTCTGTGTAAATATACAGTCAAATGTATCGTTTCGGACGTACTGAATTGTATGTAATTGCCACTTCCTAAGAGACTCTTTGCTGGTTGGAGATGCTAAACGATTGGTAAGCCGTAACAACTTCATGTGATCAGATAATAAAGCAAATGATTTGTGAGTCTGTACCAATTTAAAAACATGTCGGGTAAATGGGGTATGGGCTATTGCCAAAGGGGTAAATGGACTTGCATTTGTAAAGCGCCTTTTAAGTCTTCCGACCAATCAATGCCATTATTCATCCAGACAGAGGGCTGCCATCAGGACTATGTTCAGCTCCTTCAGCTCATCTCTGCTATATCTCTTCATATTTCTAACCTTTAAACTTTTTGAATTATTAAGCTTTTAGCAACCTTTTTTTGAATGGGTTTCTATGGAGAAGATTTTCAAATCCTCTTAAACTTCTTCAACTTTCAAATCCTTCAACGTCCTCATACTTTCAGCTAAAGACATCATTTCAACTTTCAAATGTTGAGAAAACCCTTAACTATTGCCGCATAATTCAGCTTTTTAATATCTTTTAAACTTTTTGAACTGCAGCAATTTAACTTTTATGATTTTTCAGCCCTTTTCTGACTTTATAATGGGTGTGTATTGCGCAGCTTAGAGTGCGTGATGTCACCGCTAGAGTGAAGAGCAGCTTGAGATTCTTGTGAAAAAAACATTTGTGTTTTGCCACTGTGTCCACAATCTTCACTCTTCATGCATAATTTCTGGATGTAAAAGTAGCTAATATTGTCATTGTCGTAGAAAAATTACTGTAGAATCCCACAGATTTCCACATATGACACCGAAGCCGTTAATTGAGAGGAAAACCAACTTTCTGCTCCATAGAGACCAATGTTAAATTTTGCTTCAAAAACAGCTTCCACAGAACACGGTACTCCATTTGTAGATCGCCAGTTAAGCCACATTTTTTACACTACAGACACAATTTTTACAGGATCTGTTTCTCAAGTCATCCTTCCTCAATCTTCAAGCTCATATTGAAGTCCAATCTTCAATAGGAGCTACGGTTATGGGAGTTTTGATGATTTGTTTGAGAGGTGTTTCCCTGTTTTATCTCCATGAAATGGCTTCAGGCGCATCTCTCTCTCTCTCCTTGGAGACTTTTAGAGGACCCCCCCACACACACACACACCCACCCCATTTTAAAATAAAAGCCGCACACACATGATTTGTTGCAGCTGTTACGTGTTGCAGCTCGGCCAATCAGATATGAGTACTATTTAATAAGGCATTTAATAACCTCTGTTTATGTGTGTCAGACATTATGATTATGTCACCAATACTACAGCTATTACTATGACTACTGATACTACGTCTTCTACTACTTCTTCTCATTACTAATACTTCTACTAATAATACTTCCACTACAACTTCTACTACTACTACAAATATCACTACTACTACTAGTAGTTATTCTAATGGTACTAATACTTCTACTAATAATACTTCTACAACTACAACTTCTATTACTACTACAACTATCACTACTACTACTACTAGTAGTTATTCTAATGCTACTAATACTTTTACTCATAATACTTCTACTACAACTTATACTACTACAAATATCACCACTGATGAATTTTTTTAAGCCACAGAAACTGTTCAAATATCAAAATGTTCAGCTCTTTCAGGAGAGGTGTGATATGACTTTTCATATTTGTAATCTTTAAACATTTTGAATTATTAAGCTTTTTGCAATTTGTTTTTGAATTGGATATCTATTTTCAGAAGTTTGTCTTTAAAGTATTTATTCTCTGATGGACCAGAAGGCTTTCACCGTCATACAGACTGGGGGGGGACATCAGGTATTCACATTACAACAATTGATCAGCAGTTTCAAGCTCCCCATTGACCCCTCCAGTCATCCCCTTCCTCTTCTGAGCCTTGTTCCAAAAAGAGATGTGTCTTTATTACCCTTGATTACCCCTGGCAACATTCTCTGGTTAAACTGCACCCCCATTGAGTTACTCCCTCTTATCAAAGCAAAGGCAGAGATAACCCATATGGTCCTGTTACCACTCTCTTAGGTACACAATCATATGTCACATATATAGTATTGTTAGTGAGTAAGGCACATACTCTAAGTCACAGTAGAAATGTACTAGCACAGGGACAATTCTCTATCACAATATCTGGCCTTAGTTTGGCATGTTAGCAGCCAACGTTCCTGATTAACACTAAACACAATGGATGTCATTTGTTTTGCAGGTATTTAGTAATAAAGTATTGGACAAATTGAAATTCTGACATGGGATAGCGCTAGATGATGATAAGTCAGTGGATTACCAAACTCAACGTGAAGTACCAAGTTTCATGGCCAGAAATCCAATAGTTATCAGGCACACATCTCCAAATTAGCAGCATACTGTTACTATATTTTCTGTCTTAGTCTTATGAATGTATATGTGAAAGTTTCCACGATGGTATGGGCCTTTCCTGCCTTTGTCATGAGGCCTAGGGTCTTCATGTTCATCTTACTAACACTCGCACTCTCCTAGAAATGCAAGTCACATGATATCATCAGCATGCACTTCTTTAGAAATCACACGCTAAGGCCACAGTGGGGCAGTGAGTCACTTGATCCAGTTCAAGTTAACTCAATATACAGTTTATATTTTTGACGTTTTGGTTTATCTTGTTGTTTTTGGCTAGGGTGCTCTTGGTATCAAAACTTGCTTAATTTTGCTACTTCAAGGACCTTAACAGACCACTTTGGCAGAAGATATTTTGGCATGTAGTATCAGGAAAAGCAAAGGTCCAATTGATAACATTAAAATGCTTGCATTGCATTCAGGTAAGCTAGTTCCAGGGTCCTGGTCTTGTGCATATAGCTCAGAGGCATGGCTCACTGGGACACGTGATGGAACTAAGCCATTTTTATCCAAATGGGTTTCATCCGTGCTTTTCCTGCTAGGACGAGGGAAAATGTCTGCAGTGAAAAAGGTCTATTGCATCCTTGAGCTGTGTGTCACAGCCAAAGCTGCTGCTGTCGTTGACCGTGTTGGGTTGTGCTGGGTTGTTAATGTAGCACCCAGTTACCACAGAGACCCGGTTCACAACACCGTAAAGGCACATACACACAGGAAGCAGTGTTATAAAAATATAAATGCTTTATTGGTACAAAACTATGTGGAGTAACCAGTGACAGCTGGTTTAGCAGGCAGGAGGAGTTCACAGACCATGCGATAAGATCGGCCTCACAAACAATTTAAAGCCAAATAAACAAAACAAAAGACCAAGGTAGCATCCCACTAACTAGAAAAGAAATGAAAACAAAAACATAAGTAATCACAAATAACTGCCAATAATCAGAAAACAAACCCAAAAGATTATACTTCCACACACCTGTTCAGCAACCCAGCCACCCCCACTTGGATTCCCCCCAGCTACCATTGTGTGCACTGCTCAGGAAGCTCTAAAATAACACAAATACACCAATACATATTCCTTAATTATACCGAATTTCCCCAGCACATGAAATACATAAAATTATATATACCTGAAACAGCCATCCCCCAAACACACGCTGTCCCCTCCGTAACTGATGCCTCTCAGACACTGCGCTACTGACGCAACGTATGCGGCCTCACGATACGTCTCCGCTTGTTGTGGGAGAGAAAGAGGGTGGACTCGCCCCCCCCCCCCCCCCACTTGTGGTGGCAGAGACAGAGAGCAGATTCAGCACAGCCGCTCGTGACGGCGGAGAGAAAGACACAGGACGCGAGTTGCCAGCAGGTGCCTCTTTTCACCTAATCAGGACCGTGCACCTCATTACCGGTCTGGCGGACCCAATAGTTCAACCCCATCAGTTCCACTTGGTTACATTCACCCCCCCCCCCTAATCACTCAGTGTCCCACTGATGGCATTTGTCCCCTCCAGATCCCACATCACCCTTCCCCAATCCTTCAGCTAACCCTGAAAGAACCTGTTTCAGCACCGCCTCGCAAGTCTGCTGCAACTGCGTCACCCCCACCGGAGCTACTCCCTTCTCCCTTAGATGGCTTACCGCAGCCGGTGCGGGTTAGAATGAACCCCCGCAGTAGCACGCTTGGACCTCCGAAGTGGAGGTGATGGCGAAGGCACAGGTAATGGCAGTGTCCGTGGCGAATGCAGGACATGTGTACTCTCGCCTGCACTCAGTTCCTCCTCGCCCACAGAGGGGGTAGCCCCCGTTGGACGGGGGGGAGACAGCCCTTCTAAGCCAACCTCCCGCTCCCTTTCCTTTTTTTCCCTCCCAATGCTCCCCTGCGCCCCAGGCCCATCGGCCCAGACCATCGCAAGCAGAGAGTCGTCCGAATCGGACTCCACATCAGGAAGTGAGGACCCAGCCACTCCCCGGTCCCCCAGTTCCTGCTCTGCCTGGCCAGCACGGTGAAGTCCATTGCAACTACTTCCAGCGGCCTAAAAGCCAACAAACTCCCCAACGCTGCAACCACCCTTGGCTGTGGTGCTTTAGCAACAATACAACGTTCACAAGTCTTACAAAAAGCCTCAATGTCTGCAAACATTCCCGGCCAATAGCACCGAATTCGAACCAACTTGAATGTTCTTTCCACTCCTTGGTGCCCATGGTCAGTGTGCATGCGAGCAAGCACCTCTCGGTGCAATACTGCTGGCAACAAAAGCTGCTTAATCTCTCCCTCCTTCTGATCACACAGCATCCGGTACAGCACACCCCCAAGCTCCACAATCCTTCCCCATTGTCTCAGAAGTCCAATTGTTTTGTCACATTCCTGCAACCTCTCGTCACCCAGTATGTTCGAAAAGATGATATTACGGAATCTACCTGCTGCAGACTAGCCAAGGCCGACATGTCAAATGAGGGAAAGCTAGACATAGAAGCTTGCTGGGGGCTGGCACTGGTTTCCTGACACAGAGCCATTTGATGGGGTTTGGACAGAACACTACGTGTGTCCTGAAAACTTTGTGCCACTCCTCCCCTCTCTGTCCCCTTCTGCTCTACATACTGCCTAGAGAGAGCATCCACCCCCGCATTCTGGCTACCTGGCCGATACACCAACTGAAAGTCAAACTGAGCAAGTTCAGACACCCATCTCTGTTCTACAGCTCCAAGCTTTGCGGTGTTCAAATGGCTTAGCGGATTGTTATCAGTAAACACTGTAAACTTGGTCCCAATCAGATAATCCTTAAATGTATCCGTAACAGCCCACTTCAACCCCAACAGCTCCAGTTTCATGGCGCTATAGTTCTCCATATTCCGCTCCGACGACCGGAGGCCATGACTTGCGTATGCAACCGGCCGTCGCTGTCCCTCCCCCTCTTGCGACAAAACAGCCCCCAACCCTTGATGGCTAGCGTCAATCTCCAGGAAGAATGGCTTTGTAAAATCTGCGTACGCCAACACGGGAGCGGAAATTAACTTTTGTTTTAATGTTTCAAAAGCATCTTCACAGGTCGCATCCCACAACTGGCCAAACACGGGGAGCGAAGAGCAGTGTGGACAGAGCGTGGAGGGGGACTGCCAACTCAGCAAAGTTTCTCCCAAACCTGTAGAAACTAGCGAAACCCAGGAATGATTTAAACTCCGCCACACTCTGCGGTCGCCGCCACTCTGCAACCGCCCGAATCTTCTCCGGATCAGTAGCCACTCCAGTAGCTGAAATCACATGTCCCAGGTAAACAACTTCGGACTGAAAGAATGAGCACTTACTCAACTTGACCTTGAGATTAAACTGCCCCAGCCGGGACAACACCAAATCTAGGCGGTCAAGGTGCTGCTCAATGGTAGACGAAAACACCACAATGTCATCCAGATACAGGAGGAGCGACTGGAACCTCTGATCCCCCAAAATTCGTTCTATCAACCGCTGAAAGGTACCTGGCGCATTACAGAGCCCAAACGGCATCCGTGTAAATTCATACAAGCCAAAAGGAGTGCAGAATGCAGTCTTGCTGCAATCTTTCTCAGCCACTCCCACTTGATGGTAACCACTCGCCAGGTCCAGGGTGGTAAACCACCTTGCCCCGCTCAAAGCATCCAAGGACTCTTCGATACGTGTAAGAGGGAACGCATCTCACCGTGTTCTCGCATTAAGCTGCCTGTAATCCACACAGAGCCTTAGCGACCCATCCTTCTTCCTCACTATCACCAAGGGGGAGGAGTAGGGACTACTGCTTTCCCTGATAATGCCCTGCTGCAATAGCTGTGCTATATGCGTTTTGACTTCCTCATACTGACTTGGGGGTATACGCCGGTAGCGCTGCCTAACCGGGGCTTCATCCAGGACTGGAATCTCATGCTCTATCACGTTTGTAAATCCCAAATCCATGTCTGACTTTGCGAAGACCCCAGAATGTTTACTCAGGAGCTGCCTCACTTTCCGTACCTGTTCAACAGTCAGCCCTGGAAATTCCTGTGCGGCTACCTCCGGGGGCAGCTGCTGCCGCTCCGCTACCCCACCAGTCTGTTCGCACAAAAAGACTCTCTCTTCCTGCGGCCCTACTCGTTCAAATGCTACAGGGGCAGTACCACCTGACACCACTTCCACTGAATGTATTGAGCAAAGGCAGGTCTGAGATGCAATGTTCGCATCCACATGTCCTACATTCACGACCGGCACCGCAACCTGTCCATTCGCCACTGGAACCACTGCATTGGAAACGAGTAACTCCCCCGGGAGGCTCCCCTCCCCCGCCCCCAATGACTCCACACACACAAATGAGCCTAACAAAGTCTGCCCAGGTGGAACTGACACGGGTACAAAACACATGGATCCAGCTGGAACACAGAAAGGTACGGTGGAATAGCCAAAGCCTATAGGTGAAACAGCCTGCTCCTGCTGGCAAACCGAGAATGCCAAACCCCACACTTCATCCGAATCAGACGCCGAATCCTGCTCGACATCTGATGCCAACTGCTCCATTTCATAAAACCGCTTGATTACGTTCATGCCCAATATGCAAGGAACAGCTATTTTCCGATGGAATATATCGCGGTGTCCGTAGGGTCCCGAACAACCAGAATGCCCCTCCCACTTGCAACCTTGCCCAAGGCACAGAGGCACAGACATCCCTCTTGAAATACCTCAGGTAAGGAATGCCCAACCCATTTGCCGACGACAGGGAAAGCCACTCACAGGTTTTAAGAGTTGGCCTAAAATGCTGCTCAAAAAATGTCTCTGTAATAGTTGACACGTTAGACCCAGTGTCTAGGAGGCATTTAACCTTCACATCACCCAACAAAATTTCCACAGTTGGACATTTGCCGACCAAACATTCATATTCCTGCTTTGGAACTTCAAAGTGTGAGCCTGACTGAACCTCACCTGTAGCTGGGCTCATTACCACAGGGGGGGAGAGTTTCCCTGCTGCTCAGCTACCTGGGCAAACCTGTCACGGGAGACCTCATGGCGCAACACCGGAGCTGCCACTCTGTTTGGTGCCCGTACCAGACACTGTCGCGCCATGTGACCCGCAACCCGACATTTAAAACAAATAGGCTGACCATCAGCGTCAAACCTTGGCTGATCCCCACGTACCCCCTGCCGGATAATCCCTAGACCGGACAAATCAGACACTTTCTGTGCCAAATCAAAAATCTAAGCCTGTTTCTTAAGCGTGCTCTCAACCTGGACCTGCTGCTGCTTTAAAGTTTGCAGAATTTCCACCAGCAGTGGGTCAGGTTCGGGGAGGGCAGCCACAACAATTGTATTGGACTCCACAGCTCCCATCTCACATCAGTTTGTCACCCGCCGACTCTGACCACCCGCTGGCTCTCCATCTTCCCACCTCAACGCCTCCTCACGTAACCCAAAGAAAGTGATTTTATTATTCTGCCGAATCACCTTCTTTAGCTCTCTACGGAGCGCTAAATCCCGAACGTTCTCTGCAAATTGGTCACGTAAAGCAAAGTCACTACACCAGGCCTGCTTGATGTCACAATGATTAATATCATCAATAATAGCCATCAGCCCGTGCAAATACTCTGACGGATTCCCTTTTTCGCTGCCTCTGGTCGAAAAATAGTTTTTGCAATCTGGTCAGGGAATCAGGCTGCCCATATACTTCCTTCAGGATCTCCAGAATGCGCCTAGGGTCTCTCCTCTCGCTCCGAGACCGATAACGTACCTCCTGTCTGGCTTCCCCACCCAAATGGTCATAAATGTACATAGTCTTCTCAGTATCCTCAAAATGACGATAACCCAAAACTGCATTTATCTCATCCAACCACTCGTAAAACTCAGCACAGGACCCTTCATTGAAAACCGGACACTTTTTTTCCTTTGGTACATAAATGACACGCTCTCTACCCCTAGGACCAGCAGCACCATCACCCAGTACCCCTGATGTTTCCTCCGGTTGTGGGGAAGACTGCGCGGTGGATGTAACGGGAGACCCATGTTGTTGCAACTGTACATTCAAAGAGTCATTAATGTCTTTTAAGGCCGCCATAGCTGCCTTGTCTGCCACCACCCTCTCTTGAAGTTCTTCCATCTTCACCGTTCGCACCGTCCTCACCAGCTGACGACCCCGGCTCTTGTAGCTGTGTAGACTTCGTGAGACCCACTGCCTTGGTCTAAAATCGTTTGCCTTCGCACCAGTCCTGCCCCTCCAGCACTAGGCCCAACCAAACTGTCACTGCCTAATTGTACCCTACTCACAGCACCAAACTGTAGCACCCAGTTACCACAGAGACCCGGTTCACAACACCGTAAAGGCACATACACACAGGAAGCAGTGTTATAAAAATATAAATGCTTTATTGGTACAAAACTATGTGGAGTAACCAGTGACAGCTGGTTTAGCAGGCAGGAGGAGTTCACAGACCATGCGATAAGAGACCAGCGTCCCACTAACTAGAAAAGAAATGAAAACAAAAACATAAGTAATCACAAATAACTGCCAATAACCAGAAAACAAACCCAAAAGATTATACTTCCACACACCTGTTCAGCAACCCAGCCACCCCCACTTGGATTCCCCCCAGCTACCATTGGGTGCACTGCTCAGGAAGCTCTAAAATAACAAATACACCATTACATATTCCTTAATTATACCGAATTTCCCCAGCACATGAAATACATAAAATTATATATACCTGCAACAGCCATCCCCCAAACACACGCTGTCCCCTCCGTAACTGATGCCTCTCAGACACTGCGCTACTGACGCAACGTATGCGGCCTCACGATACGTCTCTGCTTGTTGTGGGAGAGAAAGCAGGTGGACTCGCCCCCCCCCCGCTTGTGGCGGCAGAGACAGAGAGCAGATTCAGCACAGCCGCTCGTGACGGCGGAGAGAAAGACACAGGACGCGAGTTGCCAGCAGGTGCCTCTTTTCACCTAATCAGGACCGTGCACCTCATTACCGGTCCGGCGGACCCAATAGTTCCACCCCATCAGTTCCACTTGGTTACATCAATGAGCGAGACAGATCAGTGGGCCAAACTACAGTCACTCACTTCCCATTGTGTTCAGAACACCAGCATGGACCTATCGCTTTCACCTCACACATTATCTTTCTCAATGCCCCCGCCTTCAACTCACCTGCACACTTCACAGTTTGAAAAGCTCTGGTCTGGACAAACAATGATGCTGTGCTATAATTCATTCATTTAAGGACCAGTTTGAGCTAGATATCAATATGACATGCCATCTGTCTTGTGCTCACGGGTCACACAATCCCTGTACAAGTGCTTGTGATACCTAATTAAAGGCTTCAAATGAAGTTGCAAATGAAGTTTTTCAGTTATCTCCACAGCTGGCAAAGCAGGCAACGCTGACTCTAGAGGTTCAACTGAAGGGCAACGAGGCCTGGGGTTTCCAGTGACAAGTTAGGAATAAGCAACTCTAATGTCTCCAAAAGTTCTGCCTGGAGCTGGATGGATCTGTCCCTGGTGTGATGGTTGGGACAAATAGCTGAAGATTGTTGCTGGGAATGGAGGAAGAACAGTGCAAAAAAGAACTGGGTATGGTGTTAGATAAGATTTGGAGATGGGAAGAAGTTGCCAGTTCTAGTGTCTGGAACAACTGTTCAAATGTGATGCACAATTTCAGCCTATAAATAGCACTTAAAGGGAGATCCTTTATGAGACTTTGATTCATGTAATATGTATTATTCTGTTATGTATATCCAAGTGATTTTGGACATCCAACACCCACAAACACAGCCTGCCTAAAATTGAAATCCCAGCATCAAGTCTTGAATTGATGATTCAGGTGGTTCCAGGATCGGTTTCAGTTTGACTTCATAACAGTTGTCACGACTCTTTGCTGTTCATCTTAACTTTAATCAGAGCTGAATTACATTATTAAAATAGCACATCTAATTCATATTTTCAGATGGGTTTTTCCATTTAACTCTTCCAGTGGAGCATCTCCGTTTAAAGCTGCACTAATCAATATTTTCACATCATCAATGAGTCAAATAACTATGTGTAATGTGAAAATTGCTGATTGTGACAAGTCACAGAGAATTATCACCTAAATCTGAACTCCTCCAGTCATGTCTACATATGCAGCTTTAAAGCTGGGGCTTTAGACCTCACTGTTGGGTAGGGGTGGGGGGGAAAATCGATACAGCATAGTATCGCGATATTTTGCGTGGCGATATTATATCGATACACGGACGCCAAGTATCGATCTTTTATTATATAAACTATTTAAAAAAGAAAAAAAAAGAAAAAAATCAAATCAAATCAATTGCTTTTTCAGTCCACTAGATGGTGCTGAGTTGTTTTCTGGTGAGGTCAGCAAAGGTGCCGGGTCGGCATGCGTGATTGGTAGGAAGTTGGTTGAAACAAAGATGGAGACATCAGAGAAAGAACTCAGATAAAACATGTTGTTGACACAGTTTTCCTTTGGGGACATAATTTGAAGATGAAAAAAGTAATAAATCGCAATATATGTTATCACAATACTCAGAATATCGCAGTGAAAGTATCGTGAAAGTATCGTGATAATATCGCAATATCGTGATAATATCGAAGTATTGTGATCATATCGTATCGTGACCCAAGTATCGCGATAATATTGTATCGCGAGATGTCTGGCGATTCCCACCCCTTCTGTTGGGGCAAGACAGAGGCTCAGTAGATCAGTGTTGGTATCTGTGATTCACATTACATTACAGTCATTTAGCAGCCACTTTTATCCAAAGTGACTTACAATTCAGATTCTACCACATTTCTACACTATAGGCACAGCTATGGGAGCAATTTTGAGGTTAAGTGTCTTGCTCAAGGACACATCGACATGCGACTAGCGGAGCCGGAGATCGAACCGCCGACCCTCTTGAAGGACGGCCCTGCTCCCCACTTAGACACAGTCGCCCCTCATGTGAACAACATGTCCAGTAACTTCAAAAGACTGTGTCTGATCACTACATGATGAATGTCTGTTTCACTGAGGCCCTCGAATGCATCAAGTGCATTAAAGTGTAATTCGGGCCCCACTGCTTCAGAGGTCAAGGCATATGGGAATCTGACAGATATCATGAACACGGCTATAACTCCTATCTTTTACTCTTAAATTCTGCCGCCATAATGCATTGTACTTTGAGAGTTACCCCAAGGCTCACTAGCCGCCTGAGTCATTGACACACCAGTGAGTCTGACTGCACAGTCAATTACCCATCTACCTTTCATGGACCGGGAGTAGAAGACAGGGATTGAGTTCATCCATGCATTCAACCTCCGCCAGCTATGCCTCCACCGGAGGTGAAGCCCATATGAAGATGGGAGAGACAAGAGGATACTGGGTTAGTTTATTCTATGTAGAGAATAAAGGTTAATAACAGTCCTTTCCTGTGTCATATTTGACATGACCAGTCATCGCAGTAATTACAATCATTACACTCCAAAGGATGTCTAGTTATCCCTCTTAAACACAGGCCGCACAAAGGAAATCAATTATTCAATCAGAGCTCTCCCATTCATCCCTGCCTGAGTTCACTTAATTTTGGGCCTGGGTGAATCTGCCGCAAATAAACCCCACGACCGGAGAAGAAAAGACGAACAGGCCCCTAATTTGTACCCTTTCAGACGGTCAATCACTTTTCAAAGGAATGCAAGCTTATTCTGACAATCAGGCCGACGTGAATGGGAATGGGTTTCATCTGCTACTTTGCATAAGTTATCTGGTGATAAAGAGGGCAGAAGAGGACAGGGGGGGGCTTTCTGTCGACAAGTGTAGCCAGTGGCCCCCTTTGCCGCTACTCTCAGCCCCCTCTCTCCTTTCTCTCATCCCCCTTTCACCTCATCTCTCACCCATCCGCCGTGCCTCATCTTGCCCATGCCCACTAGGATTGGCAGCATGTAATTTAAAAGCATGGGCACAAAGACCAAATGCCAAGCCCATAATGAAAGCTGGATGAGTTCTGATTTGAATGGGCTTCCCTGCTCAGGGCCCAGGGCCTGTAATTAAGATCACTGGGACAAAGGCAAGGAGACAGTCTCACAATACAGTCGGGACCTGGCGGAAGAAGAGGGAGCGAAAACATCAGCTCCCTGCCAAAAATGAAGTCTTTTTTTTTTAATGGACACTTCAGTTACAAGAGGCGAAAAAAGTTAAAGGAACACATGGTGACAAATACTGTTCTATGTTGTTTCTTTCCTGTGATAATCTGATGAATTTAATTTTGTCAGGGGTGTCCACTCATTAAAATGACAACTTGGACCCATAGTAGAAATGAGTCTGTGCTAACTTTCAAGGATCCACCACAGTACATGCATCTCTTTGATTGCTTATGGAGTGTGACACGTTGCAAAGAGCAGCTTAACTTCAGAGAGAATTACTATTACCAAGCACTGACTCCATCAGCATTCCTGTAGGGGTATTTGATCAATCTGAATGATGAAAAGACAACACGAGGCCTTCATATCTGGATGGAGGGCTGGAAGTCTCGTCCTCCATATCCATGCACCCTCCATCACTCTCTCCCGAGCGTTTTTGGTTCCAGAGGACACACTCTAGCTCCTCGTGCTCTGGGTGGTTGTGTGTTCAGACCTTTTTCCGTTTAATTAGATTTGTTAAAACAATTTTTCGAGTGCTTTATTCGGTAAAAGCTCTCAGGGGTTAATATCCGCAGAACACTTCTGTTCAGCTTCTTTTCACCAATGGAGCATAAATTATTTAAATTATTCAGAATTGTGCGACCTTTTATCTCACCCCCTTTGAAGGCAGCAAATTAAAAATGCAAATGGGCTAACTAATTAATATGCAAATTAATTCATTCCCAGTTAACAATTAGCAATTAAACCTGCAGTGTCTAGAAAGAGCACTGACAAAATTAGCAACTTATTTTTTCATTTGTAAAATAGTCAGTCCGAAAAAAATTGATTGACGAAATGACTTTTACTGACAACCACCTGCCTCGACATAAACAAAATGAATAGGATGTCTGGAGACAGAGGAATCTGAGGAGAGTCATGTCACAAACAACAGAATTGTTATAATATGTAATTTTGTCGTGGTTTGGTTGCAAGACTTATATATTTCATAACTCAATCAAACCTTAATTGAAACATGAAAATCTGCGAGGGATTCTCTATGTGTGTGAGGGATTTATTTAAAGACAAAACACAGCCAAAAAGTAAGGCAGACTGAGTTAACACATTGCATAATACAAATTAATAGCAGCTCTTTGCTTTTTTATAGTCAGATATCCAGAACAGAAAAAGACCAGCAGGAAACCATAAAACACCAAGAGCTGTCAAGCAGTTTCCTATTTCCTTCAACACGCTCAAATGCAATCTTATACTTGACACTATTTCCTATATTACACCTTATGATACCTAATGTTACAAACTCGACATCAATCATGCATGCCAAGCCCAGACCGTCTCTCCAGTGTCTGAATTTAACCACATCCAGATCCTTTGATGTGATGGCGGGAAGGTGCGGGAGCGAGGCGTGAACTGCACCTCCTTGTAAAGGTTATCTGTGATACACAGACCCGGGGGCAACTGCCTCATGCAGAGTTCACGCATTCAGCCGAGAACATACAAAGTGATGTATGTGTGGAGATCACTATCAGCTGTGGAGCTGTGACAATAGAGGTCAGTCAGTCAGTCAGTCAATCAGGGAAATAGGAAGCGAGGGGGGAGAGGGAACAAGAGGATTTTTTTTTACATAATTTTTATGAACATCCCCAGCTAATATACTTATAATCCCTATCAGTGTTCAACTTGATCTCTTGTCAGCCCCCAACTTCTGCCAGAGGGCTCAGCAACACTACCATCACCTTTCGACAAATGTTCAGTGATTGCCGTGTCTTTAAACATGATCCTTGTGTTTCATTAACTTGCATTAAGTGCCCACCTCCCCTGACACTTGGATATATTACGAGAGAAGGTTTATATTTTATTTATCGCAGTTTAATATTGTTTTTGAATATTTGCGGTGCCTTTACGCCTGACTTGCGGTCACGTTATGCTCTTTAATTTCTCTTCGGGATTGATTTTCTATCGCTAGGAGTGACGTTTGATTAAAAGCATTTTCTTGCATTAAAATGTAAACGAACATGAAGTTATTTTCCAGGCCACAGCTGTTTGTTACAATATCTTTGGATTACGCACTCATTTTTATTTACCATAGGGGTAACACTTTATAATAACTACATGCTATGAAGCATTAGTTAAGTATGAGTAAGCACTTAATTAATCATTTATAAAGCATTGTTCCTACATTAACACTCATTAGTATGCAATTCATAACAGTTATAAATGTTTTATTCTTGATTAATAAGCTCGTATATTATGTGTGTCATTATTGTGTTTTCATACTTTATAAATTATGGATTCCCCCATCCCCCAAGTATTATATATATTACAAACCAGTTATTAAGGAGTTGTAGATGATTAATAACATAATTTATAAATTGTGAGTAAATGATTAAGAACTTATTTAGATATATATATATATATATATATATATATATATATATATATATATATTGATTTAGATATGCACTAATAGTTAGGAACTATGTTAATATATACTTTATAAATGCGTATTAATACTGCAATTCATGATTCATTAAGGCAGTTACTACTCGTTAGTTAAGTGTTTTGTGTAACCTCATCTAAAGTGAGGATCTATGCCTTACAAAGCATTTATAAATGACATTGAAAAGTCAACAGTGCCTCAAAACCCACAAAACTCTGTTATCTTCTCAACAGAAAAGGCAAATAGACACAACACAAAGTGATCAAGAACATATCAATATTTATTACATTACTCGTAAATACAAACCTCTCAACCATTCATTCATGTAAAAAACAAAGACATTCTCCTTCAAGATAACATGGCTGGATACAAAGCATTTCTAAAGGTACAACTGGAGCTAACCAGGAGCTTTGCATATTAGTTTATATTTACGTATCTAATTATTCATTTTAACCACGCATATCGATCTCCACTGTTCGCACTTTTCTTCAGTTGCATAACCCGATGGCTGCCGGCCGAATCTGCTCATTGTTTGCAATAAGCGAAATGGGAAATCCCGCTTTCAATACGTCATCAATGTGGGACAAAGCAAAAGCCCGCTTAATGGCGCATGCTACCGCGTCACCTCCGTTGTAAATAGAGCAATCAAGGAGACAGCTGGCTAACTAGCTGTTATATGATAAGGACAATGTTAGATGGCCATTTATCTTTTCATATGAGTGGAGTGAATGTGAACGTTTTATATCCAGCCAATCGATATGCTTGGTTAAAATGAATAATGTGCATATCTAAATCATTATATATATATATAAATAAATAAATAATGTACATCTAAATAAGTTCTTAATCATTTACTCACACTTTACAAATTATGTTATTAATCATCTACAACTCCTTAATAATTGGTCTGCAATATATATAATACTTAATTTACAAATGGGGAATCCATCATTTATAAAATATGAAAACATAATCCCAAAACACGTAATAGACAAGCTTATTAATCAATAATAAAACATTTATAACTGCTGTTATGAATTGTATACTAATGAGTGTTAATGTAGGAACAATGCTTTATAAATGATGAATTAAGTGTTTACTCATACTTAACTAATGCTTCATAGCGTGTAGGTATTATAAAGTGTTACCTATGTGGGTCTACTCCTTCATTGAATTGTTTCTTGTTTACATTGCAGTCTGAGAAAGATCATGCACTACTTAAAACCATCACACCTTACTGACCATTTATGCCGATGACACCCTGCAGCTCTTATATACTTGCTGGTTTTCATATACATACTGGTAATATATCAGCAACTGCATAATTACTGCACTCGACACAAGACACTCCACATGCATCTCTTTATCTGCTCGCTCTCGGAATAAATAGAACTAAAACACAAGAAATGCAGCAAAGAGCCTCTTTCAAGCAAATAGGCTGGGGGTGGGGTAGATAATTAATTCTGAGATTAATGTACTGTAGCAGTGGTGTGTTATTAAAACGCTATTTTTAAATTACAGCTCAGAAAGCACCCCCTTGGGATTAAGAGTGTTAGCCACTGATCTCTGCTTAAGTTATGGATGGAAAGGGAGGGGGGAGGGGGGGGGGGGGGTGCGTCTATTTTACATGCCCAGGTCCCATCATATGGCTCATGCTGTGGGCTGACACAAGAATCTTTTTGGTGATTGCTTGCCTCAGTGACTCATGGAAAAGTCTTTGGTTCCTTTATCAATGGAGTTAGAACTTGTGTTTTCAATAAGTAGCCTATTTAACGGGTTTGATAGATGTGGAGCACTGTTGGCTTACAAGTGGCATTTGATTAATGGATCTTGCTGGGTCTATTGTAAAACACTTGTTTCCAGACCAGGGGAATGTGGGGATCGTCATATGGCTGTAAAAAGGTACACAACTCTTAAAGGAGGATGGCAGTTTCACACAACTTGAGGTTTTGTCCATCTGCTGTACAGTTCCTTTATTTGAGTGTTTCTCTTTTGCTCAAAGCAGCTGTCTGCTGGTTGATGAGAGTGAAGCAGAACAGTAAAGCCGTGGTTCATAAAACCAAAATAATAAGCTGAAAGACGCTAAAATGGATAGCTGAAGAACTGGGGAACTGCAGTCTGGTAACGATTCTGCATTTGTTCCTACAAGCGACAGAGCACATAGTAATTGAATCCATTATTAATACAAACACATATTGAATAATGCTGCTTTAAAATCTCTGTGGGAGATCTTGTGTTCCTGGCCCCATCTGACTTTTTATTTATGTTGTCATGTTTTCATATATCAGCAGTTAACATGCTGGATTAAAATTTTGGACAAAACTATAAAAATAAGACCAAAGTTGCAATGAACTGAAATTAATAATTGAAAGAGAAATGGATGCAGTCAACGAAGTCCAAGTGGGTTCCTGTAACACCTCTCGCTTACTATTAGGGATAACAACACTTTAATTCATTACGAAAGAAAAGGCTGTGCAATAGGGCAATCTGGAAGAGATGACCACAACATGATAGGGAGAGTATTGGTTGTATATTTGTGTTTTTCAGACCCCGTGTTTGTGTGTGCGCATGTGTTATGTTCCGTTTTTAACATTGGCAGTGAAGGCTTTGCACCTGTGGCTGCTGGCAGACCATTCGCTGTGTTGCAGCTCCAGAGGGACCTTGAAGCCCGTCGCAGTGGGAGAGAGGAGTCTGTCCTGCTAACCGTAATTAGCACAGGCCTGTTGATTCACTGATAATGAGAGGGAGTTCATTAGCGCAACGCTAATTGCTGCCTACTTCACCGTTAGCATCGCCGCCATGCTGCTCCCAAATCCCCCCTGCACTCGAAAAAAGTTTGCCCGTCTATCACATCAGAGTTGAAAAAATGCAGACAAATCTGTAACTTTTCAAGAGTGGAAGCAGATGGAAGATCGTGTTTGACTCCTTTTTTTGTGCAACAGAGGGAAAGAGAGAAACAGAAGAAAGGGAGAGAATAGTTTGCACTGTGATGAGCAGCAGGAGCCTTGTGCAGAGGGCAGATGCATAAGTAGGAAGCTTCTGTCCATGGACACGATCGAGGTACATAAGCTAATTGCCAAGCAAACAAGAAAAAAACAAGAAAAAAAGAAAAAAAACCACAGCATGCTTGCTGATTCAGCATAAAAACAACCTCTCTTGCACCTGCATTATGTAACGACTATGTCAGGCTATACTACTATACTGCAAAGAGTTTTACTCACAAACTGCAATCATCAGAGTCAAACTTTATATATATATATATATATATATATATATACTATGGATTGTGTGCACAAATAATAAATTAATCTAGTGAACATAATATAAACCCAAGTACAAAGTAGAACAAAGACAATAACCACAATAGAAAATGAATGGGTGTGATTTCAACCAACAATGATGCAGTTCAGGTGCATAAATCATACAATAACCGAACTTTAAATACAAATTACTTTGCTGCCTTTCAGAGATTGGTGTGTTCAAATGTTAAAGGCAAGCTATCAGAAAGAAAGAAAAACTTAGTTGAAGACAAACTGGAATTTCAAGTCATTATTTGACTACTGCAGTGCTACATGCTAATGAAACACTGTTATGCACACACACATACTCAGCACTTACCACCGAAGGCCATTGTTCTCCACTGTTTGCAGATCTATGTTAATTACTCCTCAAAACTTATGATGTGTCATTGAATTATGTTGGTCCATGTGAATGTTCCATGTCCATGTGAGTTAAATTAACGTCAGAGGATAGATAACTCTGTATCTGTATGTTTCTGTATATCAATCTGATTCAAATCAAATGAATTGTATACCTGGATATCAATACGGTCAACAATGACACCATGTCGAGACAGCTTTAGTTTTTTCATTTCTCATTTGGTCCACCATGTGCATCAGCTGAGCTGGAAAACATCTGGTTTGTGCCATAAAGAAATCTCTTAATAAAGCAGATTTCTCACAATGGCAGTAGCACACAATGTCTTTTCAAGGCCAGTAGATGTTACTAGTCTAGCTGATAATTAGATTTATTTGAAGCTGCTATAATTATTATACTTTATATACCAACAGATCAAATTACTTTATGTAATATGAAAATGACTATATGTGATATGAAAGTTGTCACTGTCTTGCAGTGGCGGCTGGTGGAAAATGTTCTAGGTAGGGCCATCCTATCAATTTCAGCAAACATCCCAGTATGATTTAATGCAAAAAATTTAAGTATCAAACACGCATTATTACTTGGCAGTTAAATATTTAACATGTATTCCAACACGAAAAAAATCAGTAAATAACACTTATATAATATAATATAACATGTTCATTTATTGAGATGCCCCTATGGACCTTGTTATAGGAGGTAAAGATCAGGAGAAGTAAAGATGAAGTTTAATTATGAATACTGATGTTAAATTAAGCTATGATGAGTTTTCACTGTTAATTTAACATCTCTATTACATGTTGATGCCTCCATGACCAAGTTAAGCAGATGAGACTGAGGACAACTATGTAGAAGAAAAGATGTTCACTTTGTCAAATATGTAGCTTGACAGAGTTCTCCATGTGTGTCCTGGTGTTCTCATGTTTCCTTACCTCCTCATCCCTCACTCCCGTAACTGTCCGTGCTGGATCCGTCCCCGTTGTTTTAAAAAGCTAAATAAATTATTAGCATGACATCATCCAGCTAGCCAAACCTGTCTGGTGTACAGCTAGTACAAAAGCTTTGCATGTACTGCTTCCCTTTCCCGTGAGTCTGCTGTCTGATTGTGAGGTCAGGCTGATCTGATATCAGCTCTTTGGCTGCAGAATCTCCGCCAAAGTTCTCCTCTCAAACGGGTCTTGGAGGAGGAGTGCTCGCGCTGGCCCATAGCTGAATCTATTTGAGGGCGCTGATTGGCTAAATTGTATGTCACTCATTTATATCTTGAATTAGCAATTGGCTAAACTGCTTCATAGACCCGTCTCTTTTGGGCCAAAACGATTAGGCCCCCCTAGCTGCGCGTTCTCAGACGTGTCGTGCACACAGGCGGAGAGGACGAACAGGAAAAGCATATATTTTGCGCAGATATCATATTGTACACACATTACTGAGTACATTCCATAGTTCAAAAACACAAATAGACAATTTGTATAATTTATGATTATTATAATTTATCACTGTTCTCACTAAGCTTGTTTCCAAACAGCAGCTGTTTTCAGCAACATATTACTAAGAAATCCTCTACCTCTCGAGTCCAGCACCAAATGACAGACAAAAGAAGAAGTTGGCTACAGTAGCTGGTGAACAACACGGTTAACACTGTAACACATGGTTAACGTTGTAAAACAATGGCAGTTAGTGACAAAAGTACTGTTAGGGTTGGAATAAAATCATGGTTTGGCTTAAAATGAGTGTGCAAAAAGGTTAGCAACACACGGAACTTCAATGACTCGGTGTCGTAGCATCACGGGACGACTTCAGTAAAAATCACTCAACTTTTGGTTTCACACGGGACACAAACGCTGGAGTAAAAGTCCTGTGTTTGTTTGACCCATCCACCACCACTCCTGCCCACCATCAGAAATCTTCTTTCCTCTTAATAGTGCGTCTTCTGCTCTGAGCATCTAGTAATGATCGCGATGGGTTCCATTGAGGTTTGGTGGAAGCCTGGTGCGTCTCATTCAGACACTAATGGGTGCCTTGTGCATCGGTATGACCAAACGTTAGTATTTGTCGCCCTGAGTGAGACCAGGCTGCTTTGCAACAAGACAACTTCTATGTGTTTTTCAAAGTTGTAGTTTTAAAACATGCATCAATGTTAAAGTAGAATGACAGCACTTATACACAGGTTAGGTTTTTACCAGCTGCTAATGTCTAATTAAGCTTAAACAGATCCTTTGTAATATAAAAAATCACTACCATGCTTTGTAAAGAAAAGATGGATGAATTTCTCTCACTGAAAACTTTCCTCCTAATTGTTGTGAAGCTTTAATCACTGATGCAGCCTGCAGCTTACGGTCCCCAGAGAGCACTTCATATGCAACCTGGATTGATGGAGGATGGAGGGATGAAGAACCAGTCCAAAAGTGCCATGGTAATATCCGTCAGTGTTGTGTATTTCTACATAATAAGTGTCCATCCACAAGGCAATCTCACCTCAAGAGAGTGATCTGTCTCTCCTTTCCCCTCGCTAAGGGGCTGAGGCTTTATCAGCAAGGCCATGATGAATTCTCAGCAGACACCCACTCCGTATGGGCCCTGAGTGAGCATGCATTTAAATGAACCCTCTCTTCCTCTGCCTCGTTCTACACGAGGATTTCTAAACTCTCTCTCTTGTCAAGCACTACAGCAGACACAATAACAACCATCTTTTTCTACTCTTCTGGTTTTGAGCCAGAAGGTAAGAGGCAGCATCCTAGTGATCAGAGCATCAGAGCTGCCCCCAGGGTGAATTACAGCGCTATGACACCTTCTACCTCCATGACCACAAGTTAGTTGAACATAATATCAATTTCTGTTTACATGCTACCCATTGTGAAATAATAACATAAATTAACTAATTATTCAACAGTAAAACTAATTAGCTATATTATCATTACATTACTTACTCAGCTCAGCTCTGTCACAGATTATTAAAAAACTCCAAAGCCTCCACACCCACAGGTCACAAAGTCAGTATTAAAGATGTGTAGAAACAGACAACGAGACGGTATATGGTTCAACAAGTTGCCCGCCCACACAGTTATATGAATCATTAACAGCTAGCTTAGCCCCGGTGACTTAACACATCAGCAGCTCAAGCTAGCTGTCAAGCGGAGGGGCAGATCCGGGACTCAATCGCAGATAAGACACAAGAGACGGGGTGAAGTTCAAACTCAGGAATCTTTACTTGCAAAAAAGGTCAAAAAACAAACTTAAAGCAACTCCAACAGAGCGGGCAAAAATATCCAACCGAGCAAACACGAAGAAGGCACAGAATGAACAGACCGGGAACGAACAAGGACGATCTGACAACCAGAACAGGGAAAGCAGGAGAGTATATATGAGTGGGGTGATGAGGAGATTGAAGGCAGCTGGGTGGACTGGGCAGGTGAGTGGAATGAGTGGAATGAGGGGAAACACACACACACACACACACAGACAGAGACACAGGAAAACACACACAGAGACATGAGGAAGCTAACGGGATGTTACACTAGCAAGCTAGCTAAGAAAGTGAAACAAGACGACTTTGGAGTTACTAGGATTTGCATTTATTGGTACAGGGAACACAGTTATCTTCTTTTGGTAGAGGCTAACAACTTGCCCGCACCTTCAGTCAACCTAACACGTACCGGACAAATCTCTGTGGATTAGTAACTAGATTGTAATCTTTTATGCTGCTTCTTACTGGTAAAAACATAATCACATTTATATGACAGGTTACCTAATGTCCTATACTGCTAGTTAGCTAAATAAGATGCAGTAGAGATTTTAAGAAACATTGTCAACTCAGCCCAACATCATTCACAAACCTCTCCCTGACAGACATATGTTGAATGTAATAAACACAGTGGCGGGCCGTGCATTTTATACCTGGGCCTTCTGTGCTGTCCTACTCAGCTACGGTTATTTGTTAGGGGTGTACCAATACACTTATTCGTATTAAACCGTTCGGTACGAGGCTTACGAACCGAACAATACGTTTGAATAATAATAGTGCATTTGGAAAATGCAGAAGCTTAAATTGTGGGAAATATAATGTTTTCGGTGGTGTGAAGGATTTCAGGATTAAAAACATTATTAGTAGGATTAAATAACACCCCTAGTGGTGAGTAAAAGTGTCACAATAATAAGAATGTCAAATTATGTTAAAAAGTCACAATATGTTTACTTATGGAATGTATTATATGTTTACAATATTCTTACTTATAGAGGATATTATATGTTACAGTATTCTACTCATTGAATGTATAAAACCATAGTCACTAAAGGTATTAAAACACTATGAATAGTTTTGAGGGTCAGAAAGGGATCATTTTGAGTGAGGCTTTACAGAGGTGCAGCAGAGAACAGAGGGATGGACAGGTTGTTTGCCACAAAGGATCGATATTGGGAGGGGACAGAATTCAAATGGAGCCAATCTCTAATCGACCATTCAGACGTTTTAGGACAGTTCGGACACTTTCCGACTGTCAGGGGATATAAAAGACAACGTTCTAGAGACCATTCCTCAGACCACTTCCGCCCCTCTTTTTCAGTACCTGGAATGGCCAGAACTGTGAGGAGATGCGTGTATGTGGTCTCTGTTCTCGAGAACATTACTATTGATCCAGCCCATTTTTCTGGTGCGCGTGCGCAGTAAGAAGCTCGCAGCAGAAAAGTTCCTGCGGCCTGTAGGCTCTCATCCTTTGTTTTAAGCCTCCACAAATTTGGTGACCCCGACGTGATAATTGCTGGAAAACGGACTGGACGAGGACGCTGACTACGATACCTTCTGGCGCCAAAGACAAAGAGGTAAACAGAACCTTTTTAATAAAATCTGTATAGTTAGATTATAGGAAAACTTAGAGAAGGTATCGTGGTCAACGCCTCCGAGAGCCGAACAAAGGAGCAGGTCGCAGCAAGCCGGTAAAGTATATTGATTTGAAATTGAAAGTAGCTGGATTACTGTATGAAGCACATTTGCAAGCTGAATTAGGAACACGTGTGTATTTTGCCTGCACAGTGTTCTTTTTGCGAAATCCAACCGGTGTGGTCTGTCAAGAGAACGGTGAGTGTTTTTGAACGCATAGCTACGGGCTAACAAGAGCTGAAGCAGCTCCGAGAGTCCGGTGAACCAGGCTAACTGAATCTGGTGGCGGGGTAGCATGGGATAAAGACGACGGTCCCCCCGGGTCCTGTTTGGTAGGTTTGGATCTGGTGAACCAATGAATCTTAACGGGAGGGAATACATTTAATACAAGCTTAGAAAGCCAACAGAGCTAGTTACGCTATCGAGAGTCGAGCTCTCTGCTGGGAAGAGACTGAGTGCTACGAAGCGCAGGATTTAACTTGAGTTCAAGGGAATATAATCTGGGGTGGGTAATAGGTAATGAGTGAGTAATCATACATTGTAATCATGGTGTATTTTGGTATGAATGATGGTTGCAGTGATGACAATAGCATTGTGAGAGATCGCTTTGGTGTGGAGTCGTGAATGCTAGCTGAGCCGAAGCCTGCTTTGTGCTCACCCTAGATAACTAGATAAAAAAGATTATAAAATAACCGGTGCATATGGAGAAGCCAAGCACGGTCTAGCATAAATAAAGTGTGTGAATGCGGCATGGTATAAGAGTTAAAACGATGGTGCTTTGTCTATCTGCTGAAGACACGGTTTCGCCGATCAGTTTAGCTTGTAGCAATAGCCGCTAATAGCATTAGCCCTTTGTCTGTTTTCGCGTGGATTCTGGCTACATTTTTTGAAAATAAAACACCATAGAAGAAGAAGAGACAGGAGCTGTGCAATGACAAAATAAGATAATAGGAAAAAAATTATAATACATGTGTATTTGTGAAGAATTATTAAATTATAAAATAGCTATAACTTTGTGATTCTGTTTAGGCCAGCAGAGAAGGCTTAGCTGGCCCTGATGGCCCACCACTGGATTCTGGCAGGTATTACATATAGATGACATTCATCATACATAAGGGTACGATAATGCCACTACGCGCTCCTTCCAAATAATGACATGAATCAAGCTGGTGTTGTGAAAGCATATGAAACTGGGTAGCTCCTGCCTCCAGCCAATACCTCACACCACGTTTGGATTTTCCTCAATTAAACCACAAGTCGTTGTTTCACAGGAAATTGTGGAAAGTTTCAGAAAATGTGCAGTAATTATTCATAATTCTACCTCATTTGGCTCAGTAATTTCGGCTTTTCTGAAAATGTCTTGCATACATTTGCACATTAATGTGGCCTGTTGTGTGCGGAGAGGGAGCGTTTTCCTGTGTGATGTCTCACACAGTGGTGCGGCCCAGTCGGGAGGCAGGGCCAGCTGAGACACAAAGATTGGTTTTGTTCTCTTTTTGCCGAGGAGTGCTGAAACACATTCAGCGTTATTTCTTCTTGTCAGTGGTGTTGTGACGGTAAACAAACACCTTTGTGTCTGTGTGAGTCCGTGTGGTCTCATATGTGTCTCTGTGGGCTTTATTCAAAAGATCAAACATATTAAGTTTTTCATCATTAATTGTTACATTTATTTATAGTTGTACAGTCACAATTTAATCAAGACTTTTAAATCCCTTACATACTGTATATTTATCTACAGCATCCATACATTTCATTTACCACACGCTCTACACCAATCTCCTCGCTCTTTTTCCACTTGGTCCACATCTGTCATGTTTTCCACGTTTTTCCAACTAGTTGGGCTGCTGGGGAGATATGGCCACCAGTGTCTGTGGCCAGCTCTGTGTTGTGCTGTGACTGTCTCCCTGAGATTTGCATAAATAAGCTCCCAGTCCCAGCATGCCCATGCTGTTGTCCAGGTGCAAAGACATTTGCATATAGAGCTGTGATAGGGCTCCCCTGGGTCCCCTCTGCAACTGCTGAGCGGGGAGGGGGCCGGCACCACCGCAAATGAGTTCTGAATTGGAACCTCAGCGTTGCCCTCCATTTTATGTGTGTGGAGACACAGAGCAAGGCACAGAATGACCAGAGAGAAAAGGAGGAGATAAAAAGGGACTGAGAAAGAGATAGAGACATGGAGATGGGTGGCATATGGCAGAGGGCGCAAACAACAGCAACACAGACCGCTGGTTAGATATTTGTAACCCAAACGTTTCATCCATAACTTCCCTTGTTGCTGTTATTGACATCAGGGTGGACCAATCAATTGTTGATCTACATCATATAATGATTACCATGGCATTTACCAACTCTGCTGATATATTACAGCGTATTGTGTTGGACATTAACCAAAGCATTAACCAAGGCCTTTTGAATCAGCAGAATATGGTCTGGAAGCCAGGGAGCCGAGCACAGTCCTGATTAGTCACATGCAGCTCCTTTGACAATACTCTCTTCATCTGAGCACCATCGAGCCATCACTCATTCAGGTTTCTGATGGGACGCCAGCCAGAGGAGCCTTATGGGACCAGCAAAGACATCCTGCACAGATGCAAGGGATCCCACACAAACACAAATATTATACAAATATATATGTATTCAGCTGTATTGGGCTAAACAATTGACAATTCTCAAAGATAGAATTATCTCTAAATGTTGGGTAGCTCAATATGATGAGTTTGGTACTATTACAACTGTCAATATAGTTGTAGATACTTCCAGGTATTTGGAGTAAAAGCTAATATGGCAATAAAACAATTTCTTCTTTTTTAGTTAAACTATCTCAGAGAGGTTTTAGCTTTGGTCAGATGTTGTAGCTGTGCAGCAATTTGCAGGAGCCACTTTATATACTAAATAAGTATAATCAGTGCCTGGGCAGCTCTAAAAGGCTTTAATTGCACCTGGTCGCCTCTTATTTCAACCTGAAATCAGTGCACTGTATCATGCGTACCGTTGCAAAAACATTTTAACCTCAATTACCACAGGACGTGTGTTTGAACAAGTGAAAATTCAGGGCCAAACAATGAGGTGTTACCCTTGTCAAAGATGCTCAGAGGTCAGTAAAAACGCTCATTACCGTTTCTTTCTTCAGGGTTCGCAAATGTCTTAGATTAAAAACATTGCTGCAATGAGATGAAAATGACCCCTCTGATCTTACTGCAGCCTGGGTCACATGCACAGTAAAATGCTGCATCATGCAGAATACAGAATACATGCACATAAATCACAACAAAATATAAGCAAAGCAAAAAAAAAGGCCATGTTTGCTTGAGTCAAAACATGCTGGCATACATGTTTGTCTGTAACACAAATTGTGAGGTAAATAGTCAATTTTTTAATCTATGTTTGATACATACACTCAGTGGCCAGTTTATTAAGTACACTTGTACAATCTTATGCGGTCCAATAAAACAGCCTTGCCATAACATCAACCTTCTACCAATTGTCGGAAATTCACTCTGAATATAGTGCAGCCCAATACAACACCAGCCCTACCTATGACTTCAAAGCAGGAGCACCTAATAAACTGGCCACTGTGTATTTAATATGGAGAATTTAACTTCGGAAAATTCATCAAGTAACAAAGTAAGCAAAGTAGCAAGAAAACAAAACAATGTGGATTTTGATTGAATATCTAAAATGTCCTTGAAGTCAAATATGCTGCACTCGTGTATGTAACTTGACTGCTTTAATCCCTGTGATACATTGTACAGTTTTGCCTAGGGAAGCATTATATCTCTCTATTAGCGTTTGCTGAAGCTTTCAACTTGTAGCTCATTGAGTTTTGCATTTAGTTTCACAGCTAATGAAGTGAAACCAACGGACAATGTAAACAATTGCTTAACATCGTGGCTGATCGAGTGTGGCTCGTGTGTCAATCAGGTCAGTGGGATACAAACGCTGGCATCTGATTCAGATCCTGATGGGTTCTTAAAAATGTAAAAATGTAAAAAAGTTATTGTGCCCAGCATACTGTTCACTGAATATTTTTTTAAAGCCGCTTAAGATGTGTAATATACATTCGTGAATCAAAGTTAAAGTTCAGAAACAAGAAGTGTGATTGTAGAGCCTGAGATATTAACAATAAGGGGATCTGCTCATCACGACATTGCTCTACAGCGACTCTGCAGGGTACCTTTAACATGTCAATGAGATTTAGCTCAAAAATGAAGGCAGTATTAAGCAGCATTTTCATTTGATATTCTCGTTACGGGATCGTCCAGAAGGGTTTTATTGAAATGTTGGACCGTGTCAGTGTTAGATCCTGGGGTTCTTTGGCCCGATACAGGGCTACTTACTGACTCAGCTCTCTATTAAAAGATTTTAGAGCTGGTGTTCTTGCGAGGAAACTCGCCTGGCTCTGCTAACTACCGTTACTCCTGACGTCTACCCTGCTTCCTCCGGTAAATGCGCACTCGGTCGAGGGGCCACCCTGACCCCGGGCGCTCCTACCAGTCGCGTCAGTTATGGCAGCTTCCCTCTTTTGGATCCGTGTTCTTGGTAAATTGCCAGGTTAGGTTTTAACGGCTAGGATCACTTCTAAAACCGTAAGGGGTTGTTAAGTGGATTGGTCACTAGGATAACCTTTCAGAACTCAGTTGTTGGACATACAATAGATTTAACTTTTTACTTGCCACGAGGAACATTTACCACTTTAAGCAAATGAATGCACTTGAGAGTTTTACTTTAAATGCAGATTAGATATTTATTGCAGGTTATATATATATTGTTAGCAAGGGTTAGGCTACAGCTCACATAATAAAAATGTTACTACACTTGATTCGTTACTTTAATTGTCTTCTTAGATTATACTCATTAGTTGTAATGCCGAGGTGGCTCGGTTGGAGCTGGATTTCAAAGCTTCGATGAAAAAGTTCTTTTGGAGGTGTTAGGAGCGAGGGTCTGGCCAGACCCTCGGATTCCTCCTGCTTTCACAGCGGAGTTCGATCAACAGTCCTCAAGGCTCAGTACAAAGTCTTTCCAGGGCTGCCGTGTTCTTCCGTTGCTCAGTTGGTAAAGTCAAGCAGTGGGGAGAGGGAAACTCTCCGTCTTTCAATCTTTGTCCACGAAAGGCAATCTTTTCTTTTCGTGAGCAGAGACGGAGTCCTCAAATACTTCTGTTGCAAATCGTCCATATCTTCCTCATCAAAGCACTTGGATGGCTCTCGTGTAGAAATCCCAGCCTGCGTATTGCAGACGTCTCCTTATATTGTCGATTTGGGCTATCTGTTCCCCCCTCCTCCTATTCTGAACACATGATCTTTATCCCACCCTTTTGTGTGTGTGCTTATGTTTGGAAAAGTACCAGATCTCCCTTCAGTCTTAGGCCCCCACCCCTCTGGGTGAGTGCGTATGCTTGGAAAGAACCTTATTTCCCTTCGCCCCTTGTTTTTGCAACAGAGTCCGAAGCATCGCGGACCTCCGCTCGAACATCTGTTGCTGATCTCACTTTCCGGACAACTCCTATATGATCTCACTTCCCCAAAACATGTCCTAACACGTACACTTTTTACTTCTCCACACAGTTCAACGCAGTTCATCATTATAATCAGTTTTACATTTGTTAAATCACTCTACATTTGTTATGTAATACACGCTTGCTTTAAAATGATTATTCGATTTCATCCGTTAAACTATAATTATATGCTTTATGTCCCTTTAGCCTAATTTACATACCAAACATGTATTCCCTCATTTAAGGCAGCTTCCCTGGGAGCTCAACTCTATTTGACACCCCCTTCTTGAGGTCACAGGCTGCCTCGCCTTAGCTAGTAGGAATCTCACAGGAAGTTTTCATCGGCCGGGGCAGTGATGACGAGCACATCGTCCTCTGGTGAAGACGGTCCTGATGCCCGCTCTCAGCTGTCGATCACCACTAGGTGATGAAGGTTAACCTTGTTAACTTCTCCACACGGCATGTACCGCATATGCATGCATCCATAACCTTCACCGGCTTATGGTGCATGCGGTTAAACTCTTTTCTTTTTCCTGTGACCCGGAGTGGTTTCTGGTCTCCGGGTCCCTGCCATGCAACGGCTAGGGTGGTCGGCAGCAAGCAGACCACACAGGCATTCTTAACTTCTCTCCATTGCAACACTTCTTTTTCTCTGGAGAGAAATCACTTCCTTGCGTAACCCAACTTCCTCAGGGCTCTTCCTGCCCAGAGCCCCGTAGCACTCCTTCTCATGGTAACCACCCCTTTGACATTGGCCACTCTGACGTAGGGAGGTAAATCTTGTATGTTGGTGGCCATTCTTGAGTTCCTGGTTTCTCCTAGTACGGAACTGGCTTCAGCTGCCCTACTCCTTGGATTCCTCTTTTCTTGAGTTGAACAGTATTGCTGTCCAATATCTTGACTACTATGTCGGATTTATCGTACTTGGCTTTGGCTGCTTTGACTCCACGAGCACCAACAGGTACTTTTCTCCGCTCTTCCCTGGTACCCCAAGGGGTCCTGCCACATCCATGCAGATAGAGCCCCAGGGTACGGTACTTTTAATGGTGAGTCCTCCCACCCTTTGTCCTCTCCTTCCTGCGTTGTATCGACCACACAACTCACAGTCTTTTAGGATTCTGCGGACTTCTTTTTCAGGAATCCAGAGTCGCTGCTTTCCCAGTTCCCTTTGCGTTGGAACGGTGCCTGCATATCCTAGTGCGCCATGCACCGCCTGCACCACCTCCTCCACGCTCTCTTCTGGGACTACCCTTCCTTTGGGCAATTCTTCCCACTTCTCGATCCCAACAAAGACAACTTGTCTCATCTGGACGAAACTATCCACTTCTTCGTTTCCTTGCCAGTGAATTTCTTCTCGCGTGTGGGCCCTCTGGTGCACCACTTCGAGCTCCATGCTTAGCCGTAATTCGGCTATTTTTCTCCATAGGTTTTGATGAGCCATTTTTTACTTTTAGCGCTCTCAAACCCATTTTCCTCCCATATGGACAGGTCGTCGTTAAGGGCCTGAGCACAGTAATAACTATCAGTTATGACTCTAGCTCTTTTCACCCTTCTCTTTGCACTGCTGTTCTACTTCTCCTTTAACCGACGCCCTACTTTCTTCTTGATGTAGGTCGGTTAGGTGTTGTTGGATGGCAGCGTCCCAGGTGGTCCATCCTCTTCCGTACAGGATGACCTGATGTTGAACGTTGCCTCTGTTGTCTTTATCCGGTGTCGGTTCTCCCGATGCCGCTCGTTCTGCCGCGTCGTCCCTCTGGTCCTCTCTGCCGTCCGGTGGCGATTCCTTCATCGGGGCCGCTGGCTCGTCCCGCTGGGTCGCCTCCGTCTGCCGGCCGGTCCCTGGAACGTCTGGTCCGTTCTGCTACTCTTGCATCTTGGACTTTGTCTTTGTCTTTGTTGTCTCGAGTCGCCGTCCTCCCAAAGCCTCTCGTCGCGCGTTGAGTAAGGGATGGGGTCGGGCTCTGGCCCCTCTACAGGTCGGATGTTTCTGGTCGATGCTCCTCCGTCGCCTGCGGCTTCTCCTGTGCTGGCTTGTAAATACCATGCACAGCTTCGATTCGTGGATGTCTCGCAATCGGACTTCTTTGAGGCTTGGGCAGCGTTACTTTCGACCCAATTCTTGCCTCCTTCTCAGGTCTTTCGTACACGAACGGCAGCCTCTCTTGGCTGTTGGGGTTCTTCTTCTCGTTGGGCGCCACGTGTTAGATCCTGGGGTTCTTTGGCCCGATACAGGGCTACTTACTGACTCAGCTCTCTATTAAAAGATTTTAGAGCTGGTGTTCTTGCGAGGAAACTCGCCTGGCTCTGCTAACTACCGTTACTCCTGACGTCTACCCTGCTTCCTCCGGTAAATGCGCACTCGGTCGAGGGGCCACCCTGACCCCGGGCGCTCCTACCAGTCGCGTCAGTTATGGCAGCTTCCCTCTTTTGGATCCGTGCTCTTGGTAAATTGCCAGGTTAGGTTTTAACGGCTAGGATCACTTCTAAAACCGTAAGGGGTTGTTAAGTGGATTGGTCACCAGGATAACCTTTCAGAACTCAGTTGTTGGACATACAATAGATTTAACTTTTTACTTGCCACGAGGAACATTTACCACTTTAAGCAAATGAATGCACTTGAGAGTTTTACTTTAAATGCAGATTAGATATTTATTGCAGGTTATATATACATTGTTAGCAAGGGTTAGGCTACAGCTCACATAATAAAAATGTTACTACACTTGATTCGTTACTTTAATTTTCTTCTTAGATTATACTCATTAGTTTTGATGCCGAGGTGGCTCGGTTGGAGCTGGATTTCAAAGGTTCGATGAAAAAGTTCTTTTGGAGGTGTTAGGAGCGAGGGTCTGGCCAGACCCTCGGATTCCTCCTGCTTTCACAGCGGAGTTCGATCAACAGTCCTCAAGGCTCAGTACAAAGTCTTTCCAGGGCTGCCGTGTTCTTCCGTTGCTCAGTTGGTAAAGTCAAGCAGTGGGGAGAGGGAAACTCTCCGTCTTTCAATCTTTGTCCACGAAAGGCAATCTTTTCTTTTCGTGAGCAGAGACGGAGTCCTCAAATACTTCTGTTGCAAATCGTCCATATCTTCCTCATCAGAGCACTTGGATGGCTCTCGTGTAGAAATCCCAGCCTGCGTATTGCAGACGTCTCCTTATATTGTCGATTTGGGCTATCTGTTCCCCCCTCCTCCTATTCTGAACACATGATCTTTATCCCACCCTTTTGTGTGTGTGCTTATGTTTGGAAAAGTACCAGATCTCCCTTCAGTCTTAGGCCCCCACCCCTCTGGGTGAGTGCGTATGCTTGGAAAGAACCTTATTTCCCTTCGCCCCTTGTTTTTGCAACAGAGTCCGAAGCATCGCGGACCTCCGCCCGAACATCTGTTGCTGATCTCACTTTCCGGACAACTCCTATATGATCTCACTTCCCCAAAACATGTCCTAACGCGTACACTTTTTACTTCTCCACACAGTTTAACGCAGTTCATCATTATAATCAGTTTTACATTTGTTAAATCACTCTACATTTGTTATGTAATACACGCTTGCTTTAAAATGATTATTCGATTTCATCCGTTAAACTATAATTATATGCTTTATGTCCCTTTAGCCTAATTTACATACTGAACATGTATTCCCTCATTTAAGGCAGCTTCCCTGGGAGCTCAACTCTATTTGACAGTCCAGCATACTGTTCACTGAATATTTTTTTAAAGCCGCTTAAAATGTGTAATATACATTTGTGAATCAAAGTTAAAGTTCAGAAATAAGAAGTGTGATTGTAGAGCCTGAGATATTAACAATAAGGGGATCTGCTCATCACGACATTGCTCTACAGCGACTCTGCAGGGTACCTTTAACATGTCAATGAGATTTAGCTCAAAAATGAAGGCAGTATTAAGCAGCATTTTCATTTGATATTCTCGTTACGGGATCGTCCAGAAGGGTTTTATTGAAATGTTGGACCGTGTCAGTGATCCATCCATTTACTGTGCATGATTGATACAGTATGTTTTGTCTTGTTTAATTGTTCCACAGTGCCAATCAGGGTGAAAATTGCTGGTCTAAAGGACACCAAAAAGCTCTGCTATTGAAGTGTCTGGCATGACCTCCACTCCAAGTCTATTCAGGGCCTTTTGTTTGGTTCTTTGTTTGGCTCCAGGCTCTAATGGCAATCAAAAGGGACATGGTGGTCGTTCTCAGTCCTCAGCACTAATGACATTGGCAGCGAGGCAGACAGACACTGTTCATCCAATCCACCAGCGTCCCAACGCGGTCTCATCGCCATACACCGAGCCTCTGCTGAGTCTCTTCGGAGAGCTCCCATTTAGCCATTCTCTGTGATTTCCCTCTCAGGAAACAACCAAATAATTTTCTCATAGACACGCTCATTAGCTGACAGCACGTTCCCTGCCAGTTTCAACATTTGAATATTCCCGTGTGTACCTCAGCAAACATCGGAGGTCTCATCGTTTCCAACCAAAGCCAGAGCCTACATGCCAGCAACACACTCCGAGGAAAAAGATCGAGATGCCAAAGCAATAAGCTGCGGTAGAAAAAAATGATGGTTCCAAAGTTATGATTGTCACTGTCATGATGAGAATATGTCAGAATGTAATTACGGTAGATATTTATTTAGAAGGAGCTGCATATTAAGTTAACTAATGAAAACACTGGATGTTAGGATGGATGGAGATAGACCCAAAACTGAGAGTATTGTTCACAAAAGTCTCGGAAAAAAAGCATTTAGCACAAGCATGCACAGATCACAATGCATACCATCAGTTTCAGTGCGTTTAGTGTCTGAGACAGATTTTTATTTCCCTAATATGTTCTGCAGTAAATCTGCATTGTCTGTGGCTATTGAAATACAGAGAAAGAGAGATCAATATAATAGCTTTGGCACCTGGCCAAAATCATCCCTGACAATGTGCGAGGCAGGCATTTGAAATCATCGGTGCATGTCCACGTGTTTGGGGGATAAAAATAATTCCTCGCCTCTTTGCCAGGGAGCGAGAGGCACAATGCCCAGGTCTGAAGGGAAAGGTGCCACATGGGTCTGCAAATTGGCTCAGACGATCAGACACGGGCATCTTATTTTGTAGAGGAGAAGAAGAAGGAGGGGTGGGGGCTGGTTGGGGGCAGGAGGAGTAGAGGGAGATGAAGATGGGAGGTGTGTGTGTGGTTAGTGGTGGTATTGGGGGTGGTGGAGTGAGGGTGGTGGTGGGTGTATGGGGGGTAAACAATTCCAATGATTTCCCCAACCTGGCACGGTCCAGGATGTGGATCGCTGCACTGGAGAGGAATTGCAACGGGTGTATTTGGCTCTCTATTTGTTTCTTTATTGGGAGGAGAGAGAGAGAGAGAGACAGAGAGAGAGAGAGAGAGAGAGAGAGAGAGAGAGAGGGAAAAGAGTAGAAACAACAAGGAGGAGGGTGTCTGTTTCTTGTCAGACATGAGGGAGGATGTTCAGAACAAATTATTTCATTCAGATGAACTGAAAATCATTCAGTCCATTTCCATCTGCAAACATTTTTCCTGTTGAAGTTGCCTCAGTCCTGAGTATAAGCCACGTTTATGAATACACACACCTGAATGTTGGGGGAAGTCATTTCCTTTGCTGATAACATTAACCTCTGCTATGATGTCAATTTTAATGTCAACCATTTTAACGTTGCAATCAAGGCATAGTGATGAGAAGAAGAGCAGATTTAAACACCCAATAGTATTACATTGCATATACAGAAACACCTTTATGCAAACACACTGGGCTGTTTTCTTTACACATGTCTGCTTTCATGTGCATGCACATTGACACATGCTTGGCTAACCGGATACACACAAGCGTGCACATGCACATGCACACCCATGGAGGTACCCTCGGTAACGTACAGACTAGGCTGCTGCCAAAGAAGTCTCAGCGGGAGTGCTAGATAAAAAATGACAATCACTCGGGGTGCACGGCAAACACCACAGGAAACGCAGGTGCCTTTGTTAAGAGACACCCAGCGCTCTAAAGGGCCTAATTATCTGCTGTTATTTTGGCAGTTATCAGGCAGAGAATAACTCCCCTGCTCAGACTCAGACTCACACAGCGAAAAATGACTCACTCGCTCACAGTGAGGTATTACATTGCACCACTGACAAGGTATGCATATTATAAGCCATGCTGGAATTTCACTAGAATTGTCCCAATGGTGTTGTGGTTTCCTGTTTTGTACGGAAAGGAAATTATTAGAATCACCCCGATCATTAAAAAACTCAAATTGCAATGATTGTGAAAAAATCCCACATTTTACATAACAACTGCAGGTGTAAGGTATGAAAACTGTTTTGATTTAAAGGCAGAACTTTAAATCAAAACGCAAAATCTAACTTCACATCAGTTGCTCATGGATCTTAAACAGATAAGATATTAAAAAAGGTTTCCCGCCTGCTCTCAAGGCTAGGTGGCACTGTTGGGCATGCTTTCAGCCACAGGCATACATATCCTCCTCTCAGCTCATGAACACATAATTGGACAGTTTTATGGAGGATATGAACTCTGAAGGGGAACTTAAGCCATCTAATCATTGGCATTCAGCGTATGCTATTCATATGCATAAATACAAATAAAACACATTCTCTGCCTGCACAAAGAGAGCCCCTACTGAAAAGGAAGTCATTCTACAAAACACCCATATTCCTCTACAATTGAACGAAAGATTATAGGAAGACTTCAGGTACAAGAATTTCGAGATATATTTTTTTCTCAAAGCATGTCTGAGTTGGAGATGAATCAGTACACAGCAGATTAATCTACATGTCATCAAGACAAAGATTCTCTATTTATTTTTTGCACTTGGACAATATAAGTGCAACAATGCTCTGATTGATGGCAGTGTGTGTGTGCAGGTTCATGTATGTGTGTGTGCAGGTTCATGTATGTGTGTGTGCAGGTTCATGTATGTGTGTGCAGGTTCATGTATGTGTGTGTGCAGGTTCATGTATGTGTGTGTGCAGGTTCATGCACGTGCGTGTGCAGGTTCATGTATGTGTGTGCAGGTTCATGTATGTGTGTGTGCAGGTTCATGTATGTGTGTGTGCAGGTTCATGTATGTGTGTGTGCAGGTTCATGTATATGTGTGTGCAGGTTCAAGTATATGTGTGTGCAGGTTCATGTATGTGTGTGCAGGTTCATGTATATGTGTGTGCAGGTTCATGTATATGTGTGTGCAGGTTCATGTATGTGTGTGCAGGTTCATGTATATGTGTGTGCAGGTTCATGTATGTGTGTGCAGGTTCATGTATATGTGTGTGCAGGTTCATGTATGTGTGTGCAGGTTCATGTATATGTGTGTGCAGGTTCATGTATGTGTGTGCAGGTTCATGTATATGTGTGTGCAGGTTCATGTATGTGTGTGCAGGTTCATGTATGTGTGTGCAGGTTCATGTATGTGAGCCATTTTCACGCTGCAGGATAGAAGTCATATTAGGGGTAAGTTTTCCAAAGCATTTATTTCTCAAGTGTGCAACCATGATATGATTAAATCAAAAATGTTTGATTTTGTCCGTTTCACTGTGGTTTAAAATATTTCAAGTGCTTTTTCCTGTAAAGTATTCGAATCCAGAACAAGGTGTATTACATTACATTACATTACAGTCATTTCGCAGACTTACAGTCGACACAGTGTATCACGGTGCAGCATAAATGAAGCTTTTTGTTTTCAGTGTGTTCAAGATGTGTTGAACAAATGCAGTTTTTATTCAGTGTTTATGTTGTTTACGTCATCGCTTCAACTTCTTTCTGCAGAGACTTCCGGTCCGTTTCCCCCTCTAGCCACTAATGTAACTGGCTCCATATAATATGCAGATAATGGTGCATCAGCGTGTCTTCTCCATGTCGCCCTCGCTGCATTACAGTGGATCACACGACACAGCCTTGCCCTGCAGGAATACAAAGCCCTTGTAATTGAAATGAATAAGAGAGGGAGGAACATGCCTACTGAGAGCCCAAACTTCTCACTCTCTCGTCAGTATAGTCAGTGGGGATCCAGCCTTTAGCTGGCACCGGCAGTCTCAGCAGCTCTGTTATGGGGGCTGAGGCTCGTCTGCGTGGCTGATCGGAAGTGGCACGGTCGAGGAGAGGAGCTCTCAGCGTGGGGTGCAGGAATGGGGACAGTCCCCTACGGTCTCCTGCTCCCTCTCCCCCTCTTTCTCTCTCGTGTGCAAATGCATATCCATCTCTTATGATCTTACGGTCTTCTTCTTTTCCCTCGCTATGATCTCCCTTTTCCTGTTTCCCTCCCACTCTCTCGCTCCCTCTATCTGTTTCCCTCTATCTTTGTTTCTCTCACTCTATCCTTCCCCACGGCCCGTCCTTCCTTCATCTTAATCCCTCTTTCTCCTTGAGCTTTCTAGTCGCTGTGTCTTTTTATATTCCTTTTTTTAGAGAGGTGAGTTTCGGATTCATGAGGAAAGAAAAAGTAGTCCTGCTGTGGGTATTGCAGCACCTGTTAAACTTACTGCACTTTGTAGAAAGAGTAATTCACATCTTTTATGCCTTCTGCTTGTTTTGGACACGTATGCACACTCCTCTTCTCCTCACTTCAACTTTTCCTCCTGTGCTTGCTGAAGTTTAATATTTCAGTGACTTTTCTTTACATTGCACACTGGATGTGCTCTTAACTCATTTGCTTGAGGTTTCTGCAAAGCAAAATAGATGCACATGCAACCCCCCCCCCCCCCCCCCACTCCCTCACACCCGCCTCTTACACTTCACCCATCTGTGGGGGCAATTACGTGCCCTCCTCTCATCCCAGCACAGCCACACACACTCAGCAAAACCACATTCATCCCCCAGTGCACCTGCATCCCTCATGTTTCTTACAGTCCCACAATGCCCTCCGTCTACCGGCCTACAACGCCCCGGGTTCCTGTGAGAGCAGATCATTGTCATCTTTCTCTTTTCTCTTTCTATCTGCTCCCCACTTTGGTGACATACACATTATTTATTTTATGACTGAGGACTCAATTTAAATCCCCTTTCTCCATCAGTCACACGCCACACAATGGCTTTCTCCTTATCTACTGGAGTGTCCTTTTTACAACACATCAGGGCACCGTAACACACCAATAAATTCCACTGTTTCTGTATTCTCACCTACCGAAACCTGCGGTTTAAATTCATCCAGACGGGGGAAAATGGCCATGAAAAAAATGATTACAGTTTGCTCGGCGTGATAGTTGTACACAAGATCCTCCCTGACTTTCATTCTTTTTCCCTTTTGGTAGGATTCCTGCAGGAGAGAATACACAAGCTGATTGTTATTGTTCTGTTATTCTGGAGCTTACGATGTAAGTTTGCCTGCGCAGAGGACAACCACGTACACCAGTCGTGGTGACATTGCTGACCATGTCCAGCGGCCCAATTACCTCTCTCCAAATATGGCGTATAAAAGCGTGAGCGGTGTATCTGTACACATGGTGTCTGTTACTCCCCAATTATTCCTGCATAAGCAGATTGTGTGGAACATCAAACTGGGAATGTGATGGCTCGTGTGCGGGCTGCCTCCAGCAGAGTGCTCTTTCTTTCCCATCATTTGATCTCGTATTGTAATCCCAGGTGCTTTGAATAATTTATAGGATACAGCTTCTCGTTAAACAATAATTTATATGTGTCTATGAGAATTGATTCCACAGGAATGCACATCTAAATAATGAGAGAAACTGCTGCATTTCATCTATAAGGGGAGGCAGAGAGACAATAATAACAAAACAAAGGCAACAACAACAACACTAGCAGCAGAAATAATATATTAATAATAATAATAATTATTGTAATAATAAAAACGATTGTTATTTTAACGACAGCAAGTTAAGTGAGGGGATTTTATTTGGATTTGGTACAACTTACTGTAATAAGACATGTATAGTGTTATAATGAGTCATATGCAGATGGATATGAAAATGTATGCCAATGTCAAAAATCCAAACATTTTGGACAAACTAGTGTCCACTTTTGGATTTTGAGTTACTTCAGCCCTCTTTTACTTACAAGCCAATATACTGCATTTTCCTGTTCACATCCACTTATTAATTTGCAGGAGGGGACCACACTCATGCATGATAAATGTATTGTTAATGCAAAAGCCTTGTACCGCCCAGTGCTGAGAAATGATGCAACTGATTCCTTCTGAGGCGGAACAATCAAAATGTTCATCAGAGGAGAAGATGTGGAAGGGTGGAGATGTGTGTGGACGAAGAAGATCCAGGTCAAACAGGATGGTATAACACAGCAGATAAAAAACTTTCTATTTATCTTTATTATTTTTAAATGTCCAGCACATTATAATTGGACACACAGAATTATTTAAAAACACAACATTTAAGAGTCAACTCACCTAACAAGCCTGTGTTCACATGCTCTCAGGATTTGATACAGACTGAAATCTGACAACACGAACAAAAAACACTTCCTGTGCAGTTTAGTTATGGTTTAAACTGCAGTGTGGCGTGCATTACAACATGAGAGAACGCGGTGTTGGCTTAGGTGCAACACCGTGAAGAAAGTTTCATTGGGACCTCTGTATAGAGGGAAGTTCGCCGGCTTTTTACAGGAAGTGCTGGGGACCAATTATCCAGAAGTGTGACACTGTCAGAAGTCTCCAGGTTTTGTCAAGTCTTCTGACACCCTGCCAGCGTTGTTCTCTGGGATATGGAACTGTTGAGATTCTTTTTTTCCCAAACAGAATGGAGAAAAAAAGACTGCATTTGTGAGTAGCCTAAGGGTCTGGATTTAACTTCTCCTGGTCGATACATTTTTAATTATCCTTTTTTGTTTTTGCTGTGTGTGTGTGTGTGTGTGTGTGTGATAACTATTGTGTGTTTGTTTGGAACCCTCGCTCCTTTTTCAGAAAATGTACAGTGTCTTGAATTGAAATAACTGATTTTAAAATGTGTAAACGTCCCTCATTAGCTACAAGATTGGAGATGTCATCGCTATAACATGGAAATCAGAAAAATAAGATGATAAAACGTAGATTAGCATTTTAGAACTGCCTGCATCTAGTGCATCATTCTGCTTCAAAGAAGAAAAAGATAAATGATGATGCCATTAAAAGTGAACTAATTAAGGAATGCTTCTTTTAAAAACTCATTAACTGCACCCTCATTTACATAATGATGCATATTAATTAAGTTTTAATGAATCTGAGCTTCCATCAAGTCTCCTCTCCTTGGCAGTGCAGCCATCTCTACAAATGAATAAACACTTCTCTTAAGTATATTTCTCGCTGCAAATGCGAAGTGGGTTTTAAACAATAGCAACAAACAAACAAAAGCCTTCAATCTCTGCTCAATGGTAATGCACATCATTCAAGGTCAAACTTCAGCAGAGAAATCTACATAAACCTCCTATTGGTTAAGACAAATACATATTCAAACATATGTCCTATGTTACATATTTACCGAGAGGAACATTTCACCAGTTATTCTTGAGTAAAATCATTAATTCCACGCAGTGTCTTGAGGAGGAGGATAGTGACGGTATAGAGGCGATGGGCTGCTTCTAATGAGATGCATTTTAAATTAGAGCGCACCTCTCACGTCGCCAGCTGGTGCCTGCTCAGGTGCCTCTGTGTTGTGAATGACGGAATGCACACACAAACACGTAAACATACACACTCACACACACACTCACACACACACACACCTACACACACACGCACACACACACCTACACACACACACTCACACACACACACACACACACACACACAGACACACACACACACACACACACATCATCATCACCCTCTGTTCCTGCTGGCTGTGGGGTAGGAGTGACTGGTGTTAATCCAGGCTTTTACCACACTTTAATTATGTCATTCCTTTTAGTGAAATAAAAATCATTACAGCGCTGTAAGTCAAATTATTCTCACCAAAATTAGATGAGCGTATGTTTTCTTCAGAGCAGGAAAGAGAAAAATCTCTTGAAAAAAGAAAAGGATTGAAGATTACTTAGGTTCTGAGTTTGCTTGGACCATCTCAGAAATATGAATTGATATACCTAAACTATAGACATGTAGAAAGAAGTTTCAGTGATTTATTTTTGAAAATGAGTGAATTCCACCAGAAGTTTGGCAGGAGTAACAACCTCTACAAACGACGTTAATAGATGAACACTGCCTCATTGATTTATTTGTTTGCGAGCCCTTGCGTCCCCCCAGCTGCTATATGGCAGGCAGGTAAGCAGGAAGGAGGGCGAGAAGTGTGAGCAGCCAGGCGGGAGAACGCAGGTATGCTCTGAGGCAGACGAGCTTGGAGGGGTTAAAGGTCATAACGATCAGATGATTGGAACTACAGAGAGAAAGTGTGTAGCCATGTAGGGGAAATGGGGGAAGCAGATGCCCGGTAATTAGGGGAAATGTGACGGACAAGATTTGATCAGCGAGGGGTACGGCTGCCTCCTGCAGCATGGCAGCTGTTGTGAGGGGGATGCTGGTGGGTCTGGTGTGTGTGTGTAGGTGTGTGTGTGTGTGTGTGTGTGTGTGCGTTCGAGTCCCCACAGGGCATCGCCACACTTCACAGACATGCCAGGAACCGTCCGCAGGCCAATGCAGTGCCCTACGGAGAGAGACTATTTACAGCACAATGCAATTCAACTCATTAAACTTTCAGATGAAGTTGTATTTGTCAGTGTTGACTCTCTGTAACTTGGAAGGTTTCTGTTGAATTTCTACATCCGTAAAATAAAATAAAATAAAATAAAATAAAATAAAATAAAATAAAATAAAATAAAATAAAATAAAATAAAATAAAATGAAATAAAGAAGAATACAATAGAATAGGACCAATTCAAACCATGCATAGCATTCAGTCTTTTTTATCGAAAGAATACGGCACAATGGGATTCAAATTTAGTCCCAAATGATGCATGCCACTGTGTGGGTTTACATGTCAAACATTTATCATGTTAGACAACTGCTTAGAGTGAGGGGTGTATTATTCAGTCTGCCAAGTTGGAGCTTGTCATATCCAAAAGAAAATCTAAAAATAATGTACCTACCTATATGATGCTTTCAAATCCTTATCTTGGAGCTCTGAGTCAGACTTTGATAACGACTGACCTCGACATTTGCCGACAGACCTCCACCAACGGACTCTTTGTCATTCCAACAGTGAAAAAACACAAAACCCCCCCCCCCCGCTATCTGTCATTTCTGTCCGTTACAACACAGTGGAGTTTCAGAAAGCTGCATAACTTCTACACCTCTTTCTGTCTTTCCGTCTGTCTGGCTCCTTGTCAGCACGCAAGTCTCCTACTTGCCTGTTTGTCTCAGAGTGTTTCTATCTCCGGTCATGTCAGGTATTCATGCTATTTGCCCCTTTTCTTAATGCTTTTGTCTTGCCCGTGTAATTAGCATGCTGTGAGACAGACATGATGTTCTACTATGCTGCAGACACGACTAATACAACACAATCAGCTAGATTAGGATTCTTGAAAATGTTGGCTGTAGTTACGACGTAGAGAAGTATAAAAATAATTCACTGAGACAGAGACGGTTCGTTCAGCTTGGTCGGGAAAAAGATATGCTTGTTACTTGAAAATGAAAATCCAGAAAGTTTCAAACTTCAAGTAATTTTAACAGGAAGTAGATTTTCCACATGTTTGTTTTTATAACAGTCAACATCAGTATATGAGGGGTAAATGGACATATGTGGTTTGCATGAAAATAATAATTAATAATCATATTTACACATTCTAAAAGTGAGATAATGTTGCACACAGCAAATATCATTTGAAAGTTTAAGAGCAAAAAAGAAACAAAATAAAGGCACATTTCCAAATTACACTCATTTGATGTATTAATCTCATCGTTGTCACCGTGTCAGAGAAAGTACGGCTGTGTTTGTACAAGTTTTAAAAAATCCGCATTTGCTTCAATACCTGTGCTCTTTTTGATACACTTTAGATGTTTTATGTTTAATTTATCATTCCATCGCTACAAGCAGCAGAATATGGCATGCATCAAAAAATATTGCTGTCGAGAAGAACCCCTCCCACCCTCCCTCCCCCAACACCCACACCACCACCTATTAAAACTTATCTTTCTTTAATCAATTGTTAAATGCCATGGACAATCATCATTTAACACTCTCTTCCTGTGTGATTCTTTTTAATCTGGCTGTAAATAGGGCAGCCCTGTCTATCACTTCAGTTTCTGCCGTACACCAGAGACTTAAGGTGTTTCAACAATAGCTCGTGAAAAAAAACAAAGAAGCACTTTTTTTTCTCCTCCTCATCCGAAATCCCCGCAGAGAACACCAAAGGTATGAAAAGTGAAGAAAGGAGGAAATAAATCCAGGCAATGATGAATAATTTGAATGTAGAAATGAAGCTGTTTCAGGAGTGAGTGAGATACCGCACAAGGAGCAGCCTTGGGGAGCGTACAATTAGGTCACCCAAAATAAAACGCTATCCTCCAGAAAGTCTTTCTTGGAGTTGTCAAATTCAATATATTTCACTGCCAACTGAATTCTTGATTTGGCTGTGAAGTGAGAGGGTGAAAGAATGAGAGTGAAGGCCTATTTGAGAGAGACAACTCAGGACCACGTACATTTCATAATTTATGCAAAAATGGGAGTTCTGATTTAAAGTCAGACTCTCCTCTGAGGGGTGACAACAGCCAGAGCCATATTGTCTAGCATGTGTTAAGGAGCATGAGGTGCTTTGCTACAATACCTGGTATTCTCTGAGTTTATGAAAGCATGCCAAGACTATGTTCACTCTCAGTGGCTTTATATTAGATTTAATGACACTCAAAGAGAGGCCTAGCCATGGAGCACATGTGGTCGCCGTGGCACCTCGTGTACCGGAGCGCGGTAACAAAACTTTGGGGCGGTGAAAAGTTTATAAAGCATCAATGCGCTGACAAAAAGTCAACAAACAGCCGCAGCAGCCAGCATATCTCTCTCTCTCTCTCTCTCTCTCTCTCTCTCTCTCTCTCCACACGGCACCCAACAGGAAGGCGAGGCTCCTCTGGAGAGCACGACACGGCACGTCTCCAGGTGACAGATATGTCACACCACCTAAAACCCCGTGGCACAATTATACCTCTGTCGCTCTGAAAGGAGAGGGGAGGGGAGAGGGGGGTTGGTGAGGGAGGAGATGGTGGGTACAGAGCGAGAGTGAGTGAGTGAGAGGAGGAAGTGGAGGGTGTGTGGGGTTGGTGGTGCTGGTGGATGCTTTACTCCTGGCTTATTCAAAGAGACAGCCCAAGGGATGCCTCTCGCTCTTCTAACAAAGCACTTCTTTTTTTTTTTTTGCCTTTTTTTGAGTATTGCTGGGTGCGCTCCAGTCAAATCCTCTGGGCCCCAGTCTTCCTCCACAGCCATTTGAGGATGCCTCAGAAACTTTTTCTCGCAGACATGGGGCCTGTTTCAGTGCTGATGTTTCAAATGAATAATCCAATACTGCTGCGGCCAGGCAGAGGGTTACTTGGGGAGTGAGGATAGATGGCGGTTTCATGTCAGACTTACAGCTGAGGGAGTGTCACCTAACTCATCATCGTGATCTGCACAGCAGTGACGGCACGTTTCGGTTGCTTATAATTTTGTGAAATTCTTGATGAGCTTTACTTTGGCTCAAACTTAGCAAAAAGCTAAATTGTCCCTCAATGCAAGATATTGCATTTCTATTCACACACAGTTTGTATTGTATCTGACATGTGATGACTTGGGAGTATCTAATACGGGCCCACGGCTTTAACAATGCATGAGTGAGGGAAAGAGAGGGGACGTGCTCGCACTCCAACTAGGTCAAACTGTCTCAGGAACAAAACAGAACAGACCTCAAGTTTGCGGAAATCATTACAGAAAAAACAAACTGACTGTTTTGCTTTCCAAAGCAGAGAATGATAATAATAATAATAAAAAAAATCTCCATTGCAAATTAGCCTCTATGGCTGTGAAGTTTTCCCCCGTTTGAAATGCATATCAAAAAGCCAGCCAGAACCACAACTTACCTTGTCGTTGACATCAGGGGACAGGAGAAGAAAAAGCACTTTTCTCTCCGAGAGCTGGTGTCGATTGTATACACAAGCCCCACAAAGTAAGATAAACCACAGGCACACATTCATAAAATATACATTTGCGTCTTTGTCTTTCGTTAAGATCTTCAACAAATAGTGCTGATACAAGGACAAAAGAGAGAAGGTTACAGGGTGTTTGAAAAATGGAATTGCAGCAGCATGACTTATCTCACTGTACTTTCTTTATCAACTGAGATTCATTCATTTTTAAAGCAGCTTTAAGGGCATTTCCAACACTATTTGCAACAATTCCTCTCATTTTAGAAAGCAGGCTACTTCAGTGTGAACCCTGCTGACATGTTGATTGCGAGCTATCAATTGTTTCCTGGTACTTTATTAACACCTCACCGGCTTTTCTTTGCATATCTCTGCCCAGTGAACCATGTAGGGCATCTGCTCCTGACCTTGTCTGTCCACATCTGCTTCCATGGTCATGCTACATGCTGTGTGTGTGTGTGTGTGTGTGTGTGTGTGTGTGTGTGTGTGTGTGTGTGTGTGTGTGTGTGTGTGTGTGTGTGTGTGTGTGATTGCCGGTACAGGAGAGAGTGGCGGGAGTGACAGCGCCCCTACCCAAGGTCACGTCCAAGGAGAGTCGAGCCAATTACTATGCAGATCAGAAGTGATGGCGTTTGAGGGGATTGCTCCGATGCAATCACATTTGCTGGCCAGAGAGGAATCTCCAGGCTGACCTCAATCACAGGGGCTACAGCGCCGGGTCAGCCAGGAAGGAGGACTGCCGCCCATGTTTTCTTTTCACAAAACACTTTTTCCTAATCTTGAGCAGGCACGTGAATATCAAGCCACACAAGCCCAGGCTTGCAGAAGTGCACTTGCATAACTATTTGTTTAAGAATGCATATGGACTGCAACACATACAGCACATAGTAGGAGCATAATGATGCTGCTTAATGGTAGACTGACACACAAACACAACCGTCATGCTCACAGTTGACCAGAGTTTTCCAGAAACATGTATTTGCACTTTTCTTGCCATCTATTTCTCCCCCGCTCCTCTCTCCCTCTCCCACTCGTCTTGCAGGTGAACGCCTGTCTGTGATCCACTGCAGTCTTGGAGGGCAGATTGCAATTGACTCTCTCCCTGTGGGTGAGGGGTGTGTGTCCAGGTTGTAAATATGCCTCCTCTATCTCTTTTTTTCTTTCTCCTTCTGTCGCACCCTTCCTCTCCCTCGTCAGAACTTCCCCTGCTGCCCGTATGGCCAGTAATGAGACTGAGTTTGATCAGGTCGCCTCGCTGTTCCTGGAAAGATCTCACTTGAGCCACTGGCCCGTAATGGAATCTGCATCTAATGCATACATAAATCACACCTCTTTCAGGACATTTTCATATGCATAATGTCTTTCACCCTCCCTCCCCCTTCTTCCTATTCCCCTTCTCTCTCTGTCCACCCAATGAGCTTTGTAGGGCGGGATGGGGGGAGAGGTGGTGGTGGTTGAGAGGAATGCTGAGATAGAAAAAGAGAGAGATGATGAGTCCCTCGCTTTTGTGCCTTTATTTAAAGCAAGAGAGAGACCCGCCTGTAATTCTGTCCTGTCTATTGTGCTGACAAGACTGGCTAAGTGGTGAGATGATGCTAAGATTGGGGAGGATCTTCTTTAGGTCGCTGTTCGACATCTGTTCTCACTGTCTGTATCCTGTGTGTGTGTGGGTGTGTGTGTGTGTGTGTGTGTGTGTGTGTGTGTGTGTGTGTGTGTGTGTGTGTGTGTGTGTGTGTGTGTGTGTGTGTGTGTGTGTGAAAGGCAGAGTGAGAGAGAGGAAGGAAGAAAAATAATAAATAATAACAGCTAAAGAGTGAAGAATTTGTCAGTTCTGCACATCGGTTGGACTTTGGGTAGATTGGAGAATGATGGTTGCTATGGCCTCTCTCTCCCTCTCTCTCCCTCTCTCCCTCTCTCTCTTTCTACCTCTTGCTTTCTCTCTCCTCACAGGCTTTGTTATGTTAATGCGGACGGATGTGGGAGATTCATAGTGATTTTTCAACTGCCGGTGACGAAAGATAAAAGGCGAGTGACGAGGTGTCGAGATCGGCCACACTGTTCGCCTCTCAGTCACTAACAAGCTTCTGCATTGTACCTCCGCCATATTCCTCGCCGCCATTTGCATCTGCAAGCCTCAACTTCATCCTCCCTCCTAAAAGTTTATGCCTTCTCGTTAGAGACATGTAGGTGTGAGATTAAAATGTTGGGCACAATTTCATTTTCATAAGCGTACTGACTGCACAAGTGTGTGCATCTGTGTGTGTGGCTGCCTATGTGTGATCTTTGTGTGTCTTCATGTGCAGTGCACATGTGCATCTCTACATATTACCATACAGCATCTATGCTGGTGGATGTTATTTATTTATTTGAGTGCCTCCTAAGTACTTGGCACTTTTCCCCCCGTAGGTGCTCTGCATCTCTTTAGATGATACAAGCTGCCATATCAGCACAGGCTAACCCATTCTTAATCACATTTGCATTTTTATTTTGAGATATTCCTCAAACGTTTGCATTATTGAGGATTTATGATGAGCTCTTCGCCTGATCCTCCATCAACTTCACTCATAAAGAAGGTTCTCCATAACTCACAGGTGAGTGGAATATGCTGTCCCCCTGAAGTAATTAGATAGCAGAATTCTGATATGTAAAGTTTGAATAAATCACTTTGTTTATGAGTGCTGAGGCCTTGAGAACAGGGGAATCAGAAATGAGCCATATTCACACCACGCAAATAGTAAAATAAATTCCAAGTGGAGTTTTGCTACAGTGCTGTTGAAGTGGATGCTTGATTTGAATATTTAGACATTGAACATCTTCTGGAGAATAAGTCTCTTTAGATACACATTGTTGTCAGTTGAAGCCATTGTTTCTATCATGACAACATTAGATTTACTGATGCTTACGCTGCAGCATTTCTTACAGGGTCCAAAGGGTCAACACAAGCAGCCCGACAGATCCGACAAGGTGTTAACAAGTCTGTGAACCCAAACCTGAAAAGTGAGCAAAACCTAAATGTTTGTACAGGAAAACCGTTGAAGTTGAAGCAGGAAGTTGGTCTTTGAAGTGCCAGCCCTCAGGAACAATAGGAGGAGCTATGCAGAAAGGTTGATGCTGTGGCCACAGTTGAAATGCAGATAAGTTGCACAGTAAGAATGTATAACTGTAAGCCTGCGTTACAAACACACTGCATGGTGTTCACCAAGCAGGGTTAGGGTCAGGTTGCATTATGGGAAAGAGTTTTTGGATCAAAAATTAGGATATCCTGGTTTCTGCTGATTCGATTTTGGCAATTTGAACTTTTTTTTATCTGTGTCGTTTGAGCCTCCCCAAGTTTGTGAAAGTGACGTAATAAATCACCGTTACTGCCCTTTCAATACATTCATGGTTAACTGTGATGAGTGACATTCATCTTAGTTTTCTTTTCTACACAAGGTGGGCTAACATGGAGGTTTATTCTAAACTTGTGATTGTGTGTGATTGTCTAACTGCGTCTCTTTTTGGCACAGTGGCTACATTCTCAGATCTCAGCCATTAACTTGATGAGTGCAATGTTATTATTACGTATAGCCCAAACCACGTGAATAAGACATTCACACCCTGTCATGTACCGTAAAATGACTCTAAGATACAACATGCTTATTCCTCAGAGTATGAAAAACATCTCTTACAGCCCAATGACAGCAAGTCTGATCATCAATGGTGCTTTGATACTTAGTTTCATCTTTGTGTGCAGAGGCCAGGTATCTTCTATTCAAGCATCTAGTAATGTTCATACTTGACCTTAAACAGATGAACACTACTGTCTCATTCTCTGTCTCTCTTTTTCTGCAAAAATAATTCAAATTATCTTCTCTCCAATGCAAAATGAGTGTTTTTGGCAAATCTATGGGAAATGATTCAAGCAGGGCTTTATTAAAAAGGATTTGAATATTCAAATGAACGCTTGACTGATCTTTTGTTTAAGCCCTCTTCCTGTCACCAGTTATTAGCTGAAGAGGGTGAAAAGTTTCCTGTATTTTGGTGAATTTCACATTGGATTTACACTGCCGGGTATTTTATTAAACCATTATTTACATTGACTTATTTCAATTTTGGTTCCCTACAGAAAGTTCCAGCTTGACATTTTTTGAACAAACTTATTTTTTCTTATTAGCTTTTCTTATAGATTTGCGATGATGCTTCGGTAAAAATAGGATTTCCAGTCAGTGTTTACCAAGATATAATTGGCTATCTGCAATACAGACGTATTTGGTGCGGGCTGAACTCTTGGATGAAACAGAAATTACTGCCTCAGGGCCTCTACCTAACTGTAGTAGTTACTCTACAAATAGAAATCTCTGCCTCGTGATAATTACTGCCACACACTCTCAGAGTGATGCAATATGAATGCGTGAAGCCGTTGTATGTGGGGATCAAAATAATGACATGTCGACCCATGAGAGGAAAGGATTAGAAATGAGATGGATTGTTTTGTTGCATGAAAAGCAGTTCAGTGATGTTGAACAAGTGGAATTCGGTGCTGTGATTCAAAAAAAGGACAACTTGCCCTCTGTGTGAGGCGCGTTAAACAAACCAAGTAATAGTGGCAGACTTCCCATTAATTAAGCTTGAAGGATTCACTTTCAATCCTCCATTTGTTGATGGGGAATTGCATACTTCACAGCCTCTGCCCCTTTGATGGTAGTTTTGGGACCAACAAATTGATTGATGGATAGCTATTTGCATGTATCTTAAAATGCATCTTTTTTTCCCCTCATTTTTCTTGAAAATAATGGAATGGAAGTAAGTGTGTGTAGGTGGGACTGGCTATGTGTGTGTGCGTGTGTGTGTGTGTGCGTGTGTGTGCGCACACAGGGGTTAGGGTGAGGGGGGGGGACTTGTTAAACAGATTTCATTTTCCACCAGATCATAATGCAATCATAGTTGGCCTGCTTTATTGTGCCAGTCAGCATACACACACACGCACGCACGCGCGCGCGCACACACACACACACACACACACACACACACACACACACACACACACACACACACACACACACACACACACATCTTACTCTGTTTAGGATTTGATTTTATTATTCCATCTCACTGTGTCTTATTCAAGCATGCACAATAGCCAGACATCTATTTATCCTCAGACAGGAGCCATATCAAGCATGTGCAATGCTCTTACACAGTTTGACTTTGTTGCCACCACAGAAGCAGGCCACGATTACATGTTGGCCTGATGTAAGAAAATTGAAACCCTCTATAATCCCACTTTATGGAAATTACTTTGATTTCCATGTTCATGGCAATTTCATTATTGATGAGGCAAAGTGAATTGGCAGAGGTGGTATCCAAAGACCTACATTAAGTGCAATATTCAAATGGTGCCCCTCTCTCAGTATGAGCTGTGACCTTCGGGTGCCATGAAAGCACAGCCTTATAACCAAGGCAGTTAGTTTGCCGAAGGCATATGAGATATAAGCATATGTATATTGATATATTGAGGTAGTTCGTCCTTCGGCAATTCAATGAAGCGGGATATATATTTATATCTAGGTGTCCAGTGGATGCAGTGCCTGTGTCCGCTGATGAGAATGAGTAGCAGGCTCGACAGAATGTGGGTGAATTTAGCCGAGGTAGTGTATGCAGGGGTTTCAATCTCCCTGCAAACCATTTGAATACGGGCCCCTGATTTATTACCTTATTTGGTCTGTCTTCTGTATGCAAATGCATTAGTGGGGGGCGGCTGGCAGTAGGGTTCAGGGTGGCGGCAGAGATGGTTCTGTTGCTGGTGGCGGTGGGGGGGCACACTTTGGTTTTATGCATAATGAGATTCCCAGGGTCATCCCTCTGGTGTGTCAGGGTCCCGTAGTGAAGCAAGCCTCTAGGGACGGAGAAGAAGGGAGGGGGAGGGGGAGGTTGCAGGGGAATGGGCCCCACAAGGCAAAGTCCCCAGGTGCCCTCCTATCCCGCCACCTCCAACCCCACCACCCAACCCTCCCTCCTAAACTCCTGGCAGTTCCTCAGCCTATCTGCTGCCAGCTCCATTAACCCCCGCTACTCAACCTAGCTTGCACTAAGTGTCTGCTGTGGCTCTTGGCTCAGTGGAAGTGCATTAGCCCTCATGACAATGTAGCCCCCCTGCCAATTATGGATCTGATCTGTGTGTTTAATAATTGCCCTCTTCAGACGCATTCAATTGTGTCCAAATGGGAGTGGAATTGATTTTTTGTAGGATATTAGCCGATTACTCTGAGTGCCCCCCTAATTTGAATCGATTTGAATAATGGTTATTCATGTGATCTTTGCCTTACTGTGCTGCACAACGACACGCCCTCAAGGTGCTGCGTCGCCACTGTGATAAGTACAGTGTATACACAAGTGTTGGCATGCGCGCTGCATTTGATATTGCACGTTCTTTCATAACTTGAGAAAATGTAAAGTGATTAATACATTAGAGGAAAGAAAGGAGATTGCAAGGGCATGGAATAATACAAGATTGTAAGACTCGTCCTTTTAGCTGGAGATCAAAATCATTCTTCATCATCAGTGAAGCAGGATTTGAGGGCGCCCCTTTTGTTCTTTCAATGGAACTCTGTGAGGATGGGTCTTTGATTGTTGCTCCATAATCTGTAAATAAATATATGGTTTTCATTTGCTTGCTTACATGTGACGTTTTTCAAATGCACGAACCCACTTGATCAGAATGAAAATGTATGAAAAGATGTCCTGCCACGACTCGCTTTTGTTGAGCATATATGCAAAGCGCAGACCTGGGTGCTCTCATCCGTAGTGGAGTGAACGCTGCCCTGGCCATCACATGTGTCTCAAAGAGAACTGGGGGGACACAGACAGTGATTTACCCCCCAATAGATAGAAAATAGGCCTGTCTGACACTTAAAATATTAAAGAGTGGAATATGCACCGCTACGTTGATCTTCGCTATCAATATTTAACATCCTCTTATGCATGTATGCTGAGTTGTCCAATTTCATTAAGGCCATTTGTCATCCTGGAGGGCACTGGTCTTGGGCCCTGAGGAGCCCAGGGACAAACCGAGGGGGGCTACTGTCACCAGCACCCATGTGGGGAAAGCGCTCTGCCTTCCTTACTGTACAATAAACAAACCAGTGACGTCTATTGGTTCGTTCATTGACACGGGTTCAGAGAAGTATTAGTTGGTGGAGTGGTTGAAGCAGTGTTGGATGTTATGTGGTATGTCGTCCAAAATGAAAAGGAAATGATATTTATTTATATAAACACACACATATAAAATGGAAATTGTTCTCTGTTTCTCTGATCCGTCAGCACTTTGAAAAAATTCAACATTTGGTTTCATTTACTCAGAATTACACTTTGAATGTCATTGTGTGGGTGCGTGTTCCTTTTTTTGTCATTATAGAGAAAACCTGAGTTTCTGAGAGAAAGGTGTAAGGAAGTAACCACAAATTGTGCATTGATCAGTTTGTCTCTGTTCTGCTCTCAGCATGGTGACTGAGACAACATGCTATACATGCAGCTCTATTTGCTTCCCGTACATTTGGCTTGTGTTTATCACATTTCCTCTAACAATACATCTCGATTCCTAAAGGCACAGAATCTCAAATGTGACATTTTAACAACCCTTATTCCTTTCACGCTGCACCATTTCCTTTTTGCACTTTAGTGTCATTTTCATTCCAAACCTGAATTACCAATTTGTCTTTGTGGCACGGGCAATTTACATGCATCCGTTTCAGTTTTTTTTATATGCAAAATGCACTAAAGTGTAGCATTTTTCCCATCACAAGGATATTTTCCCAGCTCTAATTTCATGGTTTTGATGGTGAGTGAGTCTGTCTCGGAGGAACTGTACCTCTTGTTCTCATAGCTCCTGGGTGACGTCTTGATGACAAGTGTCTTTAATATGCATGGAGAATGGCAGGTCCCACATTTCGTCCCCACAGTTTTGCATGTTGAGGGGAAATTGCCCAGCATTGGGGCTGCGGTTACTGTAGGAGACGAATGTCAGTTACCATTCAGAGAGCAACCCTGGCTTTTTATGATTATTGCCTCTGTGTACCACCATTAAAAGCAGAGTGGGTGAATTGTCCGTGCAGCATTTTTGGCTCACTTGGTGGTGGCTAGCTTCCAGTAGGAAGGGTTGCACAGACATGTCCTCTTATGAAGGAGGTACAGTGATCCTATGCCAAAGCCTAAAGGTCTGCGTCCTACCATGGCACAGCCACAGCTTAAAAGGAATCTGAGGACTCGTTCACTTTCAGAAACACAAAACCATCAGGTTTATAGAGACAACAAAGGATTTAAGCTCTGCATAATTTACAGGGTTTCAGAACTATACAGTGTAAAATAAATATCTACGCTTATTAATTGGAGTTTGCAATGACTTGAGATCCGTATATATGGAGGTAGAGACGTTAATAGGAGCAAGTGTTTGGGGTCCCCTGTGGAGAAAGGTGCAGTGTAATCTTACACCACTGAGGGTGTGAATCCTGTACACACAGCCTTTTCTCCCTCTGAACTGCCACAAGATGATCAAATAAGGAACCTGACAGAAAGGGAACTGACTTATGAATTGGTTGGCTATTTGTGTGTGCTGATCTTTGATGCACAAGGTGTTCAGTTACAATATGTGTTGCTGATGCTATGACATATTTGATTCCATTTATCTCAGTTGGATTTGTATTTGCTAATCACCGTACCATCCTCTCTGCTGAGAGGGGGATTGGCTGCAATCTGCCGTCCCTCCACAACCTTTTCACACTTGCCACTTTACTGTTATTTGTTTGTTAAGCATATTTTATTGTAAATTTTTCTAATTTAGTCAAACTTATATTATTGCACTGTGTTTATTTATTGTTATGCACCAGTCACCTATCATTGTCTGGAGACCATGAGCCGTGCACTCAAAACCCTTTTATTAAATTTAACCTTTACTTAACCAGGAAGTCTCTTTATATATATATATATATATATATATATATATATATATATATATATATATATATATATATATATATATATATATATATATATATATATACACAGAGTATATAGTTTTA
>CM051705.1:22280395-22302895 GCA_028022725.1 Lycodopsis pacificus | reverse complement strand
TACATTTGTGATTTGACTGTCAAGTGTCTTTCAGTGTCAGTTTTTCTGAAACATTAATAAGTCGTTGCAGTTAAAAATGAATTTGAATTTGTTTTGAGTGATACAATAAACACCTTGATTCCACAACCATTGCAAGGACTGGTTGCGACCCATGTTGCCCTGAACCATGATTCATCCCAGCAGTGGCTTCATACACACAGGGCCATTCCTCCTTTACTATGTTCCACACAAGCATTTCTTTCAAAACAGCAGGAGATCTATTCAGTCTCCTGATTGATAGTAAATGTTCAGCATCGGCTGACAAATTAATTCCAATAACATTCAAATCCAGTGGCGGCGGCGGGTCATCTTTATTCACTCGTATGCTTTCTGCACTGAACATTGTTTATTCAATCTGCACCATGCCGGCCGACGTTTTCGAGGAACCTATTTATGATATTGCTCTATGTTCCGGAGACAGAGTGTTATTTTCATACTGGCCTCGTAATAATACACCACCCTTAATGGTCCCCCCCCCTTATGATTTGCATTCAATTAAATCAACCTGGAATACTGTAGCTTTTAATTGAAAGGGAATTATCCTCCATATGATTTCAGAAACGATCTCTGGGGAAGTAGTGGTGCTTTTCAACAACTCACCAATTAGACACTTGTCTTTTAAATGGAAACTACCTCCAAAGGAAATGCTCGCATTAGGGCTTAATGATTTGGGCACTTACCAATTACTGTAGCAATGAATTTATTTTCTCGTTAAAACAAGACATCGTTTTATGGATTCATAAAAACTGGTTCTGTACAATGTTGAAGCGATGGAGGTGAAAAAGACAGTCATATATTATTTATTGAATATTACATTATCATATAGTACACTATACATTTAAAGGAGGAGTTATTAAGTTAATAAGTTATGCCCCAAACCACAGTTACCAGATTAAATGATCGTGTAAATCTCACATCTGTAAAAATGTATTTAAAAAAGAAGAAAAAAAAGATTGACGTTTGGTGCATAAATCAACTTTTATAAAAACAAATTCCTCTTATTTCTCTCAATCCGTGATTTAATTAATTCACTGGGGATCACACATTTGTGGTTTTATTTCACAATAAGTCTTATATGAGAGATCCAAATGAGCTCCATTTGGTACAGCCATAATATTGACAAAAGAGGGCAGCAGGCTGCTACTGACGGGCCAGACCTTCTCTGTGTCAGGGAACACGAGCCTGGGCCAGAGAGAGTCTGGGTCTGGTTTCGTTCAGTGAAGAGGGCCTGCTTGTCTGCTCGCCTGCCTCCTTTGGCTGCCTGTCTGTGTGAGTGACTGCAAGATTGGTTTATTTTAGTTCATCATCTCCATCATCAATCTTTTACATGGGACTGGGTCAGCAAAGATGACAAAAGTGAAATGCTTATGTGGTCTAAAGTTTCTGGCAGCGACTCGGTGTGAGTAAACACGAACGATTTGCTCTTCCATTTTTTCCTTATCACCCCCCCCCCCCCTCCCCTTTGTCCCCTGTCCCCCGCTTCCACTTTCTCTCTCCTCTCCCATTCCCCATCACACCCCCACCACCACACACCCCTTTCCAGAGATATATGAAGGCAATGTGTGGATCTGGTTGGCTTTGTGAACTAGGCGCCAAACCACATCTGAGACGCTGTGCTGAGAGAGCAGATTGCATGGTGACGTCTTTCTCTCCTCTCCCAGTTCTCTCTCGTCTGATTGCACTTTTCTTCTTTCCCCTCTCATGAGGTGTTTGGAAGTGACCGTTGACCGACACATTTCTCCCGTCTGCCATGCGTCTAACTCCTTCTTCCTGCAGCCACATATCTACTCCAGATTCATTCCCATTCATGTATTCTGCTGACTGGCTACTGTACTGCCTGTGTGGGTGGGGCAGATTATGGGCTGCAGAGTGACGGCGACTGTTCTAATGTGATGCAGAGAGGATGAAAATGAATGGATGGATGAGCATGGGCCTTTTGAATTCAAACACATGTCCGATGTTATAAAGGCTTGTCAAAGTGGAATGAAATGCTGCAACACACTGGTTAGCGAGTGTTATTAGTGAAGCCTGAGACATCTCACTGGGCCTTATGGAATTACTGAAAATGGAAACCATGTTGAGGATCTCCACAGTACAATATCTGCTTCCAAACATGTATGCTACCAGGGAAAGCATTAATAGAAGGAGATAAGATGAACCTTTATTCACCTTGTCAGACCGCTGACCGCTGACGCTCTCATATAATTGTCAAATTCTTATGATTTGTGTTGGCATTCTGCTGTTGCTTGACAGTGAGTGCGGGGGGGGGGGGGGGGGGGGGTATGGCATGCAACAAGGTCCCAGCCATGAGTCCAACCAGTTATGCAGTTATGTGGTAACCAATACTGCACTCTAAGTTTCCTAACCAATTTTAGTAAACAAACCTTTCCAGTCAAATCTCAGTCAAGATTGTAACCTCTTTGTGGATTTGATCAAAATAATTGTATTTAATACACATCTACAGTGAATCTGATGAATCTGTCTGCCAAAAGACTTGCAACATTGTCATTTGCTGCTATTAAAATTCTTGAGCATTCAATTTATCAATTCCATCAATAAAATGACAGGAAATAGCAAATTATGCACCTAACAGATTCCCCAAAGCCCAAGATAACGTACTCAAATGTCTTGTTTTGTCCAGGGAGCAATCCAAAGGTGTTCAGTTCAATATCATTGAGTCAAGTCTTAGGAGACCAGCAAATATTCACATTTTGAAGTCAGTCTTTTTTTTCTTAAGAAATGACTCACTGATTCATTTTCTGCAGATTGATTGATGGTCTAATTGTCTCAGCTCTGAAGAAGAGTACAACATTTATCTTTTGACTCAATCTAAATACAGCATGAAGCTATGGCATCCTCAACCATTGAGACACTGGGTGAGTGTGTTACTGTAAGTCACAATGACAAATGACAATCACAATGAACAAAACTTTTTTTTGCCTTCTTGGTAATATTTTCCATATTTAATGTGCCCTTGTTTAATCTAATATTTAGCTTGTTTTTCAATGCTTTTACTGGGCAGATCAAACATACCAGAAAATGAAAATCATCAGCCCCTGGATAAATAACCCTGAAGATAACGTATAGTTAGGCATACTTACATAATCCCATTGTCTGTTCATGTACATTATAGCTCCTCCGGCCCCGTCCTTTTCTGCCCCCCCATCCTGGATGAAACATGCAGAGGAAGAAAGCCAAATAAGAACAGAACTAAAACAAAAGCCACTGGGAGAAGAGATGCAACATTTACCTCTACACTAGACATCATTTCTTCCCAGAATTGTTATAAAGCACCAGACAAGGTGTCAACTGACAGTGGAGTAAGTGTCATCATTATATCCACTTTCAGAAGGATCATTACAACATTAAACACTGGATAACATTTAGAGTCATTTAGCCTCCATAATACTCCTTCAACATGGTCGTGGTGCTTGCAGCTGTAAATGTCATGATTTCATATAATCAAGCATATCATATTATGACTACTTTAAACAGTCCCAAAGCATTATGTCTCATCTTGTTGCAACTGCGCTCTCCCTACATGACTGAACAGAAAAGACTCTGGACAAACGTGTCCTCATGACTTAAAAGTTTAAGAGCAAACAAACTGGAAAGAAAAACTCACACTGTGACTCACCAAACCAACTGTTTAGCCACAGTCGTGATCCGTTCCTTTCCAATACGGCATCTGCCGCCCTTCAACTCACTAACTCGCACACATATAGCACACACAGAAGACGGGTGCAGCGTCGGGCCGGAGCACATGAGAGAGACGCTTTGAAAAATAAGCCCTCATTTGGGCAGAGTGGATTCAGATGGCTTGGCTACAGCTCAAAGGCGAGCAGCTCTCTGGGTCAGCTTATTATTTCAATGGATGCAAGGCGCTGATGTTCTCAAGTGTGGTGCACTTCAATCAAGCGACCCGGCAGCTCAGCACATGGGTCAAGGCTACAGTCGCATCTACCGGGTGTAAAGACTGGGCCCTCATACGCTGCCATCCCCAAGTCTGCTGTTTGAGACAAACTGGCCTCCCACAAAAAATATAGTAAATTGAATTTGCCTGCGGAATCCCAGACCTGAGCAGGAAAAATAGACAGCGTAGACAAATCACTCAAAGATGCCAAGTTTTACAGGAGTGAGAGAGAGAGAAGACAGATGTTTCATTTACTTCAGTGTGCGAGTGGCGGGGGGGGGGGGGGGGGGGGCATTCTGTATTCAAGTGTTTGTGTTTGTGCTGAAAAATATGTTGGACTCTTATTTTTCTCTAACAGAACAGATCGTAATTAACATAAGAAGACTCTCCAAACATAAACAAACAATTAATCTCGTGAGTCACAAAGAAGTATGGAAGTAATCGTCGTTTCGTCTTCATCTTACTTTCTGGCCGCTCTCGAGTGTTTCCTTGTTCTGGCATCGACTTGTATAAACACACTGTGGTTTGTTAGGTGGAGGGTCATTATTACCATCAAGGATTGCTTTTCCACTTTCAATGTTTTGCTGGAGGGTTTCATAAACACTGGCTATAATTCAGTGCAGGGGACACCTCACACACACACATGTACAGGCACACGCACACACACACACACACACACACACACACACACACACACACACACACACACACACACACACACACACACACAGAACAAAAACAAACAGCTCAAACTAATAAACACTTAACACAACAGAGTGAAACACAATCCCAGCTGAATGAGAGCCATCATGTGCGCTTGACCGAGTCTGTGCTTCTCTGACTGGTCAAAGCAGCCTTGCGAGAAGGTTAACTGGACTATATTTGTTGTTATTCCAGCATGGGCATCTGTTCCATTGCTTACATTAGCACTTATCAACTGTGCCAATATTAGTCATGGCCCCAGAGTTGTGTAATTCAGACTTACTAAAGCGTAGTATCCACGACCATGGTCTGTTTCCCCCTCTAGCCATGCCCTGATAGGGTAATGCGGGGTGTAATGATGGCCAATTAGAAGGGATCACAAAGCAGGACATGCAAACAGAACCCAACACTCCAGACCCGGCGGAGCTGCGCCCTGCTGTGGCTGCTGGCAACTTTGTTTTCTCCTGGTGCAGATCTCTAATCAGAACTAGTTTCTCTAGAATGAGATTTCACTTCAAGCATACTGATCTAAAATCAGTGTTCTTGAGAAACATCACTGGACCTACAGTACAGTGGGGTCCTCGACTATACAGGGCAGTGTCGACTACTTGGACCACCCAGGTTCTAGCTGCACTATGAGGCCATTGTGACTCCATGAAGGCAGCACCCTGATTCATACCAGCGCTGATGGTCTTAGAGCGATGCCGTGTGCGGCGAGCAGAGATACCTCCAGCACATTGTATCAGTAATTGGCCTGATGAATTGAACAGCTTTAGAGATTTGCTTGGTGCAAATTGAATAAAGGTTGTTTTCCTGCTGTAGATGTGTTCGATAAAGACACTGCACAATGACCTGAGCACACTCAGGAGGCCGGAGGTCAGTGTGTTTGTGCACCTGAGCATGTCCTCCTCTTGTGTTACAGTAAAGACATTTCATCCATTGAGATCTGGTGATATTGGTTTAACTTTCCAACACGTTCAGATTCCCAACGAGTCAGATACCGATCCTTGGTCAGTGTCCCTAAGCCTCCCAGTGTGCAGCTCAAGGTTAGTTAGTGTTAGGAAATGGTTGGCATTAGCTTGATCACTAACGACTCATATAACTCGCAAAATAAGTTTAAAAAAACGTTGACTTTTGGTTTTACAAGGGACACGAGCAGCGATCTCCGTTAATACTGCATCAGCTGCTCTGACGTCTGATAAAGGCACGGATGGGTTTACATTGAAGTCGCTGCGTCTCATACAGACGCTAAAGTATCAGACAAGGGGCACTGACCAAGTACCGAGTGGGGAGTCAATGAGAAAGAGTAACAACAATGTTTGCAAAGTCAACAGTAGTAACAATAGTAGTACTGATGTGTTAACTCTTCCCTTTGCCACAGACTAGGTTTGCACATTTGACGAAGGAGTAAAACTATTGTTTTACACCAAATGAGAAAAGATTCCATATGTTACATAGCATTGGCTAAGCTTGAACAAATATAAATGCATTCATTTTGTTTGCCAAAAAATGTCCACATACGGACACTATTCATGGTTGCTCAAAGTCCCTGACTACTTATGAATGAACTTTAATAAAACAAATAATCGTATTAGGGACTGTGGAGGGCTAAAAAGTACTGTCAACACTGATTACAAGTGTAGAGCACATACACATCTATTGTATGCTTTACAGGTGGCGTCTGAACACTTTCTATAGCGGTATTCTGAAATATGTAATCAGTTCAAAATCATGTTGATAATTCATTTTCTTAACATTACAAGCTATAACACAATATGTATAATGTATTGGAGCTGTTACAGAGGGCCCGGAACATGTAGCAAAGTCTTGCAGTGCTTATTGTAATGATATCCTGATGACACTTCAGTCTGTGTACGCAAACATGACCAAATCTCTCCCAACACTGTAAACCACATATGCCAGAATGTTAATTTGTGATGTTTATGACAGAAATGATCTGGAGCAGCTACAACTGCAATAAATATACGACTGGCAGAAATATCACTTTTTAAATCTGTGTTGTGTTAACAGTTTTTCAGCAGGAATAGCCACAATACAAGAAAATCACCCTGAGAACTGAAAATATACAAGCGTCACAAGCGCCTCTTGCCTTATTTGTAGCTATGGGATTGACTCGTTCATGCACGATTCATATTGTGAATCCATCACGGCTAAATAAAACACAAATTTAGTTTCAGGATGGATTTCCACTGTTAATTCATAAAGTCTGAATCATATGTGTTGTAGCAGAAGATGGAGGAGATACAGAAACGCTTCAGATGCTTTACAGCCGGTTTTACCAGCAGTGAAACCGCCTCACTTCATATACAGGAGTACCATTCAGCGTCTGCTGGGCAACATGGGCATCTTAATATGCAACAAATATAAGTACCACTACACACAGCGTGCCGGGGGTTACTCATTATACAAGATAACATTTGGATAACATGTGAGTTCACCTCCAAATAAATCACACTGGGCACAAGGAGTCTGCAACAGAGTTCAACAGCAAGGATGAGTTTTAACTCAGGCTAATAGTTTGGATCTCTGAGTTCTTGGGTGTTTTTATAGAATGATTACCGGTAAATTGATAAACCTCTTAATTTTCTTTTGTTCACTGCTGTCACATCTTGAAAGACTGTAATTGTACCGGTGGAACTTGTGAGTGTAATATAGTGGGCTTTCCTCCACAGCTCTGTTTTAAGTCTGATCTGCATTGTTTGCTTCCCTACATACTGGATTGGCTGCACAAAAATCAGCTGCTGGGGATCCAATTTATTTTACATACATAGGTGAGAATATATAAGTTTTAAAACCAGATTGTGAAGCATGGCCCCCCATCAAGGCCATGCCTCACATTTCAAGTTCAGGTAAGAAAGCCTGAGGGCCTTAAGGGCCTTATCATGTCAACTACTGCTGTACTTTAGGAGTGCATACTCATAACATTCCAATAAACCAGAACACATCAGTTAACACACAGTAAAGCTGGAGTTGTGTGCTCAGGAGGCCAGGGTGTGCATGGGACTGTAGAAAGCTACTGTGACATATTGTGATGAAATGACCATGAATTTACATTATTTGCATCTGAGAATGGAAAGCCCAGTGTAGCAACAGGGTGAGGGCTTAGCGAAGGGTCAATTACAATTTACTATGTCAACACCAGGAAAACCATGTGGAAAACGTCTTCCATTGCAAAGGTGTAACAGGTTTGGTGCTGTAGCTTCCAAAGGAAAGACGCAGACTTCAACACATTGTTCTGCAGGCGGTGCAGTTTCCCTCCTGTTTACACTGAATGTGCACAACAGCTGACAAATCTGACTTTATTTTATTGGAGCTTCATCAACAAATGCACGCGCACACATAAATTACACTCAGCTATGCACGTGCACATGCAAACGAGCAGACACAGCTGACTTTTTCCCCCTTTGAGATGCTGCCAGTGGGTCCCGAGACGATTGACACCCTCTGGTTTCAACTTCTGTGACCCTTCCAGCAGCCTGCGGAGTAGGCACAGAACAGCAGAGCGAAGCCCTTGGAAATATCTGTGGTCAGCTGCAAGAGGAGGAGGGAGTGAAGGAAAGAAACTTGCTTTTAATAAACAAGATAATGGGTGCCATACGCCCCTACTCACACCACTGTTGCCTGCAATCTCTTCCTCTCTCTCTGCCTCAGCCACTCGACTTAGTTTTTCTATAAAAACTGCGTTCATTGTTTAAGAATGGAGTAAAACACAGTGTGTGAGAGAAAGACAGCAAGGTGGAGAGGGGTGAGAGTTAATATTGGCATTTACTTTCAGCAACCGGCCCTCAGTCAGATCAGCAATGGCCTTAAACACTAATTCTCTTTGGAACGGAAACTACACAAAGAGAGAAGAGGACTGTTCATTATTCATCTTCAGCCCTCACAGGTTTTCACATTGGAAGGAAGTCTTTTCACAGAAAACTCAAAAGACTCTTTAATTGAATTTATTTAGATTTTCAGCTGCATTTCACTGAAGAAGTCATTCCTGCAGTGTGAGAAGTCAACAGGTCGTTGAAAGCACATATTCCTCAGAGAGTTCCGTATGCTTAACAGAATAGGAACTAATGACAATACCGCCCTCTGCCTCAATCTGGTCCCAGGAAGTTTGACAGCAATCTGAATGCGTTCCAAGAATCACAGAGAGGTGAGGATGGGCTGAGGGGCTGGCACACGAAACTTAGACGCTGAGATTTTAACTGGAAAAAGACAGAGCGTGCACTTACACACCGGGAGCAGGGAAACAGGAACGCTGTGTTCGTCTCTCGTTTTGGGGCCAACCCCTGTGCTTGACAGCCAAAGAGATGGCAGAGGGAGCCAGTTTGTCTGTGTGTGTGTGTGTGTGTGTGTGTGTGTGTGTGTGTGTGTGTGTGTGTGTGTGTGTGTGTGTGTGTGTGTGTGTGTGTGTGTGTGTGTGTGTGTGTGTGTGTGTGTGCTAAGATATGCTGAAGATAATTGAATGAGGTGCAACCAATGTTTCTCTAGCACTGCCCTAACAATCAGGAAAGGATTTCACAATGTTCGCAGCAAAGGGTTTGGAAAACCAATGCAAGCGTGTCTTGCAGTGGGCTGGTTTCTCTCTCTACACTGACGGATCATTTACTTCAGAAATGTTGAGACAATCTTGGATGTCATGGAATATCTAAGGAGCAGAGTAAGATAAGGCAAATCATTTTCCAGGAGTAGTTGATTTAGTTAAGCTGATGTCTCCTTTATTCATTCATTTCTGTTGTCTTTCTCCCAATTAACAAATTAGACTGCAGTGTTTTAAGAACAACTTTCAAACAAATTCATGACGTCGTGTCCTAACCTCGTGGTCTTAGCTGTCAAACTAACAACTTGCCTTTTATCCGTTTGACAAAACAGCTAAAACATGACTGTTCAGAACTTCATTAATGACTATTTGTACGTGAACTGCAGGAGATCAGATTAACCGTCTTTGTCTTTGAGTTGCAGTCCTGAGGAAATCAAAAGAACCACAGAGTCAGTGAGTAACCTTGTGTTTCTAGTTTAAAAAAGCACAGTGAAGAGCGTGGCTTCATTTTCTCCATGTTCACTGTCTCTTATCTCAGCTCTACCCTCCCAGGGAACACAAACCCTGATAATGCCGCTATGAGACGTCAATCTACCTTTTTTAGACTTTATGATACAGATTTGAAGTGCTGTCTGGTGAGTAAAATAATGTGGATTTGTGTTTTGGATTCCTTTCAGTGTCAGAGCCCATGAGTCTGTATGAACACGTAATTTACAACAAAGTGGTTTTCACCACAGTCATAGCTGTAAAACCGCTGCTAACTGGTTGATGTGGATCCCAGCGTCTTGTGCAATGTACTGTCCCACAAGGTCTCGTCCTGGCCATCGCCCTGTTACATTGGGACTTTTTCTATTAGCGTGTCTCTTTCTCTTTCGCCCTCCATTTTCATTGTCTTTCCTTCTTTCTTCCCATTTGCACTGCGTGTGCTGGTGTCGTTCAGCCCTCTGAGACCACCGCTGTGGTGTTGCAGCAAGTATTCTTGGCTCGACACTGCTTACATGCAAAATGCAAATTATGGAATCCGTTATTCCACCATCTAATTTGCTGCTAAAACCACATTTTATAGTGATATCTTTTCTGTCACCCTTGCTCGTTTCAGACTGACATATTAGTTATAGTGCCTCGTATTTCTGGCAAGAGAGCATCTGTTTTATTCAATTATATCACTTGACTTGAAATTGACATTTGGTAATGGATACAGTGCTGACATTAAAATGTACTCACCCTATCATATCTGCATTGCTGCCTTTTTGTGTGACTTTTCTACTCAATTACATATAATGATAGGATGAACGCAGCTCCTCCCAGGTACATCGCCTTCCATTTCAACATAGCCGTATTATTTTCAGTCAGCATGGGGAGGGGATTCCCCCTATTTATGCAGTATTAGTGCAGCCCCTTGGCCAGACACTTGGCCAGCCCTCTCCCATCTGGCACGGCATAAAGAAGGGCTTGCCAGGACACGCTGGAGAGCCAGGTTGTAGCTGATCCACTCACAGGAATGTGTCAGTCATTCTTGCCAGTCCATCGCTGCTGATAATTCAAAATGACAATATAATGAAAGTGGTGAGGTAGAGAGCAATGTGCTACTCTCACCCACTCTGTCTATCAGTTGATTGGGCTTGGGGAGGGTGGATGGTGCCAAGTCAAATGTACATACGAGACGGTTTGTGAATGGGGATAAGTTAAGCAGCCATGCCAAGTTCTTTGTGGATCTCAATGCTTTTGGACTTTCAGCATATTTGGCCTCACTTTGCTTAGACTAGCATGAGTTCCAGACACAAAAAGAAGCTGGTTCTTTTTGGCCCATTATTACACTCATCAGAAACAGCAGAAACAAGGGATTAGTCTTCCTCTGGGAAGGCAGACATGTTTCAACTTTCTCCTGATTAATATATTTTCATTTTATGAAATATGAATTCTTTAACACAGGGGTGGGTGCATTGTGGGATCTGCATACTCTACAGCTCGCCCATTATTTCATCTCCAAAATTCTACCTTGTGGCTTCTGTCAACCAGAGAATACCTCTGATGAAGGTGTCCTCTCATTTTGGCTCCATTTGCCAGACAGATGTTGGCATTTGAGTGGGAAACCTTAAGGGACTGGCATGTTCCTCTGGGGTGAGGGGGAGAGCAAATTATATTGACAAACATGCATGAGATTCATCCTCCGTCAGACAACCTTTTCAGCAGAGGAAACTTTGAGTGAGTCAGACAGGACATGAATATTCTTTTTTTTTAATAATACGTCACTCCAGTGACACTTTCTCACTTGACTGACAGATAAGTCGTAAAATACAAAACCAGATATTTTTCATTTATTTTCCAAACACAGGATTTACAGAAAAATATCATGAAAGCTTTTCACTTAGCCAGATGAGAGAAGAACAATTGCAACCCTTTAGCCCAGCATCTCATTTCCAGCATCCCGGTGAGGGTGTTGAGTCTAATCTGTGGATAAGTGTGCTGATACTCCTTGCTTTCCCTGATGCCTCCCAGGGGATGTACTGGCTTGGCCGTCAACTCAGGATTAATTAGAGCCTCCTGTGTCCCTGCAGACATATTAGAGAGCTCAGCGCCGGTCAAACACCAACCGCATTAGCAACCCACACCAGAGGCTAATACCTTGCACTTGAACACATCACCAGGTACTATAATTAATAACTACCTCTCTGTAGTCACGGACGCTTCCTCTTGGAGTACCTTTCTGCTGCCTGCACAAGGACTCTTTTCATGGAATGGAGGAATTTCAGTACTAATATGTTCTTCGATGAATGAAATAGTTTATTGTTTCCATTACCTGACTCATTCTTTATTCTGCAATATGTTTCTAAATACTAAAATTGCCCATCACCTTTTTTCCAGCGCCTTCAAACTGCATGTATACTTAAATTAAATTGATAGAAAACCGCAAAAATGCAGCAAATCATCATATTCAAGGGCTGAAACGAGGAATGTTTAAGATATTACTTGATCATCAATGTAAACAATGATCTATTAATCAACTAATCGTTCTGCAAAAACAGAATACATTAGAAGACATTGAAGAATTAATGCTTGAGGCATGATACAGTGAGATAATTTAGCTTGTTCTATAGAGAGTGATTGTATTAAAAGATGTTTTTATGAAATTGTAATGAATAATCAGTTATTAGCTCCTTTGAGAAAATCTAAAATAGAAGGTGTGCTTTTTAAATCAAAGGCAAAAATGTAATAATTGCACATCTGCAATTCTACCCTCACTATCAACAATATTACCCATGTCCCTCGGATCAAGTCTCCTTCTTCTGTCTCCAGGCTCGGTTGGCCCGCCTGCCTCTTGAATAAACATGGGCTGAGGAGGATCAGGGCCCTGGATTGCCTGGGGTTTGGCGAAATGTCACCATAGAGAGGAGCTGAGGTAGATGCAGACTTGATCTGCTTGATCAGTCAGTCACACAGCGTCCACTGAAGGTTAGCAGTGAGGCAGATTTAGGTACAATGTATACACACAGAGAAATGTACACATCCAGAGCCTCAGTGGATCATAGCATATCCCTGTTGTCCAACTAGGAGGCTAGGGAACGACATAGAGCCCCATATATCCCAGGTTAGTGCACCTGACCAGCGCCTTTGAAGAAATACATAAAGGTATGGAAAGGGGATATAAGTAATCCCTGCAATATTAATGTCCAAAATGTCATAGAAAAGCCACGATATTGTTCAAACGTGACGGGCCTGGTTAGGGTTCTAGAGTGACATCTGAGCCAGAGAGACTTGCCTTGTATAATGAAGGAACTCGGGGTTCCTGCCTTTCAATCCCTCTGGACTTGGGTTTGTCTCCCAGTGAGCATGGCCTGGACTGTCAACAGACTTTTTGTCTAGACGTATAGGGAAAAGAAACTGCACTCCACAGGGTCCAGTTCAAACAACAAGGCTATTATCTCGAAACTTACTCAAGTAGATTTGTTGTCAAGGCTGAAGTGATTATTTTCCTGATTACTCCCAGCAGAGGAATACATGTTTATCCACCTCAAATAAAACACCAATTTGACTTCCATTTTCCGATCACCTCCCTATAAATTAGACTTTGCTCAAATTCAAACAAGGGGAGTGTGTACAGCAATGAGCAGGGGCGTCAACATTGCTACATCTCTTCTGAGAGTGTGTAAGCTCCTTATATCAAATGGTTTGTTTGTCTCCCAGTCACAAATCATTAAGTATTTTGCTCCAGTTTCTTAGCTCAGTGGGTTGTATGAAAATGAGCGACAAGCCTCGATCCCTCCTGTGTACGGATTATGAGCCTGTGTTTGTGAGGGTCTGACTCTAATGGGCTAGTAATTACAGTTTGTTTATGAGTTTATTGATGCATACCGGGTTATGGGCAATGGCAGATAAGGATCACACATTTATTCTCACCCCCCACCCCCCTCTGAAAACCAAGTTAGCTCACATTGTGAACTCCCACTGTGATCATGTTACAAGGCCCAATACTTTTGATCTACGCTGGTATGTGTCCAGGGCATGGAGCGAACTTGACTATGCAAACTTGAGATACACAAGCTATACTATTTCTCACTTTTATGTGGCGCTAAATGCTGTGAATGAATTATACACAGATTATGTCAATATAGAAAAAAGCCTGGATTGGCCAATTTATATCTCCATTATGTTTCCACATCAATACCACTGTTCACTTAAGAAGGTCAGGACCTGCATGTACTGGGAATTACTAACGTCGGCTGTATCCCCCCCCCCCCCCTCCCCATTTACATCTTCAGTGTATCGGGCCAAGTCTCGAAGGGCAGGATGGTGGGTCACAGCCCGCGCCCTCCTGGGGCTCGGAGGGTATGTACCACCGTGTGTTGTCAGCAAGGCAACAACAGCAGGTGGTCTCACATCCTTCCCTCTTTCCCGGGCTCCTGACAACCTGCACGGCATATGCTCTGGGAACCCTTGACGAAGACATTTGTGTTTGTACGGTCAAATTTAATCAAGATGGCATCTGTTGGTGTTTAATGTGAGTAATTGTCCTGTACAGTATGCATGTGTGTGTACAGAAAGACAATGTTACAATACACTGAGGGAAAGCATTTAGGGAAATTATATTTCTTTCTCAAAGCTCACATGCTGGATATGTCTTTACTATTGATGTTTATTCGGTCACATAGGCTGATACCACATTTAACTGTGTTTTTGTTTTGTTTTTTGGAACTATGTGAAATGTCATCTTGTTACGAGTGCATTCCCTCTGGGACGGGGTGTTGGTCTGTGTCAAACCATGTGCCACACTAATAACTGTCTTGGATGAATGTACCTGCAACTGGGTGGCTGTGGAAATGAATTTCCTCCTCGACAACAAATAGAGCTCTAATCTAATCTAGGCTGCATCTTTCAGAGTGTGTGAGGATACATGGACATAGCGTATTTGTGTGTGGTCGTACTTGTATATATGTTGTGTTAGAGTGCAAGTGGGTGCATGACTTGGTGCGTTTGTGTGTGTGTGTGTGTGTGTGTGTGTGTGTGTGTGTGTGTGTGTGTGTGTGTGTGTGTGTGTGTGTGTGTGTGTGTGTGTGTAGTATGTGCATATGTATTAAGGTTTGCCTAAGATCCCATTGTTGACTTCAAAAGGATTCCTCTGAGGTTTTAATTATGCTACTGCTTAACTTGGCACCAGAGAAAGAGAGTGATCCTGGCTGAAGCCTATAAATCTCTTAGTGCAGACACATCCACACCCTCCAAAGCCTTCGACTCCCCTGGACCTCCCAGACACATTAAGGAAGAGCACCCAGGTTGGCCCCAACCACAGTCACTTTACACATACACATACACATACAAATGGACAAAAGCAAAAGCGCTGAGCACACATGGGCGAACAGATGCCTGAGCTGACACAATCAGACTTGCCCTCACATGCACAAACATGCATTCTTCTGTGTGCATCCACTTTAATGTTTGCATGCATGCATATACAGGAGGTACACAGGTGCATATCTTAAAGCTTAGCTGGCAAGCTCCTACACGTTGTTTGGCTTGATTTGACATTTTGGAAAACAAGATTGTTTTCTTTTTTGGTGAGAGTTAAATGAGAAGACTGATACCTGCTTCGCAGCCTCAGGGTGACAAGACTCCAGGAAATGTCTGCGTCTGACCCAGAAATAGTGCAGCACATATAAGATATAATAATGTGGTAGCACTTTATAATAACTACACACTATGAAGCATTAGTTAAGTATGAGTAAACACTTAATTCATCATTTATAAAGCATTGTTCCTACATTAATAATTCATTAGTATGCAGTTCATAACAACAGTTATGAATGTTTCATTCTTGATCAATAAGCCCGTCTATTATGTGCTTCATTATTGTATTTTCATACTTTATAAATGATGGATTCCCCATTTGTAAATTAAGTATTTTACAAACCAATTATTAAGGAGTTGTAGATGATTAATAAGATAATTTATAAAGTGTTAGTAAATGATTAATAACTTATTTAGATGTACATTATTCATGAATTTATATATATAATGGTTAGGGACTATGCTTTATAAACGCATATTAATACTGCAATTCATGATTAATTCATGATTTATTGAGGTAGTTACTACTCGTTAGTAAAGTGTTTTATGTGACCTCATCTAAAGTGAGGACTATTTATGCCTTATAACGCATTTATTAAGTATTTTGTGTGACGTCATCTAAAGTGAGGACTATTTATGCCTTACAAAGCATTTATAAATGACATTGAAAGGCCAGCAGTGCCTCAAAACACATGGACACAACAGAAACCCGTCAGCAGTCATTATTTCTGGCCCGGGTCCGCGCGCCCTTTCAACTTAGGTCGGAGTTTTTCATCGCATAAGTGCACTTCCGTATCAGTTCCGGAGCGAAACGTTTGTCCCACGTTGGTGACGTATTAAGGGGTCTTTTTCTTTGTCCGTCCAACATTGATAACGTTTGAAAGCGGGATTTGGCTCGTTTATTGCAAACAATGACCAGATTCGGCCGGCTGCCATCGGGACATGCAACTGAAGAAAAGTGCGAACAGTGGAGATCGATATGCTTGGTTAAAATTAACAATTAAATAAGTAAATGTAAACTAATATGCAACGCTCCTGGTTAGGTCCAGTTGTATATTTACAAACGTTGTATATGCAGCCATGTTCTCCTGAAGGAGAATGTCTTTGTTTTTTTGTTTCTTACATGAATTAATGGATGAGAGGTTTGTATTTAACAGTATATTGTTTGCATCTTGCAATAAATATGAATATGTTTTTGATCACTTTGTGTTGTCTATTTGCCTGTTCTGTTCAAAAACTGTGTTTTGAGGCACTGCTGGCCTTTCAATGTCATAAATAGTCCTCACTTTAGATGAGGTCACATAAAACACTTTACTAACGAGTAGTAACTACCTTAAGAAATCATGAATTAATCATGAATTGCAGTATAAACATGCATTTATAAAGCATATATTAACATCCTAACCATTATATATATAAATTCATGAATAATGTACATCTAAATAAGTTATTAATCATTTACTAACACTTTATAAATTATATTATTAATCATCTACAACTCCTTAATAATTGGTTTGTAAAATATATAATATTTCATTTACAAATGGGGAATCCATCATTTATAAAGTATGAAAACACAATAATGAAGCAGATAATAGACGGGCTTATTAATCAAGAATGAAACATTTATAACTGTTGTTATGAACTGCATACTAATGAATTATTAATGTAGGAACAATGCTTTATAAATGATGAATTAAGTGTTTACTCATACTTAACTAATGCTTCATAGTGTGTAGTTATTATAAAGTGCTACCAATAATCTTTTACATGACCCTTTAAACTAAAGAAAGTTGTCCTTTGATTAAGCTTGGTTTGGATGACCTTAAGTATTATGAGTATTTGTCAGTGTCTGATGAGCATAAGGAAAACTGGTCAAAGTCAGCTTTGTTTGAGTTAAGATCAGGTGGAGGTCTGATCTGTCAGAGTCTGATGAGTCAGAGTGCACTCTTTAAGTCTTTAGTATGTACCAATATAGGTAACTGACAAGATCCTACCACCAAGCAGATAGTTCATCCGGCTGTTTTAGTGGCAATATAGATCCGTGACTTTGGACACATGGCTCACCATCTAATGTTGGAGAACTAAATCATAACAACATCAAAGTAAGAGCTGACTGGATGCAAATACTTAAAATATGGTTACTCTCTAGTTTAAATGATTTGAGAATTATTATGCCCTAACAAAATATGCTTAGCATATATCAACACAATACAAATACCAGACATTTAAATAGAATTAATAGTTTCAGCTTAACAAATATTTGTGCAAGCAATAAAACACATACATCTTGCACATTAAACATTAAACCTACAAACTCTCAATCTTTCAGTACAGAAGCAAAATTGTATTTTTCTGTAGAAACACGGTACCTGTTTCACCAACCAACCCAACCAACTACTCTTAGCAGCTTAGAGAGGAATGTGAAGTGCAACTATTTAAGATAAAACAGGCACTTCTGGTGGTCTCGTGGCTTCTGCAGTGAAATCGTATCACTGTCATCTGATAACCGCTGACTTTAATAACTGTTCAATAACTGTTTCTCAACTTTTGTGAAGCTCAATGTTGTTACATGGAGCAACAAATTTAAATGTAATACTGATGTCTCTTCGTGACCTAGGCTACATAAGTAATCAAGACCATCAGCGGAAATAATCTGCTGCCTTTGATCTGCAGTCAGAACTCCAGCAGAATGTTGACAGCTCGGGCCCAACATCGCACGGGAGAACCAAAACCAGGACTGCAAGACTTTTAGACCCTGCAGCAGTGAAATGAGTAGTTTTCTAAAGGGACTGTGGTGCTCTGAGACTCTACTGCTTATGTCCACAGGGACTGCCAAAATCAACACAAAATAGAAGTTCCTCAAAGTAACATAGTAATAACCTTTAACTTTGATTTTAGCATCTGCACTGCAAATTTACCGAGACGAAGTGCAACTAATTGAGATGAACCCGGCACTTCTGGTGGTCTCAAGACTTCTGCAGTTTCACTATCAACAGTTTCACTATCATCTGATGACTGCTCGACTTCAACAACTGCTTTAACTTAGTTCCTTCTGTTTTTCAACAGGGAGGCACACCGACATCACAGTTTTGCCCTCGTGCTCGCAAATTGCACTGAAAAACGCAAAATGCTCCTGTTATTTTCAATAAGGGATTGGATTGGGTAAAACAAAACATTTGATTAAGTTATCACATCTGTAGTGTCTAACAACAGAAATACAAGCATTCATTTAAAACAAAGTAAAGTAAATAGTTCAATTGTTTACCTTTCAATTGGTTACCAAACAGCTTAAGGTGCATCACCATCTCCACCATCATTTGATCACCAACAAAGGCCACACCAAGAGTCAGGAACAAAAGCGTTTTATTTGTAATTGCTGCCCCCAAAAAAATACAGTTGAATGTCTCCGAGTTATGTGGACGTCATAGGAAAATGAAATGCTGTTCCAAGAGGAAAAAAGTCACGCCACCGTCTATGCTCCATTCCACAGACGTCCTCCAAGATGATGAAATCGTGAAGGGATGGGGTGGTGGCAGACAGGGATAGAAAGTGGGAGAGGAAGGATCGACCTTGAGGTGTATGGCGAAAGTCAGGTGACCGACAAAAAGGGAATCGAATATCTTGGGGCTGCTCTTACACCTGAAATTGATACGGGCGACGAGGTAGAATGATACTTTCCAGGAAACGCAAAAGAACCTCCAGATGTCTGGATGAATGGGCAAAACTTTGAAAGCACTGGTGATGTCAGTTTTGGCCAACCAGACGTATGAGGTTGATGGAGTTTGAGATGGAAACTCAATGCATGAAAGAATCTGGGCTGGGGATGAGGCTGCTGATGCATGGTGTAGTAGTGCAGTTCAAAAGGAGTTTCTTCTTAACAGAGTACCTTAAGGTGATGCCGATGGGACTGATGCCATCCACTGTGTCAGGCTCAACAAGGGTAAACTGGAGATTTTAACAAGTGAATGATGAATTGGGGATGACCTCAATACATGGGTGGACACTAAAATTAAAACAGTGAATGACAAAGTGGACAGTCGGGATGGTCCTTGAGGGCAGAATTCAAGGGGTCTGTGGGTGTTTTGAGGTGACTGAGAAAGGAAGGGGATCAGAGATAAAACAGACTGAAAAGGAGAAGGTCCTGGGGGGGAGCAGCGTGGCTTGTTTTGGCCGTGGCAGAATGAGCAGCAGCAGCGTTGGTACTGGTTGTTCAGGGGATGAAATGAAAGAGGATAAAACGTTGGACAGATCAGACACAGAGGGAGCAGGCACAAGGGGAGATCTTGAACAAGGGTTGGAGCAGTTGGCTGCCCCTCTGTAGTGGGCTGGAGTCATGATGTCATCAGCAGGCTGCGAGCAGGTGGCGCTGGGTAGAGAACCGGGAGTGAGCGGCTGGCCAGAGTGGTGAGAGTGGATGCTGTGAAGAACTGGAAAAGACTGGTTCTGTTGTTGGTCCGATGGAACGGGATATTTCTCTCTTTGAGGGCACACTGTAGGTGGGTGACTGCCCGGTCAGAGATGATAGTTGCCCGGGAAGGAACTGGATTCGAGAGCTGAAAGCTGGCCGTAGTGTCCTGAACATTAGCTAAAATAACTTCATGACTGGAGAAGGCTGACCCTGATTTGTATGAAGCCCGGGAAACTCAAGATAGATTTGTAAAGTGGCTAATCTAGACACATACTGTACATGTGGTTTACAAGTGTAAACAAAAAGTGTAAATAAATGGGGTATATTGTCCCAAAATCTGTTGCCCTAACTGAAACCTGAGGACAGTGTAAACCCCTCTACTCAGTTTCTCACAGAAATATTGTTGCAGTAATACAAAAGACAAAAATCAACCACTTTAATAGCAATGTAAGGAGACGTTGTTTATTTGTGTCAGCTTTTTTTCTTCTTCACTATGAAATTACTTTCTTGATGTCTTCTAGAGTGGCTGACATATAGTTAATGTAGTGTATCCCTCCTCCTGTGCATTACCCATATGCCTCTAAATCTGAAGTGGAAACCCAGAATTATCTCAAAGGCAAATGGCGGTTGTTGGGAGCAGACAATCTTCAAATGACGGTATCTTTTATCTGTGTACCCTATTCCAGGGTAATACAGAAGGAATAAGGGACTTGAAAAGTGAGACCTCCGCATGCTTGCTTGAAAGAGTTATTTCTCTCAGCGAGGGATTTAGAGCGGGATGTTTTTTTTGTTATTCCTCGCCATTGCGCTCCACCCTCCTCATTAAAGACCATGCACAGTTTCCCAGGAGAGTCCTCCAACATTACAACTCTTCTCCACAGGTACAGCTCTCTGAGTCCTTTACTTTTTCTTATCCCTTTCCCTCTCCTCCCCTTTCCTCTTCTCTACTCTCCCTCCATCTCCTCTCCTCATCTGTCTCCTCAATCCGTCGCCCTTCTTTTCATGTCTTTTCTTCCCACTCCCTACTCCGTTAGATCTTTCTACTTCCTTCTACCTTTACCTCACTACCCTTACTTTGGCAGAGCACAATACACTCCTTACCTCCATTCCTCCTGCCCACCCTCCTCCTCTCACCTTCCATCTGCATATGCAAGTGCTTATTTTGAAACCGTGGCCCACAACAGATATTCAATATTAATGAGGACCCTCATGAATTTTTGAGCTCTAATTAGACGACTCTTGGTTCGTTAACTGAGAGGTTTTCAGTGCTCAGTTAGAATCCTGTGGTGAATGGTTGGTTTGGGGGGTTTGAGCTGTGAGAGAGAGGGACAGTCCCACCCTCATCTCCCACTTCTGCACTCCTACTCCCCCTCCACCCCCCACCCCCACCCCCCTCTCCAACACCACATAGTGCCCGTAATGTCCCACAGTGGGGACAGTGATGGGGCGAGGGGGGTAATCAGCGAGCCTATATCGCCGGAGCTCATTATAAGACAGCTGGCCATTAGTTTGCAGGCCCTGCGCATTGTATCGTCTCTGCGAGCGGCCTCCTGCTGGGACATTATTTAGCTATTCTATTTCATCGTCACTTCAAATGATGCAATGGCCTTTTCAGGCATGGGCAGACAGACACAGGAGTGAATGGAGAAGGTGACACCTCCGCCCTTATGTGACAGGAGAGACATTCCATTTCACAAGTGTGAATGACCGATAGATGTGTACACACACACACACACACACTGTCCAATCCCTTCATGACTCGTCTTTTCTTGTCTACTGACCAAATATGGATAAGGATTACACAGCCAATCCTAACTGTATCTTTCCCCTTTTTCTTTTCCTTGACGTGTTTTCTAGCACATGGGTTAGCTGTCATGCCCAAGTTATCATCCACAATGTCACAGGCATGTGCCCTGCCCTTGCAACAGCCCCCACCAACAACAAAATCCCTCTACTCTGATATCGTTCTCCCAGTTCTCGAGAAGCGAACCCTCTGTCCTTTGGTTTCTGATTCCCTAAGGTGTGTCAGGATCAGTAGATAACACAGGCATCCATGCCCCCCGCCCCACATCCCCATCCAAATTCTAGCACCAGCTCCTCACCCAACCACCCACCACACCCTTGCTTGTGCATATGCATGCAGAGGAAGGAAGCATCTCCACTGTGGCAGCAGCAAAACACCACACTACAAAAGAGATGCACACCTCTGACAGTAACCATCAAGAAGGGCGTTGACAGAATAAGGGCGGGAGATGATGATCTGAGAGGCAGGGATCTGTAGAAGGAGGCAAGAAGGGAAGAGAAAGGGCTTTTTTTCTGTCTCCTTTTTTCATACCTTTTTTTCATTTTCCCAGGATTCATCAAGCGCCACTTGACACATGTCTGACTGGGGTGGCGTTAATCTCCCCAGAGGGTGTGGTCCCCTTTTCTCCTCTACATGCCACTGCTTCACAGAGCTCTTTTCCCGTCAATTTACATTTCAAAAAAGGCGATGAGCCGATCAAGGACGGTCACTAACGATGAGGTCTTTTATCAGTGGCTGGCATGGTATACAGAGATAGTATACGGTGAGGTTTCATTGATCATAAGAAAGTGGGTGTGCGGTTTGGCACTGGTTTGTGTGCTGCTGGGCTCCTGACATTGTTTTATCCTAAGTTTGTCTCAAGGGGCAAGACGTCGTTGACGGGGGATGTGCCAGTGGGTCTCACAGGAGAATGTCTTTGTCATCCGGAAGCCTTACATGCCAGTGAATTAATCACAAGGATTCCAACACCTGCAATCGCACTAAATCCCAATGAATCTGAAATCATTTTTCTCTGA
>CM051705.1:20170395-20435395 GCA_028022725.1 Lycodopsis pacificus | reverse complement strand
CGAATGAATCGTGTTGATATGCAACCTGCAGGCTGGCCGGAAAATAAGTGGATGCGATGGTGACACGTAGGTTGTAACTAATTTTGATAACATTGCTCTCCAACTCTCTAGTCGAACTCCAGCTGAGCGGAGCTTCGTTCGTTCTCCAGCGAATCCTCATCTCACTTTGCTTCACAAATCTATCAATTTAGCTCTCTTCTTCCAATCTCTGGTACAGGTTCAAAATGGCGGATTCTTCTACATTCAACATCTGCTAATTAGTAATGAGATAGTATTTAAAAGCACAGGGGGGGGGGCAGGATTTTAGTTCTTAGCAACATTTACCACAGCTAATGTACAAGGAAACATGCTCCCACAGTTAAAGCAGTCAAGAGAAGACGCCTCGACGGATCACAGGAAGGACTTCCCATACCCGACACCTGTAGCAGGACCTACTGCAGGTCGGCAGACATCTTTTCTCACGGAATCTCCCGAGTGTCAGCGCACTGCTTTCGATAAGGCTTTCTGTCTTCAGTTACAGGATGCAAAACGAGGAGATTGTTTTAAGGCAGAACCTAAAGGCATGCAAATGAACTACGTTTACATCGTTTCACTGACAGCACGAGCATGTTCTGGAAGGAGACGTTGGACGAACCATCATCCGTCTCTTCTAAGAGCTATAGCGTTGGAGGCGACGGATAGAGAGTCTTACTGGAGGCAGATACATCATCGTAGGAATTTGGTTCAGTTGATATTACTCGGTATTGTGAAACACACACAGCTAGCGTCAGCAAACTCGGAACAATAAATAGAGTAGCGGCGAATTCAACGTAGCACATCACTGATGCGCAAGTTCCGGTAGAATGAGACTGTATGGAAAATACTTTGCACACTTCACATTTTGGCAGTTGATCTTTTAAATAATTTAAATATATATATATATATATATATATAAATTCATATTTATATTTCTATATATATTATCTGTGCGAGGTGTGTGTGTGTGTGTCCGCTGTGAGTGTTTGTGGCGTGCACCCGCACACTGCACTGTATGTTGTGTGTAAGTCGTTTTTTTTTAATCGCAAATAACATTCTCATGCACACGAGTGTTTCAAACACAAGAAGCAGATCCATTGAAAGGTAGTCCAAGCATATATATATATATTATATTTTTTTTTCAGTGGAAATAGCTGCAAACTGAATGGAACATGAAATTCTTTCTGTGCAGTCCGTGGCGGCTGGAGGAGCGCTCTGATGGCCCCCGCCGGCCTATTTCTGGAGGTCGCACTGCAGCAGTAGTACGATTGACGGGTCGCTCTTGGCCGCCTCTTTGAACTCGTCCAGCGAGATCTGGTCGTCGTTGTTCTTGTCCATCTTGGAGAAGATCTTGTCCACCCTCTGCTCGGGCGTCAGGCCGTCCTCGTTCATCTTCATCATGATCACCGTGCCCACCATCTTGTAGATTGCCTGCATGGGGGGGGGGGGGGAGAGAGAAGATGACTTACATCGGGAGCCTCTGAACGCGGCCACGTTTCCATCACTTGTGTCTTTTCCTGAGAGGTGACGCAAGGAATCAAGGGAAAGGTGTCAGCGCCTGATGTCGGCAGCACAGCTGGAGCACAGCTGGATCACCTGTATAGCGTCTTGATGCTGTGATGTGCCGTCCACATAATAACATAATAACTAACCACAGCCTGAGATATTAGCTATTAGTATTTATTGCTTTAAGTACAGATGAGTCCACTGGACTTTTCACTGCTCAGATTTTGAACATGAACCTTTTTTTACTGTTTATTAGAAAAAATCATGCCGATAGACGATCTAATGTGTGTAACTACTATATTATCCATGAGCGCCAAACATCCACTTCTGCCTTTCGTTGCTGGTTTCACATTATATTTGCGTCTCTGCCCTCTGCTGCAGAACCTTCAACTAAGTACACAAAAAAAACGTTAGCTCATGCTATCTAATCCTTCCAGTTCAAAATATATATCTGAGAACATCTGGATTGCTCGTCCTCCGATCCATCTAGCTCCCTTACAGGGATCATTCTCTGCTGTGATACCTGGATGATCTCCAGCATCTCCACCCGCGTGATCTTGCCGTCTCCGTCAAGGTCGTACATGTTGAAGGCCCAGTTGAGCTTCTGCTCGAAGCTGCCCCGCGACGTGATGGACAACGCGCAGATGAACTCTCTGAAGTCGATGGTGCCATCACTGTTCTTGTCGAAGGTCCTGAAGGCGTGCTGGGCGAACTTGGACGCGTCGCCGTACGGGAAGAACTGGGACGGGAAAAAAGAAAGAAAACTAACATCACCCAAAAGGAACAAGAGGTCGGTGTCAAAATACACCACATTTGCCTTAACACCCCCAAAACATGCATATAACTTCATATAACTTTGGTAAAAACTAGTGAGGTCACTGCACAATTTTGCCAGATCATGAGGTAGTTTGTAATTAAAGGGCAGATTAACAGAAACAGATGGGACTAATTGGAAAAATAACGGCAGAGAATAATTAGCAGTATAAATCGATGGCCATTCATTACCTGCAGTAATTAAATGAACTTTGATTTCCTATTCTCATCTAGTGCTTTTAAGTTCTGTAAATGTTGTCGCCGGTCTGTGTATTCACATGGTTGCATATTCACGCTGCTAGGTGGCTTAAAGAAGCTGAATTGCCTCATCATGTAGAGTTACCGGAACCGTCTAAATCTACAGCCTGCAGCCTTTCCTGAGAGATGCGTATGAAATTGTAGTTCTAACAACATTTACATTGTATTGGTCCCTGAAGGGAAGTTGTCTTTTCTCTCAGGCGCCTTCACTGGAAGGTCAGGGTCACCGACACAGCAGCCAGACCCGGTGGAGCCACTCACGCTCAGAAACTCTCACACTGGGTGCGTCCTGACACTTATACCGTGAATACGAGTCCTCCAGTTGCCTCATCCCTCAACACTTAAGATAAGATAAGATAAGATAATCCTTTATTAGTCCCTCAGTGGGGAAATTACAGGATTACAGCAGCATCGCTCACAAGTAATAAATGAAGATAAAAAATCAAGTAGTATAAATAGACTAAACAGTAAACAGTAGTAAAAAAAAAATATGACAGTGAAGAAGAATACAAAATATACCAGTATGTACAGACGGAGTAAAAATGTGAAATGTAAGATAATACTTAAACATATTGGATATTGCACGAGATTGACAGTAAAGAAGACTATTAAGTATACCAGTAAATACAGACGGAGTAAAATGTAAGTGTAAGGTAAATACTTAAACGTATTTGATATTGCACAGGATTGCACGGATTAGGTATTGCACCAGGTGAATGAATTAAGTGTTCAAGTGTTCATGTTCAGTCCAAATGTTCGTGTTCAAAGTGTTCAAAGTGTTAGTGGTCTCCCGAGAGCAGCTCGTTGTGCAGCCTGACAGCAGCGGGGAGGAAGGACTTGCGGAACCTCTCCCTCAGACACCGGGGATGAATCAGCCGGTGACTGAAGGAGCTGTGCAGAGCTGCCAGAGTGTCCTGCATGGGGTGGGAGGCGTGGCTCATCAGGGATGAGAGCTTCGCCATCATCCTCCTGTCTCCCACCACCTCCACAGTATCCAGTGGACACCCCAGCACGCTGCTGGCCTTCCTCACCAGTTTGTCCAGTCTCCTCCTGTCAGCTGCCGCGATGCTGCTGCTCCAGAAGACCACTCCATAGAAGATGGCTGATGCCACCACGGAGTCGAAGAAGGTCTTCAGGAGTGCTCCCTGCACCCCAAAAGACCTCAGTCTCCTCAGTAGAAAGAGTCTGCTCTGTCCTTTTTTATAAAGAGCGTGAGCGTGGTCAGTCCAGTCCAGTTTATTGTTCAAGTGAACACCCAGGTACTTATACGACTTCACGACCTCAATGTCCAGTCCCTGGATGCTCACCGGTGTCGGAGGAGGGCGTTTACCCCGGCGGAAGTCCACCACCAGCTCCTTGGTCTTGCTGGTGTTGATACGGAGGCGGTTCCGCTGGCACCATCCTAAAAAGTCCTGGATCACTCTGCATCTGAAGTGTTACAGCTTCATATCTCTTACAAAGTGTATTAAATGTTCTCCGACGCACATGGGAGTCGTCTCGAGATGTTAGCATGCCAACATGCTAAACTACGGCGACGAACGTGGTAAACATTATACCTGCTTAGCTTCAGAGTTTTAGCATCTTGAGCATGTTAGCATGCTGACGTTAGCTGTTGGCTCGGGCTACGGGCTCTTAGGTACATTTTATTAACAATCAAGTCAAGTTCACAAGATTTTGCAAAATATACCAAATTCTAAAAATACATTTTCCCTTAGGAAACAGGACAGCGACATCAAGCCAAGTTAACCATGTGACAAATGTCAGAGAGTTACAGTGAAGAAGGCAACGATACAACTTTGCCCTTTGCATGTAAACGGTTGTTGTAAACGGTTGTTGCACTTTTGTGTGTTGATGCCAAAGTCTGCTGCTCCACAACTCTCCTGTATATCATGAAGTAAACACTGCGGATCAACTGTGATCTGAGAACTTAAAACCCCACTGAGTGCAAACCAATGTCATCCCTGCGTCCCTGCGCTACATGTGCACGAGGTCAGAGGCTGACGCAGTGACCCTGTGGATGAGCACTGGGCCCCTGCTCACCCTGTGGGTGCCCACCACAAGCCGAGTGACTCATTGGCTATGACCTTCCACTTGACCTCTCTGGAAAAAACTCTAAGGGCTGCTGGGTAATCTAATCTCAGCTTCCATTGAGGCAAATAGAAACAACTGGGAGACATATCCATTCTGTGTTATCGTTTGAGGGAATGTCTTGTAGTTTACCTTGATGCCGTTTTGTTGCTGAGCTCACGAAAACCACTCATGGTTTGATGTTTGGGAACTATAAATTCAACAACTCTTACATAAGCAAAGGAATCGCTGAAAAAAGAGAATCAGGTGCTCTTGAACTTTGGGTTACCTCTTTAGCTTTTGTTTGCTCATATTCAGCGAACGCTGCGAGCATGAATTTACTAAGTCAAGGTGAATCAGCTCAGAGGACATTAAGTACTTTCAGCATTTAATATTTCATCTGCCAGCAAATGTCATCAGATCCTGTTTTACAATGAGTAAAACATGATTTAAACTAGAAAGGTGCTCTCAGTAGAGTGCAACGACCACAGCTGTATTGTGTGATTGGCTAACCCCCCCCCACCCCCCTTCCAGACACCAACAGGCTGTAAGGCGTAAAACCGTAAAACAGGTCATACAATCTTGCCAGAAGAAAATCAAACTCGCTAAGCTGTCTGCCCGTGTAGCAGCGTCTGAGAGGTGGCCATTTATTCACTGCTGCATCCGTTAGCTGTTAGCCAAACGCATAGTCCAACACACTAACAGTGAGGAAACTGTTCCCGCCCCTCTTTGTCTTTGGCTGCAGAGTAGCGGCTGTGGGTCGTTTGAGAAAGTGAGAGTCACCGCAACAATGAGAGGTCCTTGAACACGCGGCCATAACTGACCACCCATAATATGATGCGGTTTGCTGCAGCGGAGGGCGAGGTTAGCCGTGGACAGACACAGAGGTGCACACTCACAAACGACTGCGCAACCGATCGAATAATCCTACTGGCAGTGATAAAAAAGTGATTTTTGAGCCACACAGTTGCTTATTAATTTCCCACCCAGTAGTTCTGAAGCAACATTAGCATTTATTTGAAGTCATGCTTGCCACCTGGAGAATATTTCCGAGGAAGGCCACGGGTCCGGACGGCATCAGCTCAAGGCTCCTCAAATCCTGCGCAGACCAGCTGTGCGGGATAGCGGAGCACATATTCAACTTGAGCTTGAGGCTGGGGAGAGTACCACAGCTATGGAAGACGTCCTGCGTGGTACCGGTACCAAAGAACCCGCGGCCCAAGGACCTCAACAGCTACAGGCCGGTGGCGTTGACATCCCACCTGATGAAGACCCTGGAGAGGCTGGTACTTGCCCATCTCCGCCCTCTGGTGAGTTCATCCCTGGACCCTCTTCAGTTCGCCTACCAGTCCGGCATCGGGGTGGATGACGCCGTCATCTTCCTGCTGCAGAGATGCCTCTCTCACCTGGAAAAGACTGGAAGCACTGTGAGAGTCATGTTCTACGACTTCTCCAGTGCCTTCAACACCATCCAGCCTTTGCTTCTGAGGGACAAGCTGGAGCAGACCGGGGTGGACCACCACCTCACTACATGGATCCTGGACTACCTCACCAACCGTCCACAGTATGTGCGGATACGGGGGTGTGAGTCAGATCGGGTGTCCTGCAGCACAGGGTCCCCACAATGAACCGTTCTGGCTCCATTCCTCTTCTCCATTTACACCTCGGACTTCAAACACAACTCTGCCAACTGCCACCTGCAAAAGTTCTCCGACGACTCTGCAATCGTCGGCCTCATCTCCGCAGATGATGACAGAGAGTACAGGGAACTAAACCAGGACTTTTTAGGATGGTGCCAGCGGAACCACCTCCATATCAACACCAGCAAGACCAAGGAGCTGGTGGTGGACTTCCGCCGGGGTAAACGCCCTCCTCCGACACCGGTGAGCATCCAGGGACTGGACATTGAGGTTGTGAAGTCGTATAAGTACCTGGGTGTTCACTTGAACAATAAACTGGACTGGACTGACCACGCTCACGCTCTTTATAAAAAAGGACAGAGCAGACTCTTTCTGCTGAGGAGACTGAGGTCTTTTGGGGTGCAGGGAGCACTCCTGAAGACCTTCTTCGACTCCGTGGTGACATCAGCCATCTTCTATGGAGTGGTCTTCTGGAGCAGCAGCATCGCGGCAGCTGACAGGAGGAGACTGGACAAACTGGTAAGGAAGGCCAGCAGCGTGCTGGGGTGTCCACTGGATACTGTGGAGGTGGTGGGAGACATGAGGATGATGGCGAAGCTCTCATCCCTGATGAGCCACGCCTCCCACCCCATGCAGGACACTCTGGCAGCTCTGCACAGCTCCTTCAGTCACCGGCTGATTCATCCCCGGTGTCTGAGGGAGAGGTACCGCAAGTCCTTCCTCCCCGCTGCTGTCAGGCTGCACAACAAGCTGCTCTCGGGAGACCACTAACACTTTGAACACTTTGAACACGAATATTTGGACTGAACATGAACACTTGAACACTTAATTCATTCACCTGGTGCAATACCTAATCCGTGCAATCCTGTGCAATATCAAATACGTTTAAGTATTTACCTTACACTTACATTTTTACTCCGTCTGTATTTACTGGTATACTTAATAGTCTTCTTTACTGTCAATCCCGTGCAATATCAAATACGTTTAAGTATTATCTTACATTTTACATTTTTACTCCGCCTCCGCCTGTATATACTGGTATATTTAATAGTCTTCTTACTGTCAATCCCGTGCAATATCCAATACGTTTAAGTATTATCTTACATTTCACATTTTTACTCCGTCTGTACATACTGGTATATTTTGTATTCTTCTTTACTGTCATATTTTTTTTTTACTACTGTTTACTGTTTAGTCTATTTATACTACTTGATTTTTTATCTTCATTTATTACTTGTGAGCGATGCTGCTGTAATCCTGTAATTTCCCCACTGAGGGACTAATAAAGGATTATCTTATCTTATCTTATCTTATATAAAGCAAGTCCAGTATTCTCTTTCTTTTAGTTCTGTTTCGGTCTCCACCAACTTCTGAGGGAAATAGCTGTCTCTGCAGCTGCTACATGCTCAACTGTTAGGTTCTGGACAGGCAGCATTCAGTGAGCAACCCCTTTTCCAATAATCCATTTTATCCATAATTAATAGTTTGATTATGGCAGCTTTAAACTCCTCTGCTGCAGTTTCATGCAGCGAGCAACCGGAGGCACACGTACGTTTGTTTCAGGCGGTACGAGACCGAGTCCTTGTGCGCGGCAGACTCAGACAGTGTCGTCATACGGGCAAAGAGAGAGGCGAGGACGCAACCTCAGCCTCTCGTTAGAGCAACCGCCCCCAGCACGCATAAACTGTCTGGTGTCACGATGCGGGGGAGGTCGAGGCCATGAATCCTGATGGGAGGATGAGGAGAGAGTGCAGTGGATGGGAGACAAAAAGAGAGAGGATGGAGAGAAAGAAACAGAGAGAAAGAGGAGGAGGATGAATAAGACAGGGTTAGACTGTGAGAGTCGGTTCGTGTTGCAAAACTGCCCGTCTGCAATGAGGTCCCACCCATGAGAATTCTGCTGCAGTAGCAAAGTGATCAGTCTGCAGTGAGGAGTTAACAGACAGCAGAGAATCTGTGTGTGTCGGGAGGGGGGGGACTTAGAGAGAGAGGAAACGAATAAGGAGATGAGGAGAGAAAACAAGACAGAAAAGAGATGGAGGAGACTAAAATGAGTGTGACAGAGATAGTGTTAGAGGGAGTGTGGCAGCGATTGAGCTCCATCCCTATCTGGCCTTCTGCTCCGGAGAAACCGGGGGGAGGGAGGGAGGAGGGGAGAGAAAGACACTGCGGCTCCTCCTCAATCTGTTACGTAAAAACAACGGAGAGAAGAAAGAAAGAAAAGCGGGACAGGGTGACGAGACGGTGAAAATCCTCCATCTTTGTTCGGTTCATCTCGTCTGTCGTTGGACGTCAGAGAACTAGACTGTCGAGGACGAAACCTTCACTAGGTGTGACAATTACCATCAAGAACCAGTCTGGACTTGAAGCGTCTGTTTCCTCGCCTTGACAGCTACGGATATTAGGCTGTTAGCATTTCCATTAAGTCTCACTTCTTTCCTGATTCGTCTCCCGTTTGCCGTTACGGCTGTTTGATGTGCTCATCAGAGGACAGGCTGAATGCCAGCTTCTGTCCAGGCGAGGCGGACGGCCACAGCTGGCTTAATAAGGCTAATGTCAGTGTTTGTGTGGGTCGATGAGTGCGTGGCGAAGCCTGTTCTATCAAACAGATACCCCACCCCAACCTCCACACACACACACACACACACACACACGCACACACACACACACACACACACACACACACACACACACACACACACACACACACACACACACACACACACACACACACGACCCAAAACACCCTGCCGTTAAATGGGACATTAAAGCCTTCATAATCGGACTGCAAGCTGGCTCTGGTGCCGATCCAAAAAGCGAAAGAGGGAAAGCCAGAGAGAGAGAGAGGAGGGGCAGAAGCAAGGGAAGAAAGAAGAAGAGAGGATAGAAAAAGTGGAACGGGGAGGAAAGAGAAGTGAGAGAAATGAGAGAAGTAGCGCGGAATAGAAAGTCACACTTAGACGAATGCCTTTCACACGAGCAGAGCGGTGACTGGCTGCAAGATCACAGAGCTGATGAATAATAAGGCACAGAGCAGTGATTCAACAGCAATCAGGCTCATCCGCAACAGAGCGGCCGATGACTTGTGTGTGTTCGGTTCGAAAATAACTTCAGAGTTATGTAATCCAGATCCGTGCTCAGCGGCCCTGCCCGCTCCGCCAGCTCTTCGGATAACAGTTAAGCTGGACGGACATCTTGTTGCTTGAAAGCTTCCAGTGATGAGCGCTGCAAGGGTCAGGATTTAAATGCCATGAAGATTTGTTTGCTACATGCACAGTCTGTTGCAGTCTGGGGAGCTGCAGATTGCATGTAACTGGATTACAGTTATGTGAGTAGTAGAAAAATAGTTTTATAACGGTAAATATAAAGCCTTTATAAGTGTAACTGATCTGAGGAAGCCTGAAGTAAGATGTTTTGGGATCTTTCTCTGGACCATTAACATTTACTTTCACTGTCATTTCATCTATTGATTAATTCATTTAGTGTTTTATTTTTAGTCCCGAAAAGCCAGTAAGTGGAACTTTTCTTCAATGTCAACAATACACTGACATTCTCACCTCCAAAAAGAGAAAGAAACAAGCTGGTCATAGTTGTTTGTTCATAACTCATTAAAGCTAACGTTACATTATGAAATTATCTTTTTCACTACCGGTACATCTGTAGTAAGGTCAGTTTTTAAAATACAGGTCCCAGAGTACATTCGAATAATGGCGTGTGCTTACCACAGCTGGATTCTTATTTGCTGATTATACAATAAAGAAAACGTACTTATTTACATTATTTTCCATGTCTGACAATAGATCCCCCTAAATGTTACACACTGTTCCTTTAAGGACCCATGGATTCTATCTTGACCAAGAGCTGAATGAGGACCCAGAACCTTCTATCTTGTATATCCCTGCTGTAATTAATCACACCTGACAAAGCCATTAGACAGCTGCAGACGTGCCAAGTCAGACCTCCCCCTGTCCACCCTGTCTCCCAGAAGATGATCATTCATGCACTCGCTGTCCCATAATGCCCTGGGCCGCTGCCGTGGCGATGCCGTGCTCTGTTGCGCGTACCTCTATTTTCCACTGATAGTGTCTGACTCTCATTCTCTCCATATCTTTCTGCTGCTTCTGCTTTCTGCTGCTTCATCCAGAGTCGTGTGCTACAACATGACACGCACTCATTCACACGCACACTCCTTTGGGAGCCTCAGAGCTCATCTGTGCTCAGGTCCCGCCTCCCCGAGCCATATGGATCATATCTGCCCCGTGGATAAACGTTATCAGTACCTGCAGAAATATGAATCCCTCACTGTAACCGCTCAGTGGCCAATGGACACTCAAGTGGCACATAGAATAAAATAGAGCACCACAGATCTGAGCTGTGCAGCTAATAAGCCTATTAATATTCCCAGTCATGAAGCCCACAAGGTCACCTCTCCTCGCCAAAGGGTCCGACAGGACGCTCTGCACCGCCTCTTATAGCAGGTTTGCCGCTGGCTCTTCATCTCCCCAGCATGCGAGCACAGGTTCTAGAGGTCAGCATCGGACTGTAATTTGTCCTTTGAAGCACCTGAGGTCTGTATTTTTCCCGTTAGCGGTACACTCGGAAACAAAGAGGCTTCGGCTTCGACTTGTTTCTTAAGGTTTCCGTCATTCCCCCGCCGCACCGGAGGGCTGTGTAAATAACGCCTTATGCTTCATGCACGCCTTTACGAACATTGTCACACGCAGTCAAGCCTGTTTGGAGGGAACACACCAGCAGGACCTCGGCATGACAGCGCTGGCTGTCTCTGCATCGGGCTGCTTACACTGCTTCATCAAAGCATCGCCTGCATGCTACTTCACTGAGCAGAATGCTTGAGAGGGAACACATGCATAATACATGGCCGGGGTATTTAGACTGTGCGTGGTGTGTGTGTGTGTGTGTGTGTGTGTGTGTGTGTGTGTGTGTGTGTGTGTGTGTGTGTGTGTGTGTGTGTGTGTGTGTGTGTGTGTGTGTGTGTGTGTGTGTGTGTGTGTGTGTGTGTGTGTGTGTGTGAGAGAGAGAGAGAGAGAGAGAGAGGGAGAGACGGAGTCTGCCTGTGCTCTTACATAAACCCTTTGTGACATGGCAGGCAGCAACAGAAGCGTAGCCAGCTGTGAGGGTTTTAAGTTTTATTTCATGCATTAAGTGTCTGTGAGATGGGGTTTGAGGAATGTGCTGGAGTGGGGGTGGTGTGAAAGTGGCAGGGAGGGGTGTGAAGTTTAGGACAATGGGGCATAGGCCCAGGTGGGGCTTGTTGGACTTCAGCCAATCAGTGAGCTGATCGATAAGCTGAGGAATGCAACTTTGAGGGGACAAAGGGTTTGAAACTCTGGGGGATTTCAGATCTTCTGCTGGCCACCGAGGAGGCAGACCAGCCTTCTGGGTGGCTCGGATTGGATCTCACATTTGATTTTATATATAGGTTTGTTTTGTTAATGATTGTGTGATTCGGTTTGTAACTGTTTGTATCTGTTTTTATGCTTCTTGGATAATAAATCCATTTGATTTTTACTTTAACCTGCTGTTGTGTTTTGGAGGCGATTGAGACAGCATGGCTGCAAGGGGGGGGGGGGCGATTTCTCCCTGTGTCCAGAAGTTGTGGCCTTAACAAATTTGGCACCCCAGATGGGACTTGACGAACTCTAAGACGGGGATGTGGGACCGCGGATACTTTCGGAGTGTACACGAATAAAAGGTGAGCAGAGCCGTTTTAATAAAAATCTGTTTTGGTAATCTTAGCCGAAAGTGTTCACGGACCGCATAGACCCTGAGGGCCGCATCTGGGCACAGAGAAAGACCGCAGAGTAACCTGAAGCTGGAAAAGTGCATTCTCCTGGAATTTAAGGTAAATCAGGAAGGTACGGGAAGACAGTTACTAATAGAATGAGAATACTAGCATGGTGAGCTAAGGGTACTGAGAATAAGGGTACTGATTATAAAGATGGAGAATACAGCGCAAAAGAAAAAAAATCATCACATTGGATTAATAAACGGTTGTTTGCTTGGCGGACTGGCGTGCATGGGCTGGGAGACGCTCTGGCTTAGTTTGTGCATTGCTGGGTCTTGCAGATAACGTGTTTAAAAGCAGTTTTTGTAGCTCGGCGAACTGGATACTTGCGGCTGGTAGGGGCTTAAAGCGGCGTTTTTTGTGACTCTCTGGGGCATGTGTTCGGGTTGAGCTACTTAGCTGTTTAGAGGTAGCTATGGCTAGCGGGAGTTAGCTTCTGAGACTGCGGGTCACAAGTGGTGATATACCGGTCTGGAAGACTCTCTCGTGTGCGTTTGGCCGTGAATTAAATTGGCGATCATGTGGATGATTCGAAGTAAGTAGAATAATGGACATTTGGTGGAACCAGGCGGACCGGGGAGTGTTTGCGTAACTGCTAGAGTGAGTCCGACTCGCTAATAAGCATTCATGATGATCTTGGGTCTGGGGAAGCTAATAGCCTGTTAAACCAGAGGATTTAAGGTTAAATAAAACCAACAATAAGTCCAATAATACGTGTGACTAGTCTGTGTTTTAACAGCGTGGACATGCGTTTTAAAGGGTGATTAAACATTGCATGATCTGTTGCCGCGTGTGTGAAGCTAACGCTAGCTACGGGTAGCTTCGGGCTTTGCGGTACTATGTTTGTAAATAAAAGTGCTTATAAAAGAAAATAACCGGTACGTTGGTGGAGGGCCAAGGCCCGGTCTAGTTAAATAAAGAGTGTGTGGATGTGGCTTGATATTGCGTTAAGTTGATAGTGTGGTCAACTTGACGAGGTTGGCCTAGCTTCGTCTGTTAGCTTAGCTGCTTTGTTGGCTGCAAAACTCATGTGGTAAGCACATGTTCTCCACCAACTAGTGGACAGGAGGAGCAATTGCTTGATAATTGCAGAAAACTCCTTCACATAGAGTCCCGGAGGTGTAAATACTTTCACACTGCTGTAGCTGCTACTGCGTCCAAGCCTCCAGGGGCTGCTCGGACAGAAAACACAGGCATGCACAATGCCCTCTGCTCTGTGAAATGCATTTTTAATCATCCTCTATTTTTCAGATGGACGCTTGCTGTGATATCTGTGTCACCAAAGGTAAATAATTCAGCAGTGATATATGACCCGAGAACAACCTCTAAAATGAGCGCTTCACTCGGCTCTAATCTTATTCAAGTTCAAATCTTCACGATCCAAACCTGATGTTTCATACTATTTATGGTTTGCACTTCTTCTGCAGCAGCCATTCATCATCTAGCCACCTCATTCTGCCTCCCCACGCTGGAGTCAAGTTGCCTTCACATATACATGGGATTCATACGGAACGCTGCGTGTATCCAGCGTTCCGCTGCACCACATTAAAAACAGTAAACTGGCAAAACACAAGATTATTTCTTATGAAGAGCTGCGCTTGGCAAGCTGCAAACATCCATCTTCTGAGCAAGGTAACCAACTGTTGATTAGCTTACTTTGGTAACCGAAGTCACTGCTTTCTGCTAATGGCTGAGTGGGCCTATCCAATTGAAAACCCCCAGAAAACATTGCTGCTGTGTGCAGCATGACATCACAATGAGTGTTCACGCATTACTTCAATGTGGTCAGCCCTAATGCTATAACTCATAGCCACACCAGATAAATAGCCTAAAGTAGCTACCTAATAGTAGCAGTTCAATACCAGGTGAAACCAGACACAAATAGTGTATATCCTACGAAGTGAGCAGAATCGGTTGTATGAGTGTTTGTGTTGGATTTTGTTCCAACTGTCCAGCTCTGAAAAGGTTTCAGATGTTCGTCATGTTCAGGCTGGTTATGTGGGTTTGGAGCCCGTCATGGTAAAGGTTGTGTAACAGATACTCGTTACCCGGAGACGTTGGAAGGAGATATACGTTTGTAGAACGGTACGTTTCTACATGAAAACCTGTGCATTAGCACATTATTAACTAGTATTAGCACGTCTTTGCTGAATGTATACATATGCTCATATATTCTCATATTACAGACCCTTCTGTCTGTTTCTCTCTAAAATCTCAAAATGAGATCATATTTATCCAGGGAGTGCAGTTAGTGACAGTGTGGGCTCCGTGTCTCCCCGTGTTGGATGCAGAGTTGTCAAATAGAACTGATCTCCGTCCACACGGGAGTTTTCAGCATTATTCTCAAGTTGATCTGCATCCACACGGCAGCCGTCGAAGGCGGACAGCACGTGACCATTAACGTACACTGGGCATGATGGTGTAAACAGGAAGTGGATTGCTTGCTTAGTTAAAAAAAATATGACAGAGTAATAAAGTAGTCTTTAATAATGAATGGTTGTATTTGATACTTAAGATCTTCCTCTATAAACTCAAACAGACAGTTCGTGGAAAGTTTTAGAAGTTTTATTTTTCAGACGTAGTTACAGCGCTGTGGGTCTGTCTGTCTATATATCTCTCTCTCTCACATCAACTTTACTTTAAAATCAACACTTACACGGAAACGTTTACTCGATTATGGTCCATAAATGTGGTCAACACACATCGATCACTCGCTTCCATGTGTTGTTGTCGTGGGGGGCTGATGAATATAACGTTAGCTCCATCGGGGTATTCCTTCATGAAATACGGCATCAGGGGATAAGCTGGGTCACCCAGCAGAAAAAACAGGGGCATCATCTTCGCCCTCTATCAATTCTTTAGGGCATTTGCTCTATCTTTTAGGGCACAACATCATGCAACATGTCCTACTCGCTAGCTTCTAAGCTAATTTTAACATTACCGCCAATGGGGAAATGCTAACCGCGATTAGCATTAGCGAATATAATATATCTTCGTACATCTTTTCATGCTCCATGAAGAAATACTCGCAGACTAAGGTCTCTCAAGGCTACCAACCGGAAGAAGTAAAACGAATCAGCGTTGATCACTCGTCTCTCACTCGTCTCTCACTCGTCTCTCACTCGTCTCTCACTCGTCTCCTCTGTGTTGTCTGTTTGTAGCTTTAGCTCTGAATAGCATTTATTGCTAACTGTAGCTTCAGACAGCCGCTCCGGACATGGAGTCCATGTCCGGCTGATAGCGTCTCTGGACTCGGGAATTGTCGCTCATCGTTCGAAGAATAGCTCGCCTCCTCCGCCTGTAGGCAATAGCAGCATTGTAAAATGACGCATTTAACTCCACAATAGCTGCTAGTACAGACAACACAGCAAGCAAGGCTTGCCATTCGTCATCCATGTTGAAATTAATCGCTGCTGGTCGCCGGCTGTTTGTTTTCTTCCGGGTACGGGTCACGTGATAGTGAGTGTGACGAATCAGGGATGGAGACGTCATGGCTGGTAATAACCAATCCAGTAGCGAGCACGGGTGTGGGCTCATTCTTTCTAACAGACATCCGTATCCGACATCTACACTGAACCAAAACCCCGGAGTTCTCAAATAGCTCCAACCTCGGCGGAGTTTTCAGGTTCCTCCGTTTAGGGCGCCCCAAAACTCCGGCGTGGTGTGGCTGCTCAGTGTAAACGTAGCAAAACTGGACTAGTGTGGATATGGCCTTAGCCAAGGGCCAATTCAAAGTCGGAGGCTGACGTTAACCTCTTTTTTCCCCACTCGGCTGCTTGTCATTATGGTTTCAACAATGTGACGTGAATAATCACACAATCAAAGATGCTGCAATGAGACGAACATGGCGGCCATCTGTCTCTGTCTACCGCTCCGTAATCAGACTGTGTTAATACACGCGTGGTCTTTGTTCAGGATTGCTTTTGTTCTTGAGGGATGAGTCTTTGATTCACTGAGACAATAGGCTTTCAAGAAGAGGGGCCACGCCCACTGGATTGAAACATAACCCCCGAATAATAAGTGTAGCGTGCACTGGTCGTGTGTGTGTGTGTTGGAGGCGGGGAGGGGCAGATGTTGAGGGGTGGGAATCCTCTTGTTTGACACCACATGTAAACCATAGAGTGGATTGGCCAAAAATATATGAAACCAGCTTTGAATGGCTGACTACAGATCCCCGCTGTCTGTCATGAATGATTGTGTGCGGCTGATTCCTGGAGAGCACAAACTCAGTCAGCTTGTGATTTAAGAGGAATTTGGAGCAGACCTGTCCCTGACCCTGGTTTATCTGTGGTTACAAAACACCCATCTGGCAGCACTAACTCTGCACGAGGAGTGTGAATGACGGTACAACGGCAGATGGCACTGTTGAGTGTGGAGACGTATTTGCTGCCTCAGGGGACGGTGAGGAGAACAGTTATTGGCATTGAAAGAATGATTAGAGGAGAGACAGAGCGGGAAGGCTGCAGCAAGAGGTAAATACATCAATTGGCTAACCCCCCGTCTAGACACTGATGGGCTGCAAGGCGTCGTAAAACACACATGACGTGATGAATGCAGGCAATCAACTCACACTAACTCACACTAATGCAGAGCTTGCAGAGAGTTCATTTTGAATCTCAAACCAGCAGGCGGTGCGGGTTAGCTTAGCCTACAGACAGAGCCAGGCTAGCTGTTTTGACTCTATGCTAAATGAAGCTAACTGTCTCCTGGCTGTAGTGTAGATTCATTATTAGTGTACAGTCATGAGAATGGCATTGATATTCTCATCTGACTCTTTGCAAGAATGTAAATAAGCCCATTTCCCAAAATGTCAAACTTTACTACCAATGTGGTGGGATCATACTTTTGATCAAAAATACAGCAGAATATTAGATATTAGATATATAGATATGACGCAGAGACAAGGAGTTTACAAAGCAGTCGAAAGCTGACAGCAACAAATGAGAACGACTACAAATGGCAAGACATAGAGAGACAAACCACGACAGCAGAAGAGAGACGCAAGATAAGAACAGGAGGGAAAGAAAGGGAAGCCGGGCTCCTAACCTAATCATGTTCTCCTCCAGAGCACTACAGGCTGGGAGGAGGACGCACTCCATTCATTACCAAGGCCCATTCTATTTACAGACTACTTTGAGAAATGCAAGACTACCTGACTTGACCTGGAGTGCATATTTGAATACACAACAACATCTTGGAATCACTTCGTTTAATCAGCATTTATTTTTGTCATAATATTTTCTTTCATACAAAATAGAAATGTAACTTGCTTCCTGTAAGGGATCTCCTTGCTTGCCTCCCTCCACACGAGGGTCAGAGGTCAGGCCGATGCTGATTCAGCGTCTCTCTCATGGGTGGGTGCGTTGCTGACCCGGTGGCTTGAACCCTTGTTAACCAGTTGAAGGCCGTTCTCCCCACCACCCCACTGGATTCAAACCTACACGGTGAGACTAATAGCTGTGTGGCCTGATGCCCTCACCATTCAGCCACGATGAGTGATTTATTCCCACACAGGATGTGCTAATGGTTACACACAGCTCAATCAGGATATGATTTCCCCCCAGAACACGCAGCATTATCTTACTCTGTGCATCTAAAGGCCCTCCCTAACTTCCCTTCTGCTCTTCCAACGCTGCAGCAGCAGCAGTGAGACTCGCTGGAAGTTGCTGAATAATTCAATTGCAACTTCAAGGTCCGAAGTGAGACACTGCAAAGAGGCCAGACAGCGGCTGATAGGTCAAAAGCAATTCATTATCATAAATCCATCCATCCATTAGTCTCCCTCCAGCCTGTCTCTATGCATCCATCGTTCTTTCTTCCTTTCTGCCTCTCTCAGTGTATTTATGTGTCTGTTTTCTCCGTTACGGCTCATTTCAGATGCAACTCTTATCTCTGCAAACACTGACACAGACACTCTCAGCAATTAACACCAATTTTCTGTTCAGAAACCACTGTTTGTCTTTGTGAAAATGACAGTCTGCTTATTCAGTGTCAGATTCCCCTCCCTCTGTGCTTTCTAAACATTGTAAACTAGTCACTGTCATAATGAGTCATTTAGTCCGGAGTTTATCATTATCATTTGACTCAAATCTTCGTTTCTATATTCGAGCACAGCCCAGCTCATGAAAAGAAGTCTTTTCAAGTGAACACAAAGCGTTTGTGTCTCTAAAACTGCATCAACAGAATTTCTTGCCTTTCTGGAGACACTGTGTGAAGCGCTCCGCTCTCTGTTCCTGTGCCTGTGTTATGACAGCATGGAGAGCTTCTGAGATGACAAAAGCTATTCTTAGTGTATGGCAGCCACCAGCCCACTTGGGCAGAGAGGAAGGGATGTGGGAGAGGTAAAGAGAGAGAGAGATGGGAGGGAAGAAGCAAGAGGTGGGAGAGAAAGACATATACACTGAAGCAGAGGGGGAAGATCCAGACAGCAGAGTATCCTGATATTTTGGCCATTTAGTATTGATTCACTGACGCCAGGTTTCGATCGTTTATTTGATATAAAAAATATATAACTTTTAATATTTCAAATATAAATTGCTGAAACAATTGCTTATTCAGTCCACTAGATGGTGCGCTGTTATTTTCTGTTGCAGTCATGGGTGAAGTCAGCGGGATTGGCAGGAAGTCTGAGATAAGCCTAGTGAAAAATAGACAAACTGCATCATATATAGTTATGAATTGCATCACATCGCAATATATGTTATCGCAACACTATCACAAAATGTTTAAAATGGTAGTAATACGTTACTGTGACTTAAGTATTGTGATGCTATCGTATTGTGGGGCCTCTGGTGATCCTTCACATTATTACCCCTGTCCAGTGTGATGGGACTTTATTTTTATGATCAGTTTCAGCTTTTCATCAAGTTGTTGGAATTAAAGAAGCACAAATATCTAACCGATGCCCTTACTCACACTGGAATGTTGTTGACTGACATTCAGTATAATTGTATTGTATCTATCATAAGAGCCGTTTCAGGCCCTAGTTGTATTTGCTACATTGTTTATGTTTACATGTAATATCTTATATCAAGTTAAAACAACATTAAGTAAGTAATGGACCCGCCTAAAATGTACCTCTAGGATGGGAGATGCCTGCCATCATTTTGTGATCTGAATCTTGAAATAAAGTCCCGTTTCGGCCTCTTCCCTGCCTAACTAGACTTGGTATTTCGAACCATGTGCCGTTTCATAAAATTTAGTTGTACAGATTAGTAATTCCAAGCACACTGTATTTCAAAATCTACAAAACTAGTTCAAGGTGGAGTCTTTTTGTCAAATTGAGCGAATATCTCCTCACCGTCTGCCAGTTGTCCGCTCTGTGTACAAATCCAGTGTTCATGAACAGCCCTGGTTCTAATGGAAACAAACAAAGTGGCTCGGACTGATCCACACAATCAGGTGGTGACCTCCTCGTCTAAGAATGTAAGCCATTGTGGAAGTGCCTTAAACTTGCATTCTCTCTAATGTCCACCAGAGGGCGACTCCTCTGGTTGTATAGACGTCTATGAGAAAATGACTCTACTTCTCTCTTGATTTATTACCTCAGTAAACATTGTAAACATGAGTTTATGGTCTCAATCTCTAGTTTCAAGTCTTCTTCAATACAGCATGATGTTCATTTAGTACATTATGGTCCATTTAGAGTCACACAGACCATAAAGCAGGGGATGCTTTAGGGCGGGGCTACACGGTGATTGACAGATTGCTGCTACTGTGTTGACCGGTCTGGGAGTTGTCGTATTTTGTCTTACAACTGAAGCTAATTGTAACATTTTGGTTGCCTACAAATGTCGTATTCAGTGTTCGGTTGCACTACACTATCTGTGCTATCACAAAAAGAATTTTCAAATAAATTAAAACAACGTCGATCTAATGCTGCCTCTCTGTCTTCTCCTTCAGTCTGTTGTCTCTCGTGATCAGGCGACATATGTTTCCTCACGGAAACAGGCGATTGGCCCGATGATGTCAGTGTCCGTCTGTCACTCCATTTACCTGCCTATCATCTGTCTGTCCCTCTGGGGAGGCGATAGCAGTCTGGATGGTAAGTGTTGCTCACACACACATGCACAAACACACACCAAGCCTTGAGGCTATGCAAGCGAGACGCAACGGAGCGGAATCCATCCACACATCCATATTCAGGCCAGCATCTGTGTGTGTGTGGGCCAGTGTCACAACAATGCTTCCAATCTACAGCGAGGCCGTCTTCTCTCCCCTTCACATCACTTCTCATCTAAAGCAACACACCAGGAGTTAAAAGTTATTTTTGTCATTTCAAAATGTCCTATTTCTTTCCAGCCTTATTATACATCATGATACTAACTGACACCTGGATGCAAAAGTGTAATAAAGCACATTCCTAATGCCTTTCCAGTGCTACAGAGAAACCATGACAGCACCTGCAAGTTCAAAATACGTAGTTGTAGTGTGGAACTGCTTCTTCTTTGTTTCTCTTTTGCTGTTTTTCTCCGTGAAACAACAACAGAGAGTTGCTGTGTGTAGCAGAAACCCTAATGAAGTCCATTATACTGACGCTGTAATGCTACCTCATCACATTAACAACAACAGAACACCCACTGGCAGGAGACCAACCGTATTGGTGCTCATTTCATGTATAATATCCTGCGTTAAATCAAAAGAATGAACAATGTGTTGTGGATGTGTATGAATCACTGTTAAATGCATGTGTGTGTGTGTGTGTTCACAGTGATCTGCAAGGAAAAAAACAATAATCTAGTGACAAAATCGATCACCTTAGCATGTCGGGGAGCGTGGTAATCCTGTTACGAACGGCTCCCAGAGTGGCTGGCGTGTCAGGGAGGAGACGTTTCCCGCCCTGTGGCGTGCGAGCCGCTCAGTGTGACTTTTCACGGAAGACTCTTCTGTTTGTGCATCACTGTCTGGCATCGAATTGAAAGTGAGGATCCAGTGGGGAAGAAAGACCTGCAGGAGGTCACTTCAATGACCTGGCATCGTCTGACCAGGTTTTATAAGCGACAGGCAAGGTGTCGTCACACTGACCTCGCAGGTGAGGATATCGAGTGTAAATAGATTTTGAACAGAATTTATTTTCTTGCTTCTACAATGAACTACAATATCACACTGTTTTCTACCAAATACCTCAATATTGAAGATATTGTATGGTTGACTATTGGGGCTTTAATAAAAAATGTACATGTGATTTCTTATAAATAATCATCAGTAATGTGGATATAATGACTGTGTGGGTAAAGACAAATAATAGAGCAACTATTGCAGCCTTTAAAAGCAGGAAAAGACTACATTACCATATCCCAAATCGAAGACAATATCTCGTCTCATATCACTATATCGATGTATTATGGATATATTAAGGAGTCCTAAACACAGTGAGTCTGAAGGCTCACAGAGAGCTGTTGTGACTGACTAGTTCTTATGTCCCCAAGCCTCCAACACAACTATTTGTGTTAGATGTGGGGATGATTTCGCTGTTTGACCGTGCCTGTACACATTACAGCACATGGGTATAACTCAAGAGATGTGCAGTTTTTTTCCCAATAAATCATCTATTCAGCCTCTTTACCACAGCGAGAGATTTCTGATCACTTTAATATCAAACATGCATTTAAATAAGCGATTCAATTTGAATTGATATTACTGATGGACATTTAAATTGGGTTATTAACATCTGGAAACCATTTCATCTACTTCTAATTTCACATTCTTCATTTCTATATCCATCCAGCCATCATTTTGAATAAAGCGACTGATCAGAAGTCATTGTTGAACTCAACTATCTGACTGTTTTGAAGGAACTGAGATTCATTACTTCCTCTTATAATGATAGAAGTGATCATGACCCCCCCAGTCCTGATCAAACTGTGCGAGCGATAATACTGATGACGCTCCACAAAGAAAGCATACGCTACACCGCAGCATCAAATATGAATATCACTATCCTCGAGATATGCACAGCTAATATTTCCATCTCCCCTTCACCTGTTTCTTCCTCTCTTCCTGTTCTTTGATGCCTCTCCCTCTCAACTCTCCCTCTGTATCACCTTCTCTCTTCCTCCCCCTCCCCTTTCACAGCCTGGGAGATGATTACCTCCACAAAGGGAGCCAGTGGAAGTTAAAGGAGTGAGAGACAGAGAAAGGAAGAAGAAGAAGAAGAAGAAGCGAGAGAACAGTGTGTGTGTGGAAGTCCAAAAAAACTACATTAAGGCCAGGTAGGTCACTGAGTGGAGGTGCCCCCCCCAGCCAGGCATTTATCACCCTGGCAGTGCAGATCTGTGTAAATGTAGGGAGATCTCACTGCGTGTTAAAAAACACCTCGGTGCTCTCTCTCTCTCTCTCTCTCTCTCTCTCTCTCTCTCTCTCTCTCTCTCTCTCTCTCTCTCTCTCTCTCTCTCTCTCTCGCTCTCTCTCTCTCTCTCTCTCTCTCACACACACACACACACGCACATTCAAGCGCAACTAATAAATTCATTCATTCACTTGCTGACTTTTCCCATCTCTGATCCCTCCATGTTTCTCGCTTTCAACAGATGCAAAACACACAGTTCTGTCTCCCTCTCCCTCCCACTGAACATATGCCCCCCCCCCCCCCCCCCCCCACCACACACACGCACAGAGTCACTCTTCACAGGAACAATCTGGCCCGTTACTGTAATGTGAGGTCGCAGCAGACCGTTTTTTCCCACTTATCAGCTCTCTGGATTTAAATTAAGCCCTATCACCGATACGCTGTTGCCTAGAAACACAATAGGTTGCGTCAATAATAGGATTTACCCAGAAGCCTAAAGACCCCGTCAGATCTGAGATGTGTTGCCCCCTTTCGTGCGGCTGCAGATTTCTCCTGCGTCTGTTGCACGTGTGCCGTCGTATTGTGCTGTGAATAGATCTTTAAGGGATATTCCACCCAATTTCATTTGTGTTTGCATCCCTCCATTGTTATCTTATTTCCCAGGAGTCCAGGGGATTCTCGTTGTTCAATTTGAAAGGAATTTGACGCTTTTCGATTTCGGTTGGCTCAAATGGAAAGTGTCCACAGGTGTGCTTTGTTCTGATTCTTTTCTTTTTTAAATCGTGGCAGGCATTCCTTCCCTTATTCCTGATGTTTTCAAGATTATTCTTTTTTTGTTACGTCCTCTTGTGGTCTCAGCCGACGCATGAGCTCTGATGGCATTTAGAGGAAGTGCCCCCATGACCTCAGTACCCGGGCGTGTCTTATGTAACGGCAGCCCCCTCTGGTTATGAGGCATTTCCTGGCACTGTGCTAAAAGATGGATGCCTATTCTTACTCTACTCACAGCACTTTCTTCCATGAGAGTGAAACATACAGTACAAAGAGGACACAAGGTGCTGAGATAAGCCTGACAAAATATGGACATACAGTAAGTACTATGAATCAGATGTAATAGCTATGGTAGGAGCAGCACTCATCGCAGCAGTGACTATGTATTATTGAGCCTTTCTGGTTGTTTCTATGAAAGTCTTCCTGTCTGATTTCTAAGACAAAATGAATACATTATGGACTAGATTGACTCTGCTCTGTCAGAGGTAATGAGATACAGTAGGCTACATATTAGCAGGAGAAGATAATCATCACTCTGTTGGTTTTCTGCCCAGATACAGGAGCGGCGAATGGGAACATGGCAGGATGCCTGCTAAAATCTTGCAGGGTTTATAACGGGAATGTGATTTCTCTCAGTGGTTTTTGTGGTGATTCAGAATGTATTCATGTGACCCCAACCAACCCTGTTAATATAAATTGTGGGAAAACCCACAGAGTGCATTTTGTTGTCCTTTTAAAATGAACAGTTAATAATTAACACTGATGCTGCGACACTATTACTAATGCTACTGTTGCATCCTCCCATACACATTATAAATGACACACTAACCTGAATTTAAAGCTACATTTATCAATGTTTTGTTATTAACAATTATAATGTAACTGCAGTTCTCCTCAGCTCCGCAGTGTTTAAGCATCTTTTAGCTCCTTGTTCTGCTATTGGGTCACATCAGCTTTCATCAAAAAGGACTGATACATCTGTAGTCAAGTGTTTTTTAGCGACTACAGGCACATAGTTTTAGCACTTGGTTGCATATTGCGGCGCACATTTTCCCACTCTGGTGGGTGTAGTTTTAAGAGTATGACGCATTACGCTCTCTATATACATTCATTTGAGCTTTTCATAGGACATCGATTCAAGCACCATCAGCATTTCTTAACGACTAGTAGCCTATAATGAGTTGGGCAGCGTTCTGTGTAACACTATCGCCTGTGTAACACTATCGCCTGTTCTCCTCGGTGTGTGTGTGTGTGTGTGTGTGTGTGTGTGTGTGTGTGTGTGTGTGTGTGTGTGTGTGGCGAGCACGAACAAATGGGCGCTGAAACACACAGTGTGTGTGTGTGTGTTATACATGGAGTGGGAGCGAGTCTCACCTTGACATACAGCTGCTGGAACTCCTCCAGGTTGAGGCGGCCGGTGGGACAGTCCTTCAGGAAACCCTTGTACCACTGCTTCAGCTCATGTTCGTTAAACTCTGTGTTCTTCACCAGGTCCTCCATCACTTCAGGGGTCAGCTTGCTGTTCTGTTTCCCCATTTTGCCTGCGAACAGGAAACACACACACACACACACACACACACATACAAAATGAATGATTTTAGGCACCTTTCAGCTCAGACTTTACTGCTTTACAAATGACATGTTCTGAGCCTTAATATATGGAGGCTGTCACAGAGCTATTTATCGGGGCTGAAAATAGAGATTTCTAGAGAACTGTGAAAGTGCGAACCAAAGCGCTGTCTAAAAATAAGCTTTAAAAGAAATGGGCTGTAGTATGAGGCACAGGAATAGAGCTGGAAACGAGTCCTCTACTGTTAGATCTTCTTGAGTTCGTTTGTTAAAGGGTCAGTTTGTTACACATGCAACTTTTCTTTCCTGTCTTCCTCTGATCAGCTGCTTGTCCGAGTTTTGTTTGTTTGTTGTTTCATTGTTAGAGGCACTCTGAAACCCTTAAATCCATCCTGACTTTTTGCAGTAATAGGCTGTAAAATGCTTTTTGAGAGAAATGATTCCCTGCCCATCCTTAGCCCCAGCCGATGGAAATGTGTTTTAGCCTTTAGCCGTTGACCTTTAAAATGGTGAGTATCTCACTTTCAAATGGAACTCTTTTGGAAAGAGTAATAATCTTAAAGTAGTTGTCCCTTTGTGACTGTTTTAGAAAAACTGAAGCTGTTTTGGTGTTTAATGCCCCCCTAATTTCTCCACTGCAGTTGTTTGCACCCAGCTGCCTCTTTGGCATCTGCACAGTGCTGATGCTGCCGCTTTATGGCCTCGAGTACGTTCATTAACCAACCCGTAATTATCATAATAAGCTAAAGATGGTTCGAGTTTTGGAGCATTTCCACCATTCCTCTCTGCTGAGATGCTTTACTGGACGAGGGGGGGGGGGGTGTGCATGGTGGCAACAGTGTGTGTGGAGCCAATGTGTCTGTGTGTGCACAGGGCTGAGGAGAGCAGCCTCTGGCAGGCATCCAAGGGGGGCTGCACGCATAACCAGGGGCCTGCCATGCTGCGTTAGCTTTTGCAAAGTTCCATTCAAGGACGCTTCTTCGGGACCATTTTTCTAAAGCATGCGTTTTTAGATTGATTGTGGACCTTCGATGTTGCATCTGTTGTCCATTTGTTTCAATATGCTATAAAGATCAACAACGCAGACACCTGGAGCTCACCTGAGACAGGTAACGCATCGCTTTGCTGCCTTTTTTGAAAGTCAGAGTTACATCATGTGTGGTAGCCAGGTTATGTACAGGGACTGTTTTTAAAAACCCTCCCTGCGCTGCTTTCATAGGAGCTCCAACGTCCAACTCTGAAGTTGGCTGCTAATCAGCAGTCTTTATACCGCAACAAAAACAAATCTCTCTCTTTTTTTTCAAAGCTCTGAAGTCTTGCTCATTTTCAAGGCTTGATTGCCTCAAGAAGATCAATATCACTCAGTAATACCAATGTTCTCATCTAAGTGCTGGCAAGAACTCCAATAAGTTTACTTCCTAAAGCGCAGAACTATCTGTTGAAGCTTCTATGTGAATGGAGTTGGGCAGGTAGTGGGTTTGTATTGTTTGATGTGTGTATCTGTGTGTCTAATTCAGATGTCTTTCATCGTTGAAGGAGAGGGAGAACAGTGGAGAGAGCAACACATCGATCAGAAACGTTATTCTTTTTAAAATGATGAAAATAAAAAGGCCCTAACTTTACGCAGAGCCCTCAAAGCCTTCGAGCAGCTCAGGCACATCAACCATTCGTCTGAGGAAGAGATATACTTTGCTCTGAAATCCAATTTTTTAAATTGCTTCCAGCCAAACTCGGCATGACCCAAGTTCACCGAGGAACTAATGATTCATGATGTACAAAAGTGAAATTCAAGGTATGACTAATCATGCCTGTTAACTAAAGGAACAACACAAAAAATGAATTAATTCGTTACAAATGACATCACTGCAGGTATGACTACGGTAACTACGCTGTTCAGATGTTAATATGTATTTTCTATTCTGGAAATTTTTTAATGTGGAAATCGCTTTGTGCTTCAGCTTGAAAAGTGCTCTATAACTACACTTAATCGTTTTATGATTATCATTATTATTAACATTGTGATTATTGGGCATTCAGGTAGTTAATTATTATAATAATTATTATTATTACTTATAAAAACAAAGCACACGTAATTCTCAGAGAGAAAATAAAATATAATATCAAAGTGAATGATGGAATACATGAAGGGCAAGATTAAGATAATAAACAAGAAAAGAAAAGAAAGTTTTAAAAAGATAATTCTTCAGATGAGACTTAAAAGAAGACAGTGAGTCAGACAGCCCTGACGCTCTGTCCCCTTTGGTTATTCAGCCTGGACTCTGGAAGAGACAGGAGACCACTGCCCGCGGATCAATCATGTCAAGGCTCATAAGGGATTAAAGGGTCTACATTATAGTCTGGAGCCAGGTCATGAACAAACTTAGACGTTATCAATAAAATCTGGAAATGAAAAATGGACCAGAGTTCAGCCTGGATGGATGTCCTCTATCAGCTGAGCCCAATGAAGCGCCTCGACATGACTGATGCTCACCGACAAACATCACTTCTGGCTCATCCTTGATGAATTCATTCATTCATTCAGGGATAAGCAGCATTTTGGATCGCCTGCATTTGTGCAAATCAAGGCCCTTTTCTTTTTGCATTGCAACTGTCAAACACAGGAAAATAATGTTTCAGATTCAGAAGCCTTGTTCACAAAAATAACACTAAATCAAAACTGTTGACATCGTGTGAACTCAGAAAGTTATAGCTCATTTACTCACTTTAGTGCATAAAGCCACAGGACCATTACATCCCATCTATCCACGCTTTCCCCTACGTTTACATGAGCCGTCTGTGTGTGAGGAGGTAATACTCAGCTTATGCAATATGAGCAAACAAAAAGTGTTTGAATAAAAAACCTTGCATCTCTCAAATAGGAGCTATTGAAGAGCATAGAAAAACAGCCGTGTGTTAATGTGACCGGCTGGTATTGTAAGTGCATTCAGCTGCTTCTGAAAGGAGAGGACGTTGTATACCTTTCTCGTTCAGAACTGACCCTGACATCCTTTAACTGCAGTTTTAGTGGGAAAATCAACACAATTGGTGCTCTGCGTTTTTCAATGGTGGCAAATGATTTAGTAGCAGTGGATAAGCACAACAGCAAACTATTAGCAGACACAATGTGTAATAAAATCCCTGTTGCCGGGCAATGATTTGTTTCCCCAAAACACAAACACATGGCGGTCTGATTTGTCTCGCATTCAGAATATGCCTCCTTGATATGTGAAAATGATGCTGCAACAACAGTAATTGAGGGGACAAAAGACGTTTTGACACGCCCAAGTGCATTTGATTTTGACTTCTTTAGTTCTTGGTAGAGATGACAATTGTCTTTTTGGTTCTACAGGATTTCAGTTTTCAGAAGGGTTCAATTCAATTTTCAATTTAATTCAATTGTATTAATGATGCCTCTCTCAGCATGGACAGAAGTAAAATAGATACTTGGTGGTGAAAGACTTGGATTCATTGATCCAGTGATGTAGTCTTATATGTCTATGACGTTTGGGGATTTATGAGAGGCTGATTAAAAAAAAACAATGGAAGCAGCAGATATATCCTGACTTTTAGTCCCTATGGCTCAAGACAAAATAAACGGGCACCAAAATGTCCCATAATGCAACTCAAAAGGTTTATTTCATTAAAGCCTCCCTGCTTGGTTTCACACTCTACTCCACCACCTTAGGCGGGCTTTCTGATATAACTTTGTAGTTTTCATGCATGCTCAAGCTGAGATGACATCACTATGACATCATTGGGGTTATTTCCCAGATCTCACAGCGAGCGCAACAGAAACAGTACATTTCTTTAAAAAATAAAGATCGGCCCCTCCCCAAAACAATCCAGCTTAAAAGACCTGATGAGGGATTTGAATGATTGTGGTTCAAAAAGGGGATCTGATGCTCGATTCAGATTCAGTAAATGCTACTGAACCCCTGTTTTCAGCTCCTCTCTTAAGGGGAAACCACCGTGCACTGACCAGAGTAGAAGAGTACATGTGCAGCAGTCGTCATGGGTGAATCAATACTGTCTGAATATGACAACTAAAACAAGCCTCTTCTTGTTCCTGCGTGTAGCGTTCAGAAACATTGGGTTACATGAGGAAAAACCTCTCAATGCTGCAGTGAAAGTGAGGCGGAAGTGCAGTCTGGCAGCTAGTTGCTAACACTTTCCTGCTACAATATAGTCTGTCAGACAAGATGGGCTGAGTCTGAAGACAGCAGCTGCAGCTGGAGACAGATGTGTCCCGGGAGAGATGTGAGCACACAGCCGTGCCATTATGTTACTGTGTAGGTCTGTGTGATGCATTTGATGTGTGTTTGTCAATTTGCATGCACTCTGCATCCCACAACTACAGAAATCATTAATAATTAAGCATAATATGATATACAGAACATTAATATAGCTGACAACTGTTATCTATGTAAAGATATAGCGGAGTAAAGTCTACCTGAGCAGAGAACAAAGTCCTCTGTGTGTTGTAATCAGAGCTTCTCTAATTGTTGACATTGCCGGCCGTGCATGCTTTTTAGTGCATGTTAGTGCACGTGAGCGTGCCCCACTGGCTAGCTCATGGCTGCCGTTCGGCACTGTTCTCATACGCCGGTTACAGCTGGACGCCATCGTTGTGGAAGCGTAGCGCCCACCCTCCAGTTCCCCCTCACGTTTACACTGTTAGCTCTGTCAGCACTGTTGTTGTTGTTTGCACTGTTAGCCCTGTTAGCTCTGTCAGCACTGTTGTTGTTTGCACTGTTAGCCCTGTTAGCTCTGTCAGCACTGTTGTTGTTGTTGTTTGCACTGTTAGCCCTGTTAGCTCTGTCAGCACTGTTGTTGTTGTTTGCACTGTTAGCCCTGTTAGCTCTGTCAGCACTGTTGTTGTTGTTGTTGTTTGCACTGTTAGCCCTGTTAGCTCTGTCAGCACTGTTGTTGTTTGCACTGTTAGCCCTGTTAGCACGGTTAGCTCAGAGCCACCGGCTCAGCCTTTTTCATGTTGAGAGCCGTGTGGAGGCAATAGACATGCTCTGAATTTCAAGTGCTGCATTTCAAGGCTACACAAGCACTTACATGAGCATACTGTCAGCATAAATAAGAGCGCTGCAGGGATGACGAATGTTTTTGGGCCAACCCAGAAGTTAGCATTGTACTGGCTCCCTTGACAAAAAGTTGAATTTTGGATTAATGCAGAAAATGTGGCAAACAAACGTTTATGATTTGTTTTACAGGTTTTGTTTAGCAAGATATTCTTCTCAAATTTTGATCATAAAGCGTGAATGCAGTCACCAGAAGTAAACTAAGGCTGTAAACAAACTACACCACGGTCACATGAGCGCCAGTAAACACGGCGGGGCTGTGATGGTGGACTAATCGGTGTGATAGCGTTTAGCAGTCTCATTTAGCCACTTGTTAGCCATTGACTTTTTGAAGACACGTACACAAAACTTCAAAATTCACCAGAGGGGTATTTCTGAAGTATATTATATTGTAGAACAAAAGTTTGATTATCTTAAGCGTTTGTTAAGCACAGGCCTCATTTAAGGCATCTAAACAAAAAACAAATCAAAAACCACATTGACTTAGAGACGAGGGAACTGGAAGTCCAGAAATGCTGACTCATTTCCAGGTTTCAGGACTCGTTCCGCTATCACGCTAAAGCAGACACAACACACAACACCTGGGGAATATGTCTGATGCAAGAGACAGACTTCTGATGGGGTTCTAAATGTTAATTCACTTCTAATATGAACACAATGTGCTCACAAGAGCTCACACTGCATCTTAATGCAAGTGTTACTCATTACTCCGTCTCCCTTCATTCATGCAGCGAGCAGCAGAGCTGAAGCTGCGTCTGTATAATGTCAGCGTGTTGCCGGTGGGCCAGCTTTACGTCACTGCGAGAGCTTTTTTTACATGTCATGCAGCAATACACCTGATAAAACAAGTAACTTATATAGACTATAGGATCATTTATCTTGAGTTTCAATTGATGGTGTAAAAAAGGCAAACTAACATTGCAATAAATCACACTTTTTTGAATACCGCCCCCTCATCTCACTTTATGTAAAACCTGCAACTGCACAACCTTTAAAGTGACGCAAGTGGCAACGTGCTGGAGCTTTCGCAAAACATCTTCCTACGCATGTTTGAATTGACTTTTTAAAGACCACCATTGTGTCTGTTTGCACACATCGGACTTATTGGATGGTCAGTCAGAAAATACACATTTTTGTGCCGTTTTGCCAGGAATTAATGATCCGTCTTCCATACTTTTCATTCTCATGTCACAGTAATTGCCATTTTTCAGAGCTGGAGCCTTGTGACTCTCATCTGTCAATGCAATACTGAGGGAGGAATGGAATGAAAACCATCTTTAAATGTTAGATAACTTCACGAAATCTCTCTGCTCGGTAATTCCTCGGTAGTCAGCAGCCTTTAAATGTGAGAATGAGGAAATTCCTACATTCTGCAGCTTGCAGTGTTACATTTCCACTGCTTCCACAACGGACAAACACAAGCTAACAGTAACAGGAAAAGATGAACAAAGAAAAGGAGCATTTATTTTAGATGCGAGTAGTTTTCATCAGTAACTAATGACAACCATTACCATGCACGCGCTAACAGGGGGGCGGGGTGTGTTCAGTATTTTGTACTCACAAGAATGTCATGTCTCTGAATCCGTCTCATACCCCCCCCCCCCCCCCCTGATTATTTCATAACACTTTCCTAGCATGTGTTATTTTTGATTATTTTACTGTGCACAGACATGTATTGTGCATAATCAGCAGATGTCAGTGCTTTATCTTAGCCGGAGCGATGAGAGGGGCAGAGTCTAGGACAAGACACTCTGGGTCAGCCTGCAGTAGCGATGCACCATGCTGACTCCAGACCTGAGTCATTACCCCTTGTTTTACAGTCAGAACCAGCAAGAAAACAAATGGTAGCTGCGGTAACGCATCAGCAGACAGGTGTGGACCTGACACATTGTACGGTCCCGTAACAACCAGCAAGACCTGCCCCTGAGCCAGGCGGTAGGCGGGCTAATAAATAACACTGTCCCTTTAGCATCATTTGCCAACAGGGGATGACCTTGAGCAGCAGGCAGAGCTCCAGCCAAGAGAGGCCCCATCAGATAGGAACAATGCAGCTCCAGGATCAGATTCACGGAAATCTGCTAGATTTTTTTCTGCCATCCTGCTGCCTTTGTATGTGTGTGTATGTTTGTGCGCAGAAGACTATAAATGAATATAGCCTCCACAAAGCATGTAGGGGTTCGTGGATGAGATGTGGTCACGCCTGCATTGATTTGCAAGTAGCCTCATTGTGAGGATGATGTGTGACAAAAAGAGCCCCCCCCCCCTCCTCCTCCTCCTCCTTCAGCGTGCAACACACACCCTTGCAACATCAGCACCTCGTGCCACGTAGAGCCAAGACAGCCCACGCAAAGTAACAATTGTAGTCGAGTAGAAGAAAAAATCACAGTCCGCATTGATCGGGGACATTGTGTTAACCAGCCGGAACAAATGCAGATTCGTCTCTGCCTTTACACTTTTTGTTGTTGAATCGAAAGCCTGGTGTGCGTGTGCGTGTGTGTCTAGGCAGTCCGAATAAACCCAAGCAAGACATGCACAAAACCATGTTTATCTAACGGTGACAAGTCGCGTGTTTACGTGCAAAACGTACAAACGGCTACAGAGGCTATACATAAGTGTCGTTACTGAAGTTATCATTTATATTTAATTAATAACTCCATAAATGGGTCTTATGCAACCAAAAGGATGACGCACTGCAGGTTACATCATGCAGGTCAATATAACATGATTTACTCCATGCTAAAAAAACAGAAAAACAAAACAGGAACCCTTGAACGCATCACACAGAACATCCATCCTACCTTGCGAGAGTGCGGAGTCAACGGGAGAAGTCCGGGCTGGTGTCTAGAGTGGTCAAAAGAAAACCTGCGGGGACGGGAAAAAAGAAGCGGTGCAAAGGTCTGACGCTTCCCGTTGAGCCACTGGTAGCTTAATATTTCTGTCGTGCGTTTTTGTTTTTCTATGGGGGTTTATTTATTTACCGGGAGAAAAGTCAGCCTCGACTGAAAGTAAGCGGTGCAGGTCCGGAGGGCGATGCTGCTGAACACTCACTGATGTTGATGTGCCGAGAGGAGGAGACGGATACTGAGAGAGAGAGAGAGAGAGAGAGAGAGAGAGAGAGAGAGAGAGAGAGAGAGAGAGAGAGAGAGAGAGAGAGAGCGCGCGCAGTGCATCTCTGTCTCTCGCGCAGTGTGTTGTTGAGTATTAAAACATGATGCAGCGAAGATTAAAGAAAGAACAAAGGCAGCAAGAAATTATAAATACAAACACGAGTTTTCATATTTGATAATGAAGTTCAGCTATTTCTTATCTGACCTTTCTGTGACATCCAATGATGGAAACGAACTATTTCCTACGTTAGCTAAATAAGGTTAGCTTCGTTCAGCAGCAGTGGTTTGGCGCCACATAGAGGATAACAGGAAAACGATATCATCATTAGCTAGCCAACAGACGCACATATTGGGTCAGGTATGTTATGCTTGTTATGTTAATTAACTTAGAAGGTGAGTAATTGACAAAGTTAACTAACAATAGCTGGTTAAAGAAGCATAAGACCTAACTATCTTACAATGTCGAAAGGTTTGCTTATGTTCCGTTTTTAATAGTAGAGTTAGAATATAAGTTACCACAAACGCTAAGCTAGCTAACTGCTAACGTTAGCTGACTTTGCTAATGCAAGTCATTCTATTTAACATACTGTAATACATCGATATGCTGGTTTGAGTTATGAAAACTGATTAGCTCAAAACAGGGAATTGTTTTTTTGATGATATTATGAGATTGCTTTGATGATCCATTGTGTAAGGGGATTATGTGAATGTTATAATATTATTATTTCACCTGGTCATTTAAAGTCCAGTCTGCTATAAAGCATTCTGTAGCTATAACAGTGCTAACGTATTTTAGGTGTATTATATTTGCTCAAGTTATCATAGAGTGCTTGATATTTAAAAAATAGCTCTTTGAACATGTATTTACAAGACAGAGCTAGGTAACAGATGCCTTCACCTTGGTTTCCTAAAATGCTTCCTTCTAACAATGAATACAGGACACATGAAGGCCTTTTTCATAGAAGACATTTAGACATGCCACAGTAAGAAAAACACAGGTGTTATTAATTATGAATCCATTTTAGCTGCTTTGGTTTCAATGATGCCTCTTGGCTCACTGTCACACTGTCATGGCTCACTGGGACATTTGAATAAAACAGACACATTGTTAATATTATAAGTATTAGTTATCATGACAAGTCAAAATGTCTGAAAGGGCCTACATTGTGCATTGAAACAAAGCTGGCCTTGTCAGAAACTGATGCACAGCAGTTGTTGATTTGATAGTTAATGTATGGAAGCAACAGAATAGTGCTACTGTGCCATCTCTGTATTCTGTACAGAGAATCAGCATCATGCTGTGTAACATTCTGTTCTGTTATAGGAAAGGCACTCACTGAATATTACGTAGTTGTGTTTTGCTGTGGGATTACTCCCATGTGTTTTTCAGGGTTTGGTGTAAGAGGGACTATAGCTCTTATACAACAGAGCAAATGGGCTATTATGGTAATGGACTATAGCACAGGCTGAGGACTATAGCACAGGCTGCGGTTCAGAAGACCATCCTCTTCCAGCCTATTTTGAATCACTAGATTGAGTCGGTATTCTAAGTCTGTCTTAATGTGGAATAGGTTATTCTAGAAATGTTATCTACCAAAATAATCTTATGCATTACATGATTGCATTCTTGTGATAGAGTGACACTCTAGTCATTGTTTTCACTCAAGCTGTTTCTTTTTCAGGTATTTCAGATAAAAGAAAATGGATACAATAACACAAGAAGATATCAGTCCACAAACTGAGAGAGAGCTCACTTCACCACTTTCCCCCAAACGACCAAGGACAGACTGTACACACGACAACAATGGCAAAAGCACTTTTGACTTTCCAGAACTTTTGGCGTTTTGGAAAACCTCTTCATCAACAAGTACCTTGCAGGATAATGCAGGTTTAGTATGCAGAGCAGAAAGTGCTGATATTGAAGATGGAAAACCTCATGAGCAACCACAAGACGCTCAATTAATTGCCATCCCCATTACTAGCTTGACTACTTCACACACTAAGGATGCACACACCGGATCGTCTGAAGTCAGTTTGATCGCTGCAGAGAGATGCTTCAAACTCCTGGTGAGAGATGAGCAGCCTCCAGTCACTGCAACTGACAAACTCAGCTCATACCTGCTAGATGATGAAGATAGGGCATTAGCAGAGACCTTAAAAGAGACTTTAGAAGATGCCAGCGCTGATTCGTCCAGTCATCCTGATTGTAAACTGCTGGGGAAATCAGTTGAAGACGAGCCCCCTGGTGCTCTCGGTCTTCACGCTGGAAATAATGAAGCTGGGAGACCGGTGCAAAACAGTGCCAGTCAAATCCGAGCATTAACAGTCAGTTCAAGTGATGGGGGGGTCAGATGTCAGTCTGGTTGCACTTATGGAAATGCGCTACATCACACGGGTTACTGTAACACGTGGAGCCAATCTGTAGAAGCTGAAGAGAGTAATCAGGAGTGGGAAGAGCATGGATTTAGTGAGAGTATCCTTTTCAGCAAGGAAAATGAAGAAGATAACAGTCTTCTATATTTCACTCAGGCAGACTTTGATTCTTTCTACTCAAACCCGCAACCCTCTGGGAACTTGGCACAAGGTATAAAAAATGAGGACAAAATATTAGAGTTGCAGATTTGTGAATATGAAAATGTTGCCATCTGTAACGGGGAAACAAAAGACCAAGTTAATGAGAATGGCATGAGCATAAACTCCATCCCTTATGCTGCTCTATTTGCTGAGGGACCAATTGTTTCTTATGATGTGGTATCAGCCAGAAATATTGCAATTGAGAGTGCGAGTCTTGAGGCTGATGACTTCTTTGGGGCAAAAGGAGAGGAAGCTGCTGCCAGGATGATAGCCAAAGCTCTGAGTGAAACGCCTGATCACACAACAGAGACTCCAATGCCTGCACGAATCAGTCAAAGGCCTGCTGAAGGAGATAGTGATGCAAGCCCTTTCAGTGTAATTGACCCTGCAATCTGGAGTGAAACTGACAGGGAGGCTAAAGAGAGGCGCTGTAACTCAGCGAGTGCCGCTACAGGTGTAGTATTATTTCCATCAGTCTTGGAGATGGAAACACCTCTCCCACTCTGTTCCGACGTCCGGCTATCACAGGAGGTTTCAGCCCCCGACCAGAACAGGAAGTCAAATCACCACAGCGGAACACAGCAGTGCAAAGATGAAAAAGAGGACTTATGGCAATCATACACAGAACCACAGGCTTGTTCTATCAACACCAACGAAACACACAACAAGGCTGGCAGCGACGGCAGCTGTCACTGGAAATCCAGTCCCAGCAGCAAGCCAGCAAAGCCTCCTGCAGGGGATGGAAGACGAGACAGCCATGATACTGTGGGACATCAGTTGAAAGAGCAGGATCAGTCTGGCTGTTTTCCTGTCAGTCCTGACCAGATGAAGACAAAGGAGGTTGAATATTTACAGGCTGAAATCCCTACAATGGATGGGGCAACTGAGATAAAAGAATGGGAAGGAATGACAGGTTTTGAAGAGGAAATAAGAACTGGTGAGCACGAGAAACAACCAGAAACCTCACCGGACTTTGAGCGAAAACTGCTGCAACAAAAAGAAAAATACACAGAAGACGCAACTGAAATATCAACTGGTGATTCCATCGGTGACGGGACAGAGGGCAAAATAAGTAAATATGACCACAAATTAACACATGTTGATGACGCATTGAAACATAATCTTGGAGTTTTGTCTGATCACCCATACAATGCTGTGATTGTAACAATGGAAGGGACAGCAGAGGAAAAGCAAAGAGAAGAAAGTGATGTGCATGGTGACTCAGAGGTATTAGTGAAATCAGAGGTGGATCATCAGCAGCAAAGTCAGCAGAAGGAAGACATGCCTGAGGAATGCGTCAGTGAACACACAGAGGGAAACGTGAGTGTAAGTGGCCACAAGTTAACCCCCGTGACTCAACATGAGCAAGAAATCAAGCTCAGCTGTTTCTCTGATTCAACATTCACGGTTGATAATAAAGATGAGCATTTGGCCTTCACTGCCTGCACTTTCAACGGCCGTATGCCAGGGGGGTTCGACACTTTCGAAAGGATCCAACTCTCACTGGATGGTGATGAAGACGGCCTGAGCAGCAGCCCTCTCCTCACCAGCCTCCCCGGGCAGCTGCTGAAATCACCCCAGCAACAACTTCACCACTCTGTGTGGGAGGCAGAGAGCAGTGAGCATGAGGAGGAGGAGGAAAGCTGTGTTCGTCACACTGAGAACATGGCAAAGGGATTTTCCAGCAGCGATACCAGCAGTAATGAAGTCCCCAACTTTATCTCAGCCGCAGCAGATGACGTTGCTCTCGGACGGCCAGAGCAACAGCCTAACTGTGAATCAGAGTATAATTCGTCTGAGTGCTTCCACACACAGTCAGCCTCCACTGTCCCCTCTCACGGTGACTGTCCAGCCTCTGATGTGAACGACAGCCCGAAGTTTGAGAAGAAAAAACTCTTCGACATGGTCTTGAAAGAGCTGAACCTGTTTTTTGGGGTCAGTATAAGTGATTTCACAGGAGACAGTAGAGCATCGTCGCCTGAGCAGTGTGTTGATGTAGCTGAAGCCTTGGATGGAGACACTTTGAACTGCAAAGAAAATCTCAGCAGCCCAAAACTAGGACGCTATAGAGACACATCGTCAGGTAACAGTAAGCATTATTTAATTTACAATATGAAAATGATGATTTATGGACAGGTTCCAGTATTGACAGCACCCATGAGCTCCAGCTGCAGCAGTAAGCACCATTAGAAACAGGCTCACCTTAGGGCCCCTCCCTCTCATAACTCACTTTCACATATCGGCAAAAAGACAAAGAAATAACATTTTCATTCATTAGCTATCCATGTTATATTTATGAATGTTCCTGTGACATTAAAAGTGTAACTTAGGTATTCATTTAACCTGGACTCTATTTACCAATAGGAACAACAATTATTATTATTGGCAATAAGAATCACAATCGATCCTCTTAATCGACACCACGGTGCTCAAACAAGGATGCTAGAAACACGTGAAAACATGTCGTGATACATTGCGACTGCCCCGTGTTGCATGTCTGTTGTTTAGATGATGCTGATGACGACCCCAGCCTGGGTCCAGCGGCTTCTTGTGCCTCTGGGGGTGCTGACGGAGAGCAGGAGGTGCCCCATCTGTGCCGGGAAACATCCACGTGCCCTGAAGAGAGACACAAAGGTTGGTTTTCTTTTCTTAAAAGGTTATTATTTCTTCAGGAAGAAAGAACCAAATATCAATAAGTATTTCAGTAATCACTGTTTATAGCAAGGGTGGAACTAAATAGTACTAAAAGTAAAATATCAGTGTTGGGTGATAAACGGTCAGCTAGGTTAAGTCAGTGAGGAAATAGAAATGTTTGTATTGATTTATCTTTTTTAATTGACACAGCTTGCTGTAATGGATGTTCCGGTATTCATTTCCCGTCCTCAATAAGCTGCAGTGGAACGATGAATGCAGAAGCCTTGTGTAAGCGTGAACAGAGCAGCCAAATGAGACAGAACGAGCTCTAACTGTCAGTCTGTTCCTCCCAGAGCCCCCGCACATGGAGCACAAAAGGACACTATGGTCTCCGTCCTTCAAGGGTCCACCACTCCTGGAACAACTGCGCTACAGTGAGTTGTGATCATAGTGGCAGAGAGCAAGATAAAAAGAGCATTCGATTGATATTTGATTTGTTTCAACGACTGAAAGAAAGGACACTTAAAAGATGTATTTTAATGTCCGTACACATTGTCATGATTGGTGCACACTGGTCTAGTGAGTTCTCTTAGAGTAATTGTAAATCATTTGGACTTTATTTTCTACCACATAGTGAGATAAAAGCAAACCGAAGATGGCATAGAAAGACAGAAACACGTCCAAAAGAGAAACATGTGCACGAAGCACAGAAGCTCGTCTCCTCTGCATGAGGAGCCCAGGTGTCTGCTGGGAGTTAAGTGGGCCGGCCTCTTAAATATTTAAGAGCAGAGTCGGTCTAACAAGCTGCAAACCTGGAGATGCAATGTGTTCTCTCGTCATACATCTGTCTGATAGCGTGCATACTCTGTGGAGCACATTGAGAAGCACTTTGTTACCCTCGTCAGCTTTAAGAGAGCTGAAAGCATCAGGAAAGGCAGTACGTCCATTTGGTTTTCTTTCAACCATTAACAGAAAACAAAAGCCAGAATGTGCTGCGTGGCTTTGTGTCGAACCAGATTAAGACTGTTTCATTTTCATATTGTTGTGTTTGTGTGTTTGCAGGACAGCCGGAGCAAACCAGGCGACTGGAGCCTCTGCGAACATGCACACGACCGATCCGGGTCGGACTGTCAAAGAGGGCCAAGACCAAACACCTGCACCGCCCACACCCCTACAAATGAACCGACAGCTTGGGGCTTAGAAGCCTTCTTTGTTGCCCAGTCCAATGACTGTTGGTGCTTTTCTTGTTCTTCTGCGCCTCCTTGTTGCCTGCGAGAGGTTCTGGTTCCTGTACATGTGTACGGCTGCTTCTTTACAGCTGGGGAGTGAGTGCCTTGCCCAACGACAAACCTGCTTCCTGTCCACATTTACCCTGTTGAAAATAATATTCTAGTTTTAAAAACATATTCCCCAATTTTTATGCACTGATCAATCTATTTATATATTTATTTATTTGCTTCTTTCCAACCCAGATTAGGGTTTTAATGTATTTATGGATAACCTTGCTATGTATTTATACACTACATATTTAATATTTATATGAACTAGTTTTAACATGACTGTGTGTTTGTTCCATGTCGTTGTTCCTGCTGTTCTTCGCTGTGCGTGTTGTTCCTGTAAGGTGTGGGTGTGTCCAGTCTGAATGAGCTGAGGATGCTCTGATGCTCTGCAACATGTCCTTGAGCACTTCTGTGGGAGGTTAGCTGGACTTGAACTGTTCCCCATTGAATTCAATAATTTAATAATATAATTGCATATAAAAATGTGTTTGTCATGTATATGCATGACAAACACATAGATCCAAGCTCTTTATTTTGACAAACGAGGAGAACACTCAACACAGAGCTTTCCTTCCACAGCTGAACTTATTGTTTGTTCTAACTCATAAATAGATTTACTCTTTTTCAACAATTTGTTCAGCTAAATGTGCTCTTCTTATCGTAACAGACGAACACATTCCAATGTTAATAACACCCTTCCACTACTGGAGCACAACAGAGCAATACATACTAATGAGCTGATCATCTGTAAACTGGCTGTATTCGGGTACCAGTGGAGTATAAATGGAGTTCAGCTCACGAGATGCTGAGCTGAGTTCCCAGATGCAACAGATAGAGAGCTGCTGAACTGGCTGTAGACAGTGCAAGTGATGAGAGTGCCGTTTGGGTTTGTTTACCACCCACGTCTCCCGAAATGTGAAGGGAAGAGGTTTGTTTTTTATTCTGCTTGTTCTCGTGCATGTAGGGAGCGATCTAGTGACAGTAACGAGGACACCCACAAGACAACTTGACTGCAGCCGTTTAAATGAATAATTCAGCCTTACTGCCAGTGTTTACTCTTCTTCACTGTATTCAATGCAGCGTTGCTCCTAACTGATCAAACAGAAGGTAGCCTGCTTGCCGACACCGCCCTGAATCTGAGAGCTCTGGTTCATTGCCTGGAAGTCGTCTTTGTAAAGGAGCAGAATGAAGATGTTGAAATGACATCACACGTTCTGTTGTATACGGACTAATTAGGAGATTCGTTCCTCTCAAATCTGGCTCCAATTGTTCCCTTTTTGTTCTTCAGTGTATTTTATCAAAGCAATTAGATTTTGTTGTATTCCCTGATGCTTCTCAGGACTTTGGAATAACACTTGTATTTTATGTCCTGATCACATCTCTGAATTAAAATGGGAGGATTTGTTGTTTGTTTGGAGCGTGTGGTTTGAATGAGCGAGGTGCCTCAGCTGGCAGTCAAATCAAAAGGAAACAACGCCACGGCATGGCTTTCCAAAAATAATTGGATTCAAATGCTTCACATTCAATCTGCCTTTTTAATCGGGCACAGTGAGGCCGGGGAGTGGAATTACATTTGTTCCCAGTTGATGACTTTGTCAGTTTGTTTGTGATGCTTCATCTTCACGTGGTTATGATATTTTGACCCCTTTAGCTGAAAACACATTTCATTCATTCATTGGTAGTGACAGTTTATTATTACTACAACTATTTATATTATTCTAACAACGTAATGTTCAGTTTATTGTCTTTAACGAGATCACATTTCCATCTGGAACAGTATTTCATCCATTCTTTATGTCTCACTGATTGCACACAGGCCAGTGATCTTCTGGTTTTAGTTACGCTTCACTTGGAGTGCAGTGGAGTGTGTTACCGATGCACCATTCTTACATAATTGTCACATTTCCAAATGAATTCCAGACAGTTCTACAGTTAATGCACCACACCATTATTGAGAGGAAGCCTCCTCTGTCCTTGGCCTACTTCCTGTCGATGTGTGAAAGTAGACTTTGTGAATTTGGAAATACAGCGACTGCTGCAGCTAATGAAGAAAGATTTGTCTATGATAGAATTAATGGCATTGAATATATGATTGTTTTACAAAGTTATTTTATATATATACAGCATATTATTAACAGTTATGACCATGTGCTCATCAAATGTTGATGATGCTTTCAAATCCTTTTCAACTCTTTTTTAGACCCTCATACGATCCCATTCATGATTATTCTTACAGTAGTTGACATGATTCAGTGTGAACCACAGTGGACCTACAGCCAGGCTGAACGTCCTTTGAGTGGCTAACAAATACAAGGAAGTGAGAGAATCTTTTTATTACTATATGTAAACGGTTATTTTCCGTTTGTTGCCATAAGGTAACATTGTGTCACTTTTTAGGATTACACCAGGCTCTCTGACGGAGATGTGTTTAATGTAAAACAATGACCCCACTCCACGTTCCACTATCTATTAATACTCTCTGACAATAATGGAAGTAGATCTATCATCTGAAGTGGCGAAGGGAACCTGAACACATGGTTAAAGATTGATCCGTTTGTTCGCTTCATGTATGATCTGAATTTCCCCAAAAGACGCTGAAATATATTTCCCCTACATAGTTCATGCAGTAGAGGGTTCATGTTCTTTTCCCATCAATGTCAGATGTGACGTTGAACTGGTACCTGCTGACTTTATGTAACATGAAAGACACGTTACAGCTTCAGAAGCTTCCAGTGGAGCCAGAAGTTCTCTCTTCTTTCTTTTAAGTTCTTACTAAGTGACTCTTCCATCCTTTTTACAAAAGCTTCACTGTATAATTCACTTACCTCTAATTATGATCTCCCAGCATAACCCAGAGATTCAAGATGGAGAACAATAGAAAGAATAGAATAGAAAGGGAACCTGGCAGCGACTGGCACTCGGCGGAATAGAACAGGAGCGTCATCCCAGCGTGAGAGTCCACGTGATGTTCTGCTCACGGAGAGACCTGGAAGATGTACTTCCCTCCCTTTATGCCCGTTGAATCATTTGCATGGCTCCTCTGTGTAGGAAGAACCACTGTGGCCTATACTTAGAAAGCTTATTCCTGGAAAGCTGCAGGATAATTAATGGGTCTCAGCCAATTTGCCTTCAATATTTCAACAGCTAGCAGGAGCAGTTATTATACAGCTTTAAATATCTAGTTCTTCTTTGGCCCGGGCTTCTTGCAGAGTGGGAATACAAAGACCATGTGAGCGATGCCGACATTAACAAGCAAAAGATTCTATCATGTATGAAAATAATGTCTTCTTTCTCCTGTGCAAGGAAAACACAACAGCTTTATCGTCTTCTTTGCTCTGTTACATCCACACCACAGCTTTACGGGGTCTGTCTGCATCTGACGGTGTTCACAGTGATGCTGAAGCATCTTTGTGTTCTTATCAGAGGAGAAGCTGTGGTAGGAACCTGTCTGCAGCAGACTACAGCATCTCTCCACAGCAAACAAGCAGGGCTTAAGCTAAGAGTGTGCCTCTCCCACAGCACTGTATGTATACTTGCTCTCACACACAAACTACGCCTGCATTTGCTGCCTTTTCCAGATCAATAGCAATCACTGGGCCACAGCGGAATCAGAGGATCGACTCAGAGACTAAAAATACACGGGATGTCCATCGCCTCCGCACACCGCTGAGCTAGCTGCTGGATCCTACAGCCATGAAGTGACCAGGACTCAAACACTGTTGATTGTACTTTTGTTTTGTCATAAGTGCATGATACACTGCCTTATCAGTCTGTGGGGATATCGGCGAAAATCTCTCTGGCAGAGAGCCTGATGTGGACCAGGACAAGAATAGTGCAGAGTGGGGGCTGCATGAATCTAAAGCTGTTGAATCACACTTGATTTATCTCACCCAGCAAATAAAAAGCCCTCAAAAGTGGACAATTTGTGAACACTCACAATGTAGCCCACTGCTGTGTCGCTCAGGTCTAATCTCTACTCTGGTACAGAGAAGGAAGGGCAGCGGGCCGAGAGAAAGGACAATACGAGGATTTCACAGTCCAGTGTTTTGACACAACTTTGCATTATTGTTCTGCCTGCTCCTGAAAAGCTGTAATTAAATGGACAGGAGACTTGTCTGAGCGCCACAGACAGCAGTGGCAGTGGAATGCACGGGATCCTCGCTGAGTCACGACAGAGCCTCGATCAGCAGAGAGTCACTGGTGGGGGAGTTGGGATGAGGTGAGGGCCGGGACAGCTGTGCTGAGGTTTCATTACAGTTAAGCTCTGCACACAGAATGGTCAACAACACTATACGAATGCTTCTGATGAAGACAAACATGCCCATGCAGTTTACACGTCACACCAGATGCTGCCCTTTAGATTTAAGAGATTACCGTAACCTTTGAACTCGGCGTGAACTATGGCACTAAGCTGTGTCCAAAACCACTGCTCTGCTCAGTCAGTACTGTAGTAGTAACATAGCCATTAGTAACATGCCCCCCGAAACTCGTTTTAAACTGGAATCGGTTCCAAATGAGTAAAAGTTCTGAAGTCAACGGTTCTGCTATCGGGACAGAGTGAGATTAGATCTCAATGGAAAATAACAGCGTCACAAACCTCTCTCTGAGTCGTGCTTTACTCTGACACACTCACCGACTCCGGCTCAGTACAGCGTGAGACTCACGTCACGGCAGAAAGAAGAACAAGATCCAAAGTGTGGCTTCATTTTACTCCAGTAGATGCTGAGAACTCTTGTTGTCACAAACACAATCAAACCCTCACAAGTAGGAGGAAGCAGCAGCAGCAGTCTGTCACAACATGTGACCGACAAGCAGAACATTAATCCGCACAAACCAGCTTTCTTCTGTTTGGGGAGCTGCCGTCCGTCCTCATCCACTGCAGGCAACGTTAGTGATGTCAAAGGGAGTTGGATCATAATAAGCTAATAAATGAAAGATAATGACTTTGCTAATTGTTTAGCTGCGAAGGATTTTGGAACTTCTTGTATTGCTGCTCAAGAAAGACTAGAATAATTAGAATAATAAAGCAATGTTGAATATTTTCTTAATTAATTGTCTTTTTTTTCTAGAAATATAATAAAAAATAACCGATAAGCAGGATTGATAAGAGTAGCCTACTGGTATTGATCAAATCCTAATGATACCCATTCCGTGTTGTTTTTTGAATGCTGAATAAGCCATTTTCTGGTGACCAAATTGTCACAATTAACTTCAAGAAGTGAAAACACACTGTGAAAGGGTTAAAGGTCATAGACAAAAGGGTTAACCCTGCTTTATGGTCTGTTTGACTCTAAATGGACCATAATGTATGAAATGAACATCATGATGTATTGAAGAAGACTTGAAACTAGAGACTGAGACCATAAACTCATGTTTACAATGTTTACTGAGGTAATAAATCAAGAGAGAAGTAGAGTCATTTTCTCATAGACTTCTATTCAACCAGAGGAGTCGCCCCCTGGTGGACATTAGAGAGAATGCAGCTTTAAGGAACTTTCACATTACCTTCACTTTTCAGATCCGGAGGTTGCCGCCTGGGTGGGAGCAATAACGAGTTTGCCATCTTAGTTCAGATGAAGGAGCCCATGTGTTATTATTGTATTACCTTCATGAGTATATGCACAACTTATTACCCTCGGCTACATTACTCGGCTACTGTATTTTAGTGCCACCCTGCTTTGTCAACGAGCAGTGGGCTGTCGGCAAGAGCACTTGTATTTGTAGCCGGCAAATGAGAGAAAAACACGCCTACTATGCCTGCAGCGAGTGTGAGCAGAGCACACACACCACACACACACACACACACACACACGCACTGCCCCGCTGTCGCACGTCGACGAAACTCATGAATACGTCTCTTGTTGAAACACTGTCATTCTTAAAGTATCAGTACTAACAAAATGGGGTGATGTACCATTTTGATTGGGTATTGCAACACTTTTATAGTACCGGTATACCGTGCAATACGAATACAGTAATAATAATTTAACAAGTTCATCGCATGTCACACTGCAAGATGGCTCTAATCTAATCTAGTCTTGGTCGTAATCTGTGTCTGTGTACACTATGGATTTGGAGGCGTGTCAGATTTGGCCTGTTAAACTGTAGCTTGAAGTGAAATGCTTTTTTACCAATGGCATTATGCTGGTTTAACAGTGTATTCTGTGTCATATCAGGTCATATTCTGAGTTGTTGTTTTTCTGTGATCCAACCCTAACGTCCACACTCACACACTCACAGACTTTGAGACGCATTCCTGTGAGGGCTTCGGCCTGTCCTACAAGGGGCTTTAAAATCTCTACAGCAAATGACAAACTCTATTGACCCTCGATTGGGATAGGGACCCCCCCCAAATAAAAAAACCTTTAACGTGTGCTTTTATAACACAATGCTTTAAAACTCCCTATAGGCCCTAGGGCCCTTGCTATGTGGTTTGGTGTTCCCAGTTGTTAATAGGGTTTGAATATTGTTGTTAATGGGGTTTGAATATTGACATGGGCTCTATTGCTTTGTGGGAAACTAGTGACAATGATAACTCCAATACGCCGCGAACATAAGGCCACATGTCACGTTAGTTCTTACTCATCAAACCATAAGTGAGCCCTCCTGCCCCGGATGGAAGCATCTTCATTCTTTGTTTTTCGTATTTCTTAATTATCTGTATGAAGTTTGTATGAAGTTGTATTATTCAGGAGACAAGGTTGCAAATCATGCAAGCAGCTGCATATGATTACACATGACAACGATTCAACTTCTACCAGAGGCTGCATCTGAAGGATGTGCAGTAGACCTGCAAAAGTGTATTTTCACCTCTACACACCTGTCAAAAACCCTTTCATGCAGCACCGACCATCCACTGCTTCTTCTGCCAACTCACTGCTTGAGTGGCTTAAATGTCAAAAGGCCACATGTGTTACACTTTCCTTCTGTACAGTTAATATTACTGCTATAACTGCTTTTAAGTCATAGGTGGCTTTGGATGGAGTTAAATGATGGGTTATTTCTCACAGTAACAGTGTTTTGGCTTTGTAGGTCAGAAGCGGGTGGCTCCTGCCAGCCACACCATAAATCATCATTAGGTTGCTGAACATCGAATGCTGTTGTGGGCATCAGTGGAATGTGCTGCTGAGCGATGAGGCGGCGGGTTATTTCAGTGAGGCGAAGTCCAGTTGAGTGTGTGGAGCCTGAATCAGGGCCAGGGCCAATCAGCTGAAAGAACGGAGGCGGGGCCATTTAGTAATGGCCTGAATTAACAAGTGCCAAAATCTCTCATAATCCATTATGGTACATCATTACGTGAATGCTGCAGTACCATTCCAACCCACCCACACTCTGAACACTGGCCTTCTGGATCCCAGCTGTCTCCAGAGTTCAGGTTCCAAGCTAAACGCTGTACATTGCTATTCAGATATGCAAAATACAAGAATCAGTTATGCAGTTATACATTATGCATTCCTGCGGCTTTTTCCAAGAAGGCTTTGAGTGGCACATGAGGTCTCCAGACTCAATACAGATTCTATAACACGCTCACATTGGGCCGATTCAACTAGAAGATATTTAAAGTGTGTGTTATTGCTAAAGCACAGTCACTGAGCTGACATGAAAATGAGGCTCTGTCATGGATCCAGCGCTCCCAGTGACTAATGGCTGTCTGCCTCTCAGCTAACCCCACAGGCCTGATGGGACAGGGCATCCATCTGAGGACCAGCAGGGGAATCTGTTCCCTCGTTTTAAATGACTGCGGTTTGTGCCGTTAATCTCTTCGAAAACAGCGACCACTTTAACGAGCTACGAACATTAAATGATGTCACGATATTAAAAGACGAGTCACTTGTAATAAAAGAGTCAGGCTAGATCCTGGAGAGGGACTCTGTGCTGGAACAGCTCCTGTGGACTGACTGCCATAGACATGTTCTACTGTTCTAAATGGGACGAGCGCTGCTTGTTCTGGGGAAACTGCTATAAAGCTGGAAAGCGCAGCACAACCGTGAGCGGATCGAGCAGGAAACGTGACTCCTTTTCTGAGCAGATATGCCATCTTTCTCAGCCTCGCGCTCCGGAGCAAGTCACATTTCCAAGACAGTGTTTTATTTAGTTATATAACGCGGCTGCCACGTGACTGCACCAGTCAAATGACAACTGATCTGTTGATTGTCGTTCTGACACTAAAGGTTCACCGGTGAGAAAACGCTGCAGAGCAGAAGCTCAGCGGTGCGAGCAAAGTGAAAAGATGAGTTATTTTCTTTCAGAATATAATCTGATTCATGCTTCTTCTCCTCAGACACTGTGAAGCATTATTTTTTTCAAGTCCTCATTAATATGCCAGGCATGCACCTCATTTCTGCTGGGTAATGTTTTGCTTATGAACAGCCCTCGGCTCTCTGTTCTGTGGTGGAGGAAATCACAGCATTTGGTCTGAATTCCAACTCGTAGGCACTTTTGAGGACATTAGGTCGTTGCAGTGACAAACGCTGATGAGTTCAGCAGGACAGAAATCCAAATAATCATACATAAGTTAAGGAGCGCTAACGGTTGGGCTCCAATGGCGGCTAGTCGGTCCACCACTTCGGTCCAGGCTGAAATATCCTCACAACGTTTGGATGGATTTCCATGAAAATATTTATGAATCCTAAAGGATTTTGGTGACTCCATGACTTCTAGCGCCACGATAAGATTGACATTTTTGCTTAATATTGAAATATCTCGCCAAATATTTGATGGATTAGGTTCCCCACAGGATTACTGGCTCCATCATTGGGTCAAAGTTTAATTTTGTTCAGTATTGTTACCAAATACCTGCAAAACTAATGACATCAGCGTCAGCTGTACGTCTTGTTTAATGCTTATTAGCACATGTTAGCATGCTAACGCACTTATTTGAGATGGTGAACGTGGTCAACACTGTACCTGCGAAGCTGCCTTCACGTCCTGCTGGCCTTAGACAACACCCTGACTGCCAAGTGGTAATATTGTAATATTTATCTTGATTTAATCGGATTATGAGTGTGGATTAATATTAGATTCGATGACAGTTAATGTATGACCAAATCTTTTGTCTTGGTGGGTTAATGCAAAGCCCAAATCCAAACAGACATTTTGACACGTAACAGCTGGAAAAGCACAGGTGTCATCAAATGAATGATGACTGAATTATGTTTATTTGTTTCAGGGCCCTTGTATATATATATACATATATATATACATATATATACATATATATACATATATATATATATATATGTATATATATGTATATCCAGCTATAAATGCATGAAGAAACAGGTTGTTAAAGTAGAAAATGTCCTATATTCAGAGTTATGGTGCATATGAAAGTGTATAAATAGGATAAATTGGCTGTAAAAGTGTTACATAATGTTTCTGGAAGAGGCCGCTGCTGATAGGCGGACAGGACACGCTGCTTATTTAGAAGCACAGTCGATTTCTTTCTGCCATCAGAGGCGATGCATGAGTCAGATCAAAGGAAAGTTACCTTATGATCTTCAGTAACATCAGGGATGCCAATGATCATGCAAGAATCACAGGATCACTTATCACGCCATCATGTCAGGCTTCAAGCGACGCGTTGATGTCCGAGCTACTGGCAGCTAGGCGTGGCTTAAGTGTGTGTGAGAGGACACGGAGAGGCGACTGTTTGTTCTGAGCAACAATGGCCACTGCTGAAGCGGTTAGCATAGATGCTACAGTAGCATAAGTCATATCAGAACTGGAGAGTGTTTCTTCATTTACAGAAGAGCAAAGAACGACACTGAAGGCTTTTGTCCATGGCAACGATGTGTTCGATCTTCTCCAGACTCGCTTCCAGTTTAATTGACAGATGGTTCATCCAATTACCTGCCAAGTATTTTTTTACCAAACAGTTTCTAATGATGCCGTTTCAGATGGTTCTGTGTCACAAAACAGGACCGGTTATGCTGAGATGGCACAAGTAAGAAAGACAAGCTAAGAAGCGAAGCGCAGCAGTATTGATCTTCATCACTGATGTGTGATGTGTTCAGAGCTACACTACACACTGTCTGTTGCTCTGTATCTGTGTGGCCGTGGGTCTTGGAGTCAGCAGTCTCTCTGGTGCTTAATTATGTGTATTTATTTCTGCTGGGAGAGAGGGGAGAGTGCTGTGGGAGGCTGAGGGTGACTGTTTTCAGTGAGATTGTTCATAGTGCATTGATCCCCCCCTCTCTTCGATTTACCGCGTGAAACCATTTCCCTCATTGATGTCCAGGGTGCCGTTCCACAAAAGTCACGACGAAACGGTTCTGGGCGCTGCTATTAATACATGTGATGATAAAACGGAGCCTCGTGTTTCTTATTTTATTATTATCCTAAAGTATAGGATAATAGCAACCGAACTACGACACAGCGGACACAAGGCGTACAGCAGAGTCTGCGACTGTGGCTATGTAGAGAGCAGGGCCGTCCTTCAATCAGAGGATCGGCGGTTCGATCCTCGGCTCTGGCGCCGCTAGTCGCATGTCGATGTGTCCTTGAGCAAGACACTTAACCCCAAAATTGCGCCGGTAGCTATGCCTACGGTGTATGAATGTGATGGAATCTGAATTGTAAGTCGCTTTGCCTGTTGACCGTACTAAAGGTATTGACTAAAGGTATAACAAACAGAAATGATGGATGTAAATTAAAGGTCCCTCCCATAAAGATGGTTGATTTGGGGAGACAGATGAGATGCAGTGGAAAGGTAGAAATGATTAATATTGCTGCTGAGAAAACTTTGTCGGCCACCAAGAATAAATCTGTGCACTGAGTGGATAATTTAACAATTGCACTTGAGAATGTAAAGCTGAAGTGTTATCTCTGGCTGCTGCAGCATTTCATTTGAGGGACAGACTCTCACACTTCTCTGCTGCCCACCACATAACAGCTACTCAAATCCCAAAGGTTGAAGCTGCTCCGAATGGTCTGACCCAGTCTGTCCACTGTCTGGTAATTAACGACACAGCACTTTGCAGCTTCATGACAGCATAGAACCAACCTCAGCACATGTCGGCCCATTTCAGTCACAGGTGAGGCTGTTCGGTTCAGTGTCCACTTTGGATCATTCAGCTGTATTTGCATGACATATTTTATTCTTTTGATGGATCCAGTATTTTATGGTACAAAGTAATTAGCATAAAAGTATTCAACAAAGGTAATCAAAAAACAAATACAAGTTGTATTTTCAGTTAAGAGTAATAGCAGCAGCCAATATGCAGAGTGGAAGTCTGGGGTCTCTGTGAATGCTCAGTTCAGTGCCTTAAGTGCCTTAAACCAGGAGAGGATTACCTTAGCTTAGCATAAGTGAGTGAAGGGACAGCCCGTTAGTGTGGCTCTGCCTCAGGATAAAAAGTCCAACAACCAAGAAAGCTCACTGATTAACACTTTATATAAAAATAAATGAACTATAAAATGTGAAGCTAGAGACACTTAGTTTAGTATATTCATATAAAACTTAATTGATTGGAGAGCTTGAGAGAAGTTTTGTTTGAGCTTTGGACAGAGCCAAGCTAGCTGTTTCCCATTACTTCCTGTCGTTATGCTAAGCTAGGCTAACTACCTCCTAGCTCTAGCTCTGCACTTAATTCACAGACATGATAGTGGTATCTTCTCATGTGACTCCTGGCAAAAATAACAAATCAGTGTATTTCCCAAACTGGCAAATCATTACTTTGATAAATACCGTACAAATATATTTGAGTATACTGTAAAATAATGAAAAGTCAAGGCCCCAATTAGACGCGAGTCCCCTTTACTCTCCGGGAGTGGCGACATGTTTTGACAAATAAACACAGGTCTCAGTTAGACGCCAAGTAACTTTTGTCAATATGGAAATAGTACACATCCGTAGATCACTCTAAGAAACGGGGAAAACATGATTTTGTATTTTTGTGGTTGTGTAAATATGATTTACAGTCTGCTTTGTTAATACCTTAGTGTCGGAGCGCAAACAGTTTTTTGGCCAACAGTTTAAATGTTTTTGAAAGTTCAAACACAAACTAATATGGATTGAAGCATCAATATTAGGTTTAATACTGGCGACCGAGACAATTACAGAGACTGTGACTGAGTTCCACGTCACTCGCTGTGTGAGAGCGAGAGAGGGAAAAGGTTTAGGCTGCTATTAAATGCAATGTTTCTGTAAGTTATTGATAGCAATGATTTGTACATCAACATTATAAATGAAGCTTTAAAACAAATCAGTGCAACAGAAAGTAAGCAAGAGAGACAAAAAACAAGTGGTGACTCACTACATTTGAAGCAGTCATCAGGTCCGAACATGTGTCCATTCCTCCATTGTTTCTTCTCCTGTAGTCCGTAAGGGTCCGCCGATCAAGAACCAAAAGAGTTCTTCATAGAAATCAATCCACGTCGTGGATATTCTCATCTTTACTGAGTTTTGGCGAAAGGAAAGGAAGTAAAGGCCTGTCCCGTATAGAAGCCTTTACCAAATACATGCTAGTTGAGTTCAGTGAGTGAAACAAGTGGAATAATTGCAATTTTATGTTATAATACAAAACAATGGAACTATATAAAAAGTATTTCAATTTGATGGCTATTGCAACCAAAAGGCTCTGCTTGTATGTGCAGACTGATCAGCTACAGGTTCCTCTTCATTAAAACAGAATCTAATTTAGTCCCGTGGGTGCAGGAAAGACAGACTCAGATCTGTGCTTTGTTGTCCTCTCCTGTTCGCCGTCCCCACGGTCCCCTGCAGGTTGTCCTGAGGGACGGTATACAAGCGTGAAAAGGTTTGACCTCTCTCTGCAGGAGGGTTTGTCAATACTCTGACCCAAGATCACGCCTCCTCAATCAGCCGTCTCACACAGCTCTGCGGGGATTAGCTGATTTGGGACAGGAAAAAAAGAGGATCGGGTCAGGTCATCTGTCTAAATCCTCAAGAAGGAGGCAACACCTTCCACCGAATAACGTTGATGTTTTTAGAATCGATGTCCGTCTCGCCGCAGAGGCTAATAAATTGCTTGGATCTGGTCAGAGAAATGAAATGCCAGAGAAAATAGAAGCATTACTGCTGCTGACAAAATACTATGTTGCATTAGGGGGAGTTTATTACAGTGTTATGGATTGTAAGGTGGAAGATTAAAAAAAAGATGGTCGATAGATGAGCAGAGAAAGTCTTTATCAACCCATTGAGAATGAAATAAAATCTTCTCAACATTTGAATGTCTTCAAAAAAACAATCAATCCAGCTGAGAGGGTGTGTTTGAATGCAGGGAGTTCAACTGAGATTTAGACTGCCCTGCTTCCTTTTTTTTTACTCTCCCTCCTTTCCAGACGGAGGACCGCGAGGGAACCACTGCTGCAATGCAGCAAAACAAATCGCGGGAATCTATTAAGCGTTTGTGATTGCGAGACATTGCCTCTCCCTTGTTTCTCTTTCTTATTTAAAATGAATGAACACTCAGGCATGCAAGAATATTGTAAGATAAAATATGAACAACATGCAGTGTATTCCCACTTGTAGATTGTAATTGATTTTAAAACACTTGATAGAAAATCCATTTTTGCCACTGCATGTGTCTTGTTTTGTTCCTGTTGTAAAGGGAACTGAAGGCCGTTATTGAACAGTCCTGGACACCATTTCAAATCGGTGCACTGTTGCCTCAGCTGCAGTATAGATCAAGTTAACCTTTGTTCCCTTCAAGGTTCAAGGTTCACATCTGCCACCTACAGTATTCACTTCTAGAGTTGCTGTGCAACCACACTTCTTTGCAGCTTTCAAATACACACTGTGCATACAAAGTTATGAAAAACGCTGTAGACAAGGCTCAGACAGAAAGCTGTGACATACTGGAAAGAGAGAATAAAGACAATATACCGCGCACACCACAGTAGCCTTTATCCGCAGGGTTTCCACAAGAGATGTCACGAGAACAATGATGGAAAGCTGCGCTGCGCTCAGCTCCAGACCTTGAATAGTCTATCTGGTTCAGGGTCGTGGCAAGGAACAAAACGCCAGCAGCCACAGATAAAGAGTCTTCTTATTTATTGCAAAACCAAACATGTTTCATCGAGAGGCCAATGCCATCCTACTGTATGTCTGTTTTCTATAATATCTCCAATAAACATGTCACACTAAAATAAAAGGGATAAACAAACACAAACACAAACTCACAAATAAAAGCTCTAGTTCTGCTACTCAATCCTCCACCAGTAAACATTTGAGCTAGCTAGCAACTTCAAACTAGCCGGACATTTCCAGCAGTTAAGAAGGCAAGGCAAGGCAAGGCAAGGCAAGTTTATTTGTATAGCACATTTCAACAACAAGGTAATTCAAAGTGCTTCACATAAAACCATTAAAAGCATCAAAACATAAGACAAAAGAAAAGGAGATTTAAAAACAATTAAGAACATTCATTAAAACACAGTGTAAACAGTTTCATAGTAAAATGCAGAAATGCAGGAAATTGATTAATATATTAATTGAATGTGGTTCAATTAAAGGCAGCAGCAAACAGAAAAGTCTTCAATCTTGATTTAAAGGAGCTGAGGGTCTCAGCAGACCTGCAGCTTTCTGGGACTTTGTTCCAGATATGTGGAGCAGAAAAACTGAACGCTGCTTCTCCATGTTTAGTTCTGACTCTGGGAACAGAAAGTAGGCCGGTCCCAGACGACCTGAGGGGTCGGGATGGTTCATAAGGTAGCAGCAGATCAGAGATGTATTTTGGCCCTAAACCATTCAGTGCTTTGTAAACCAACAGCAGGATTTTAAAGTCAATTCTTTGTTGGACAGGAAGCCAGTGCAAAGACATCAGAACTGGGGTGATGTGATCCACCCTCCTGGTCTTAGTGAGGACTCGAGCTGCAGCGTTCTGAATCAGCTGCAGCTTTCTGACGGACTTTTTACAGAGACCTGTAAACACACCGTTACAGTAGTCCAGTCTGCTGAAGATAAATGCGTGGACAAGTTTTTCCAAATCCTGTTGAGACATAAGTCCTCTAATCCTTGATATATTCTTCAGGTGATAGTAGGCTGATTTTGTAATTGTCTTGATATGGCTGTTCAGGTTGAGGTCTGAATCCATAACTACACCTAGATTTCTGGCTTGGTTTGTGGGTTTTAACATCAGTGATTGAAGCTGAGCGGTGATTTTCAATTGTTCGTCCTTGGTACCAAAAACAATTACTTCTGTTTTATCTTTGTTTAATTGAAGAAAATTCTGGCACATCCAGTTGTTGATTTGTTCAATGCAGTTACCCAGCCCTTGTATGGGATTATAGTCCCCTGGTGACATAGTTATGTAGATTTGTGTGTCGTCTGCATAATTATGATAACACACTTTGTTGTTTTCCATAATCTGAGCTAGTGGAAGCATGTAGATGTTGAACAGAAGAGGCCCCAGTATTGAACCTTGGGGAACACCACATGTCATTTTTGTCAGCTCTGATGTGTAATCGGCTACAGACACAAAGTATTCTCGGTCCTTCAAGTAGGATTCAAACCAGTTAAGTGCTGTGCCAGAGAGTCCCACCCAGATTTTTTGTCTTTCTAGGAGTATGGCATGGTCGACCGTGTCAAATGCAGCACTGAGATCTAGTAACACTAAGACTGAACTTCTGCCATTGTCTATGTTTAAGTGGATGTCGTTGAAAACCTTAACAAGAGCAGTTTCAGTACTGTGGTGCTGTCGAAAGCCTGACTGGAAAACATCAAAGCAGTTATTTACGGCCAAGAAGTTGGTCAGCTGTTGGAAAACCGCTTTTTCAATTATTTTACTTAAAAATGGGAGGTTTGATATTGGCCTATAATTTTTCATCGTTGCGGAGTCTAAACTAGCCTTCTTTAGGAGCGGTTTAATAACTGCAGTTTTTAGGGCTTGTGGGAAGACACCTGAGAGAAGGGATGTGTTTACAATTTGTAAAAGATCAGTGGTCATGCAGTTTGAAATATTTTTGAAAAAGTGTGTTGGTAGAATATCCAAGCAGCAGGAGGATGACTTCAGATGTTGTATAATGTCTTCTAGGCTTCTACGGTCGATTGAATGAAATTGTGTCATGATATTTGAATGGATGTTATTCAGAGATGGGGACAACACATATCCTGTGGTTGGTGTGGAGGCACTGACTGCTTGTCTGATTTTCTGAATTTTGTCAGTAAAAAAGGAGGCAAATTGATTGCATGCCCAAGTGGATTGGAGCTCAGCAGCTACCGACACTGGAGGGTTTGTTAGCCTGTCGACGGAAGCAAATAAGGCGCGTGTATTGTTCTTGTTTTTGGTTATGATGTCAGAGAAGAATGACTGCCTTGCATTTCTAAGTTCCAAATTATAATTGCGAAGTCTCTCTTTATAGATGTCACAGTGAACCTGGAGATTCGTTTTTCGCCACCTGCGCTCAGCTTTCCAACACTCTCGTTTCTCTATTTTGACCAGCGTAGCATTTCTCCAAGGAGATCTTTGCTTACCCGAGACAACCTTCACTTTAGTGGGTGCAATGGCATCAATAATATTTTTAACTTTAAAATTGAAGCCATCGACAAGCTCATTGACTGAGAGGCAAGAGAGGGCTGGTGTGCAGGAGAACTTCTGAATAAATAGTTCACTGGTGTTTTCAGAGATGTAACGCTTTGTCACAACCTTGGTTTGGACATTTGTGTGCATGGAGATTGCACTCTCAAAGAAAACACAGAAATGATCAGAGAGTGCAACATCAGTCACAGCAACCTTGGAAATGTTTACACCTTTGGCGATGATTAGGTCCAGAGTGTGCCCCCTGTTGTGGGTGGGTCCTGTCACATGCTGAGTCAGATCATAGTTATCAAGGACACCACATAGTTCTATAGACCCTCTGTCCTGGGGATTATCAACATGGATATTAAAATCACCAACAATAACAACACAGTCAAAATCAATACAGATTACAGGCAGCAGTTCAGTAAACTCATCAAAGAAGGTTGCACATTATTTAGGCGGTCTGTAAATGTTTAGGAATAAAGCTTGAGTGGAGTTCAGAGCCACATATTCAAAAGAACTAAAATGACCAAAGGACATCTGCTTGCATTGAAGAGAATCATTAAATAAAATAGCAACTCCACCTCCTTTCTTATGCGTTCTTGTTTCACTCATGAAACTGAAGTTGTGAGGTGTTGATTCAATAAGAACAGCTGCACTGTTATCTTGATTTAACCAAGTTTCAGTTAAAAACAAAATGTCCAGTTTGTGCCTAACAATAAAATCATTGATTAAAAATGTTTTTCCTGACAGAGACCTGACATTTAATAAAGCTAAGTTTAATGTGGTTAAAGCTTTCTTTGCCCAATTTATTTGGACAGGCTGACGAGGAATGTATGCTAAGTTTGATAAGTTTGCATGTTTACTATTGTTTCTTCGCAGTCTCACCTTTCTTTTTCTATAAACTTGCAGGACAGGAATTGAGACGGCTAGCTGCACACAGGGCCCCGACTTTTCCTGGAGAGAGTCATTGGTGTCATTAGCCTTGTAGCCTGGACCCAGAAGATATCAATTATTTCCTTTATCAGTTAGGGGAGACAGAGAATGGTTGCGGAGCCGTCGAGTGGGGAGAGGAGTGTGTTTGGTTCCAGCAATGACCAGCTCATTCATGTGGTCAGTGAACTCCAGGTGGGGGGAGGATGGGGAGAGTGTGAGAGAGGATTGCAGTCCAAAGTATGGACCTGAAATAGAAGTAGGTGCTGGGGAGCCACGTAAAGACTCCTCGTCTCGGAAGGGGGGGGACAGTGGGAGATCGTCTAGGAAGGGTGGGGAAAGTGGGAGATCGGAGGCGGTCCCTGATGATGAGGTTGGAGGCTCCTCCTTTTGGCTGTCGTTAGGCGGGGGCATCCTTCTCGTAAGGTCTCCATGGCGATGCTGTGTGGTTATCTCTTGTTTAGACTCCTCTCTGGTCTTGTCCTTGGCAGTAGGGACAGACGGGTGACGCAGGGAGAAAATTAGGTTTGAGGTAAACAGTTTTACCCCTGACTTGTTCAGGCAAACTCCATGCGCTGTAAAAAGATGTCTACGCTCCCAGAAAAGGTAGAAATTGTTGATAAAATGTACTGAATGGTCAGTACATGCAGTTGACAGCCATTTGTTCAGTGCAAACAGCCTGCTGAATCCTTCATCTCCTCCTCTGACTGGTGGAAGAGGGCCACTGATGAACACCTCAGCCTTGACAGAGCTGACTGTGTTTAACAGATCAATAAAGTCTCGCTTCAGAACTTCAGACTGTTGTTTCACAATATCACAGCTTCCTGTATGCACGATGATGTTTTTCGCTGTGGGATGGTCAGCCACGATGTCGAGGATTTTGTGTCTCATGTCAGAGACCATATCTTTCGGAAAGCAGAGTATTTTGGTATTCTTGCTGCACAATTTTCTGACATCTTTTACAGCATAGTCACCAACAATCAGAGTCTCAGGCCCAGTCATTAGCTTTGACTGCGGCCTTTTACTCTCACATTGACTCTCAGTTCTTACCCCGCTTTGAGGAGATGGCTGGTTGTTGTGGAGGTGTTTTGCAGGTTTTACTTTTCTCAGCGGTCCTTGGCTTTGGCCGTCTGGGTGCAGGGGTTGAGGAGGAGTTCTGCCTGTGTGGTAATGCAGGCCAGCCAGTCGCATCACAAATCTCAGGGCGCTGGGCTCTGCCTGTTAGTCGTCCTCCCACATATTTTCTCTTCGGCTTTGCACCGAGAGAGTTCCAGGGAGGACTACCATTTGAAGATTCATTATCTGCTCTCTCCTCCTGTTTCTTGGTAGGCCTGGTTGTGCTAGTTAGCTGTGTCTTAGCTTGCGTTTGTCCAGTGTTTTGAGTCCATGGTAAAGTGGTATCATTCCCACACAGTCCATTTACCGCCACGTTTACTTCTAGTCGGTGGATTTTTGTTTCCAAGACTGCAATCTTCTGTAGGAGTTTGTAGTAGTCGTCCGTGGAGAAGGGAGGCATCTTGCTGCTACTTAGCTTTAACTTAGCTGCTAGTTAGCATTAGCTAACAATCCAAATAGCTCGACGACTTTCTGGATTTGTCTTCACTCAAACGTTGAAGAGTGATATATGTGATATATCTTGCAAGATATATGTGATATATCTGGCAAATTGAAGCAAGAAAATGCAAGAAAATGCAAGCAGAGGCAAGCAGAGGCAAGAGCAAGCAGCAAAGCGACCGCAGAAGGCGGTATACGGAGAAGGAACACTCAATATTTCCCTTCTCCTGCTCTGCGCTCACTGTGGCATCCGTCCACACGGTGATGGAGAGCAAAGATGAGAACATAGAGATAGAATAGGAGTAGAACGGACATTGAACCGTTTTTTCCATGGAAATAAACTTATTTGCTTTCTTGCCGAAATCACAAATGAAAAAGTGTGTCTGCCCCCCGGACTGAAACTGGAAGCTGGTTCCAGAGAAGAGGAGCTTGATAACTGAAGGCTCTGGCTCCCACTCTACTTTTTAAGACTCTATGAACCACAAGTAACGCTGAATTAATGGAGCGCAGCTCTCTAGTAGGGCAGTGTGGTACTATAAGCTCTTTAAGATATGACGGTGCCTGACCAATTAGGGCTTTGTAGGTGAGGAGAATGATTTTGAGGGTGACTGTGGATAAGTCCTGAAGGGCCGTCCTTCAATCAGAGGATCGGCGGTTCAATCCTCAGCTCTGCTAGTCGCATGTCGATGTGTTCTTGTTCTTAACACTTAACCCCGTAGCTGTGTCTACGGTGTATAAATGTGATAGAATCTGAGTTATAAGTCACTTTGGATAAAAGCGACTTTGCTAGATGACGATAATGTAATGTACTTTTAAATTCTATTCTAGATGTTAAAGGGAGCGAGAAGCTAAGACAGGAGTCATGTGATCTCTTCTCTTAGTTTGTGTTAGTACACGAGCTGCAGCATTCTGAATCAACTGGAGAGATTTAAGAGATTAACTAGAAAAAGCATTTCCTGCTGAAAATGCGTTGGAATGCTGAAAACTGAAATTAATCGCAAAAACATTGCTGAAAATAGATATCCAATTCAAAAACAAATTGCAAAAAGCTTAATAATTCAAAAAGTTTAAAGATTACAATATGAAAAGTCATATCACACCTCTCCTGAAAGAGCTGAACATTTTGATATTTGAACAGTTTCTGTGGCTTAAAAAAATTCATCAGTGGTGATATTTGTAGTAGTAGAAGTTGTAGTAGAAGTATTATTAGTAGAAGTAATAGTAGCATTAGAATAACTACTAGTAGTAGTAGTAGTAGTGATATTTGTAGTAGTAGTAGAAGTTGTAGTTGTAGTAGAAGTATTATTAGTAGAAGTATTAGTAGCATTAGAATAACTACTAGTAGTAGTATTAGTGATATTTGTAGTAGTAGTAGAAGTTGTAGTAGAAGCATCAGTAATTAGAAGAAGTAGTCGAAGACGTACTATCAGTAGTCATAGTAATAGCTGTAGTATTGGTCGTAGTATTTAATGTCACAGTAGTAGTAGTAGTAGTAGTAGTAATAGTAATAGTAATGGCAGTAGAAGATGTAGCAGTAGTAGTAGTACTAGTAGCAGTCGTACTAATAGCTGTAGTAGTATTACTACTTTTAGTAGCATGAATAGCAGTAGTAGTAGCAGTTGTCGTATAAGTAATAGTAGTAGTGGTAGTAATAGCAGTAGTGGTAGTAATAATATTGATGGTAGCAGTAGTAGCAGTAGTAGTAATAGTAGCAACAGCAAATGTTATAGTAGAAGTAGTAGTAGCAGTAGTAGTAATACTATATTAGCAGCAGCAGTAGTAGTTAGAGCATTCATTTTTTTAACAAAAAAGCCAAATTTTGAGCTTGTTTAAATACAGTTAATCCATGGGGCTTTTATTTTGAAAGGGTGGGGCTGGGTGGGGGAGGGAGGGGGAGAGGAGAGGAGACATAATCATAATGTTTGACACACATAAACAGGTTATTAAATTACAGGCTTCATCGCAAGCAGTTCAGTTAGAATTCACTCTCTGGGGCTTTTATTTTGAAATGGGGTGTGGGGTGTGGGGGAGAAGAGACAGAATCATAATGTTAGATAAACACAAACCGGTTATTAAATGACAGGCTCATCACAAGCATTTCAGTTAGGATTCATTCTGTGGGGCTTTTATTTTAAAATGGCGTGTGTGTGTGTGTGGGGGGGGGGGGGGACCTGAATGACTGTATGAGAGAGAGACACACAGCGAGATAGAGGGAGAGGAGTGTATGTGTGTCTATGTCTTTGTCAACATCACTAATTACTGGCTCAATCGCAAACACCTGTGTGCCTGAAGCTATTTGAAAATATTCTCCATAGAGATCCCATTGAAAATAAAAAGCTTAATCATTCAAAAAGTTTAAAGGTTAGAAATATGAAAAGTGAGGCAGAGAGAGAGGCTCTGATATCGCTGGCAAACTTTCTCATTTGGAGATTGTACTATGTTTTATCTTTTACAGCTTACATGACTATTGTCCTGCTCTGCCATGTCTTTCCTCGTCTCTCCCTCTTGTGTCGCGGTGTGTGTAAATGTCACTCGAATCAGGAAACTTATCAGAATCCTCATATCTGATTGGCCGAGCTGCAACATGTAACAGCTGCAACAAATCATGTCTCCAAGACCTGAATGACTGAGAGAGAGAGAGAGAGAGAGAGAGAGAGAGAGAGAGAGAGAGAGAGAGAGAGAGAGAGAGAGAGAGAGAGAGAGAGAGAGAGAGAGAGAGAGAGAGAGAGAGAGAGAGAGAGAGAGAGAGAGAGAGAGAGAGAGAGATGTATGTGCGCGTGAGTCTGTGTTTATAAATATCACTAATTGGCTCAATCGCGAACACCTGTGTGCCTGAAGCCATTTGAAAATATTCTCCATAGAGATCCCATTGAAAATAAAAACCTTAATAATTCAAAAAGTTTAAAGGTTAGAAATATGAAAAGTCATAGCACCCCTCTGGTGAAAGAGCTGAACATTTTAATAGTTGAACGGTTTCTGTAGCTTAAAAAATGAAGGACAAGAAGCGTTGCGACGGAAAAATAGAAGTTGAATAAAGATTCGAAGAACAATAGTTGGAATGCTTAACAGCATTCCAACAACTAGAAAATGCATTTCCTGCTGAAAATGCGTTGGAATGCTGAAAGCTGAAATTAATTGTGAAAAAATTGCTGAAAATTAAGAAATGGGAGACTATCTGTCTGAAAAATGTTGAAGCCCGAAAGCATTTAAACTGCACTGCTGAAAAACTTTCTAGTTGAAATGTCTAACTATGGTGTCTGTAGCTGAAAGTATGAGGAAGAAGAAGGCTTTGAAAGTTGAAGTATAACAGGATTTGAAGATTTTCTCCATAGAGATCCCATTCAAAAGAAAATTGCAAAAAGCTTCATTCAAAAAGTTTAAAGATTACAAAAATGAAAAGTCAAAGCACCCCTCTCCTGAAAGAGCTGAACATTTTGATATTTGAACAATTTCTGTAGCTTAAACACATTTCAGAAGTTTGTAGATATTTGTAGTAATAGTAGTAGAAGTTGTAGTTGAAGTAGAAGTATTATTAGTAGTAGAAGTATTAGTAGCATTAGAATAAGTAGTAGTAGTAGCAGTAGTGATATTTGATATAAGTTTAAGAGGATTTGAAAATATTCTCCACAGAAACCTATTCAAAAAAAAGTTGCTAAAAGCTTAATAATTCAAAAAGTTTCAAGGTTAGAAATATGAAGAGATATAGCAGGGATGAGCTGAAGGAGCTGAACATTTTGATAGTTGAACGGTTTCTGTAGCTTAAAAAATGAAGAAGAAGAAGAAGCGTTGCGACGAAACAGGGGGGGGACGGAAGAAATAGTGGAATAAAGAAAACAGGATAACATTGTTGGACATAACCAACATTGTTGGACATTGTTGACATAACATTGTTGGAATGCTTAACAGCATTCCAACAATTAGAGCAGCCTGATAATAAGGAATCTAGTCTAGAGGTAACAAATGCATGAACTCATTTCTCTGCATCGCTTTGAGACAGGATGTGCCTGATTATTTAAATATTACGTAGGTGAAAAAAAGACAGTCCTTGAAGTTTGTTTTATCTGAGAGTTAAAAGACAAATCCTGATCAAAGGTAACTCTGAGATTCTTTACGCTGCTGCTGGATGCAACGCAATGCATCTAGAGAAACTACATCATTAGATAATTGATGTTGGGGGTGTTCTGGGTCTTGTAGAATAACTTCAGTTTTGTCTGAGCTTAACATCAGGAAGTTGCAGGTCATCCAGCTTTTCATGTCCTGAAGACATACAGTTTAGTGAGCTGGTTGGTTTCATCTGGTTTGATCGATAGATATCATTTTGCCAAACCATTGCTTTCAAGTCAGGATATTGTGGCCTCTGCTGTTTCATATTTGACCATTGCTTTTAATAATCTGTCTTTCACAAGTACCCCAATATTATGGAACTGCATTTCTGAATTGCGTGAACGTTTTGTTTTTTTCTCATCTCCATTTGAAACATACATCATTCTCAGAATGAAATATCAGGACATGTTCTAAGCTTTATAAACCATGCCAGCTATGCCTGTTTAACTTGTAACATAACTTTGCATGGAAGTGCCTCCATATCAATGAAAAAGTACATGTGTTCATTGTTTTGTTCATCATGAACATCATGAATATCAGGTAGGTTGCTCATTGTAGCCATAGGGAGCAGGTCAAAGTGTCAATGCCTTCAAAGGAAGGTCTTCCGGTACTGTAGGTCCCATAGTTCCCATACATTCAACAGTGTGATCTCTACAAGGTGGTTGTATGTCACGCCTTGTTTACACCGGCCACCCGAGACACAATGATTACCAGCGATTACTGCGAGCTCACATTAACTGGCACAGTTTCTGTACACCACATCCAATCACATCCATCCTGTTGAAATTAGCAGCGCTTCCCTCGAGGGCCATTGAGACAAACAGGCCAAATAATCTACAAACCGCACTGTGATCATTCAGTCAGTGGGGAAATAAGCATCCAGCTCCGGGCTGCGGTTCAGCTCGGCCCTGTCTGATCCCCGTGTCAACACCTGTGTTTGGTTTGCTGGGAGAGGGTGAGAAAGAGAGATACCATGGCAGATAACAAGGGAGAGAAGGATAGAGAGTGAGGCGAGCAGACACACGGAGGGATTGTTAATTTGAGGATGTTGAAAATTCAACATCCAAAGGCTGTTAACTCTCAGACAGCAGCGCTGATGGAGAAAGAAACCAGTGTCATCTCCCTTAGACGAGGGTGGCTGTGGCACTGGAGGAGGAAAGGAAGAAGAGAGAGAGAGAGGAGGTGGAGATGAAGGTTGTGTGGCACATGGCCTGTTACCATGGCAATGAGTCCCATGTTGACCTGCAGAACATAAATTAATTCCAGTTTCTCTTCCGTTCTTGACATGGAAATTCCTCTCGCTCGCTTTCTGCAGCTCCTCTCTCCGTTTGCTCAACTTTGTCCTCCCGGAGCTCTCACCCGCTCCGGGAGGCGGATTTATGCAGCCAGATAATAACAACCCTCTGAGATCTGCTGTGTGCTGACACTGAGATAATGCTTAGTCACAGCACTCACTTCTATTCATACTGCTGTAACTTGTGCTCGTGAAGGCAAAGTAGGATCCTGCGCTGTTGAACCGACCTCGTTTTTGGCTCCGTTAAAGAAGCTGCTGACATCATTTCCCCTTGCATAGCGCGCCCACCGCGATGTGTTTGACAGGTCGATGGCTGTGATTAATGAGAAGAATCGATGCTGATGTTGAGGAGATGAAAGACCTCTGCAGGCGGCGAGGAACAGAGGAGAAGAACAAAAGAGGGACAGAGAGGCAGAACATGACATCAAACTCCTTCAGTGTTGTCAGCTCACATCACTCATTGGTCCTGTTGAAGAAATGCAACACTGTGTTGTGTGTGTTGGCTTCCCATTTGTATCTGTGCTACTGTCCACAACGCTTGCAGGTTGTTGAACAGCAAAGACAGGTAATGATGTTCTTTCAGTTCATATGTTAATAATATTAATAATGAGACAATCTGCAGCTCCCCTCGAGTTCATGGAGCTGTAGAGTGAGTTTCAGCTCATTGTCCAGCTGTTCTGATTCACTCTCACGGTCTCATTGCACTGGTTTCCTTTGCAGCAAGCAGCTGTCCGCTAACCTGTTCAGCACAAGACAGCTTTACTTTGTAACCACTGGAGGTGGTGATAGACTGTGATATGTGTAGAAAATACAAGAAATATATTACCGCAACAGGCTTAGTCTTCAAGCTTTGCAGGCATTATCTACAGTATTAATGGTCTAAAAGGAAATACAAATAATTTCAATACAGAATGTAGGCCCGGTAATAATTTCTGATACAATATATTTTCATGATATATATGTTCATATGGGGAATACTGGCACCTCAAGGACTGTGTCGGGCTACACGTCTGAGACAAAAGCAATGACTCATGTGCCCTTGTTGTAAAATGTAACATCTGATTCAAGGTGAACCAGCAGGAGGAGAGCTTGTTGAACACAAACATCACTGTAGTGCTGCTAGTGCCCACAGCATTATTACTGTAACAAAGTGCATATTGCTGCGAAAAGGAACACAATCAACACATCGCCTAACAATCAAGCAACATGATTTAAAGACAACTTAATGACAGCAAGTAAAACTTCCCACTGAGCGCCCTGATGGATCTATTAGCATGTAAAGATAGAACAGTGAATCACTTGATGCTTCACTTCCTGCAGCTTCAGAAGCTTTGACACACGAAGCAAGTAAAAACAACAGCACTTCCAGCAGAAAGAAATATTGACACCATGCTTCAAAATAACTGCAGACAATGAACCTGATCGCAAAAAGATGTCTGCCCCTCTGCTTTGCCTGCAACTCTCTAGCTGCTGTTGACTGTGAGGATATTCAGCAGCTGAAACAAAAACCCCATTTGCAGCGAACGTACACAGAGAGCGAGCAGCTATATAAATCCTGTGCTACAAACCCAGCCACAAGCAAGTCCTATTGATTCCAGATTGCATTTACCAAAGGATCCTTTCAAGTCCATCGACAGCCTGACTCGGTGCATACACACCCACTGCAGTGGTGTTAATGGTGTACTCGGGGAAGGTCACACCAGATAACAGCACCACTTCACTGCCTGCATTTTAAAATGTGGCTCTTCTATTATACACTCGTATTTTTGTAGCAAACATTGTTCTCTGAACAAGTTAGTTAAGCTGGCGAGCAAGTTTTGTTGTCTTGTTTTTTATAATGGCAGAAGAAAATATGAACAGCATGTTGTACAGTCACCCACTTATTGGGACGGCAGGTGTTACTTGAGAAAGTAAACATCAACCAATGGGACCATAACGCTCAGCAGCTCCTGCCTGAAAGTGTGAGTTACAAAGAGTTTAATCTCACGGTTGTTCAGTACATCCGTGTGTTTCAGTTCCAGGAAGAAGTCCTTCTCCATTCATGGACGCCAGTGAAGACAGTCGAGCCTCCCAGTTGTATTTCTAATACAAATGTGCTGATGTGAACGCAGCATAAGAATGCAGCCTTCTGCTGGTTGGCTTCCTGGTTCTGCCATGCTTTAGTGCGGTATTGGTTGCAGAGGATGAGCCCAACAGCATCTCTTCATCCCTCTAATAGTGTAGCCTGCAGCGGTCTAGCAGCTGTGACGGCTGAGGACAGCAGAAGGCTACGCTAAACTATTCGTGACATTTTCTCTCCATTTCTGAAACGCTCCGATGAGATTTGTGGTAGAATATTTCCTTTAACAGTTCAGGTGAAGTTGGTTTTATCTTGAGTCTTGATGAATGATCAAAGTTTCAGAAAGTCAATTTAATGTTTGCAAACAGAGAACACAACCACAGCCACGTATCACAGTGAAATGTGCTCATGCTCTGGGGACAGCAAATCAAAACAAGGTATTTATACAGGCAACACAGAGAAGACAAGATAAGACAGAGGAGACGGGGAAGACAGGTGGGGGCTAGTGTTCTGCTGCGAACTCTCACAGACAGTAGGTCTTCAGCAAATGTTTAGGCTAACAGAAAGAACAGTTGATTACTTAAGAACACTCTGGTCGCTTGTCCAAAATAAGATAGAAAGTGACCTCTGTATCAGAACGAACATGTCAATGTGTTCAGACATCCAGACGCCTGTGAAAATGAACTTTCTAACAGCACATATCATCAGAGAATATGAGGAGTACATGTTAAAACATTTTTTACCATCACACTCCACTCTTTTGGTTACAACATAACCACAATTAAACATGGTAAAAAATGTTCAAATACTAACTAGAGAACAAAGGGTAGACTGCCTTTGCCTCTCAGACCCCAGAGGATTATTCTGCCTCTGTTTTGAGGGGTCTGTTCCTAGCTAGATCATGAAAGAAAACATAAAACAAATCAATGATGTTGGCGAGAAGAGGGTTGTTCTGCTCTTCGTTTCCCTCAGTTTCCTCTCCATCCTGCTGGAGATCTGTAGTACACTAGAGTTTGTTTAGTCATATCAACATCAATTCATCGCTGCAGTAATCTCCTCAAACATGGTATGAAAGTACATTCAAGATGAACCAAACACTTTTGTAGACCCCTCCTCTCTCCGCCCGCAGCACGTCTTGACCCCTCTACGTATTGTTGCCCACCAAAATAGTACTGTTTCAAACCCCGCATCAATTTGATTTCCCCTCGGGACTCCAATGTCATCTATGTACACAGACTGACTGAAGCTGCCAGATGGGCTGACCTTTGGTCGTGGTCTGTCTCTAGGAGGTTACGCAGGGAGGCAATATCCATAGTCAATGCATCGAATGCCCTCACCAACTGTGCCAACGCACGAGTTCCACTCCACTGCTTCGCTTACCCCCACAGAACCATCAGGTGCCAGCCCTGGGCATCGTATCATCAGCTGCCTGTGTGATGTTCTACACAGTTTGCTGCATCGGGTGAGAAACAGGATGTCATTTTGTTTGCTTTGAGAATGGCTTCTTCTCTTTTGTATCGGCCATTCTTAGATAAATCATAACCCAAACGTTTTACTTTTTTTTTTCCCAATGCTGGAGTTTGTCTTTGCTTACTTTATGACATATAAATAACATTCTTCCCCTGGTGGGTCGAATTTAGCTATTTTAGTTGCATTAATTGTGGTCAAAGCCTCTTTCTCTGCAGAGGAGAGAGAAAATGTCTCCCTTAGTTTGTTTAACTCTAGATAAGAGCACGGCCTTTGCTGTGACCGTGTCCTAGTTTATCAACACTGCAGTAATAATTTGGTGAGTTAGAAACCTCTTGCATACAACAGTCAATCATTTATTCAAACCACTTTCATTCTCTTAATGGTACCTGTAGATATTCTGTTTGTACCTGCTCCAAAATCAAACAAAAGAAAATCAAAAATATTTCACACCCTTCAATATCTCTAACCCCACAATTTTATTTGATATAGTTCCAATATTTCTATCTATTATTCTTTACCGTCAGTTTGTGTCTGTGCATCAGTGTGTGGGTGCATGTTTTTACATGACCTGCATCTGTTGAATGTGGTGTCCAGACGTCCCCCTCCTCCAATGTCCTCCCCATGTCCACTCTCTCTCTGGTCCTGCAATCACGTGCCCAGTGTCCCATCCTTCCACAGACGAAGCAAGCCCAAATCCGTCCACCTTTGCTTCCCCCTCGAGCCCTCCTCCCCCTCTGCTCGTCCCTCGTCCTCCGCTCCGTCCACGGAAAGCTCCACGTCTTTAATTGTCTCGGAAATACACATTAGAACAAACATGTTTAGACACCTCATTATTACCATCATCATAGTCAATAACATATGTGTCAGCATTCTGTTTGCCTTTTTTCTTTTTCTCTTTGGTTATTCAGCACTGTTGCTTAAGTAAAATCTGATTAGTCTGACATTTGTAAAGGTGGTTTACCGTGTGTTATGCCAATTCTGTTGGATTCTGACTCGTAGAGCGGTCTGCCTAAAGTCTCGCTCATGACTTTTCCCAGCACCGTCGCGAGCTCAGTTGTTGTGTCTGTGTTCTGTCTGAGAACCTGGGACAGCGGGAGGCGGGAGAGAGAGGAGAGGAGTTTTCTGATTGGGGGGGCCGTGAAGTCTGAGCAAGCTCCTGCCTGTGGAAGATCTGGGGGTGAAGCAGAGGGTAGGGGAAACTCGGAGGGGGCCGCCTCCCTCTCTAAGCTTGGATACAAATCAGGAGAATTAGTCACGTTATGTTCACATTCTTTGTCATTTTCTTGTTTTCTGTCATTGTCTTGTCATTGTAGTTGTTTCAGTCTTTGTCTTCTCTGCCCTTATCCCGAATCTGCTCTTATCCCGAAGACAAAGACTGAAACATCAGTCTTTGTCTTCTCTGTTCCCCTTTTTTTTTTTTTTTCTTAACCCTCTGATAACCACATTTTTGCTTTGGTTAAAACCTCTTTTCTTTCCTCTTTGCTAGTATTAGCCCATTTTTCTCAAAAAGTCTTAATTATCATTATCTTTACTTTATAGGGAAGAAATTGAGTAGGCCTAACTCTTTTAGCTTCCTCTAGATTTTTTATAGTAAAACGAAGATGAAGTAGAAGCAACATCATTCACGGTTCTCCCCCAGTTTACTAATATTTTTCACTCTCTGTTTTTTTTTTATAAAAGAATACCGCTCCCTTAGTTCTGATGGCTTTAAGGGAGGACCAATTCTAGATTTCCCTAAGTAAATGATTCCCACCAGTCTGGTTCACTAAAAAAGGATCTCGTCACTCCACCCTCTCCAGCACAATCCTGGCCTCTCAATTTACCAAAGGATTCTCGTGTGAGAATCTGGCGGAGGTCTTTGGCAAGAGTCCTGGACTCCCCGTGCACGGTTTCAGGTTCAAAGCTTAAGAGAAGTGGAGGTATTGCGATCCGGCCGACCATTATGTGTAACATTCTTTAATCATTTAAACGCATACTAATTAGTCATTTAGATTTTTTCCCAACATTCCCAGAAAGTTCATACTATCAGTATAAAGTCTAATAACAACACTGAATAAATGAATAAATCAATGAATCAATAAGTCAAGAAATGAATAAAAGTAGAAATGAAGAAATGTCCATTTTAACTACTTAATAAGTGAAAGCATAAAAACAAAAGAAACTCAATAAGACAATAAGAATTGAATACAATCAAAACACTCCAATCGTTCTTCCGGAGCCAAAAAAAATAGAGAGATGCAGATCTGGGTGTGTGTGGAATGTGTGGAGCGCTCAACGCTTTTCTTTTCTGTGTGTCTTCCAGGCAGTTGAGGGAGACACAGAGCCAAAAGGAGGAATGTGTGTGTGTCAGGGGACAGGAGGAAAGATTGTTTCTGTGCGTGCAAAGCAGGTCTTCATTGCGAGCAAATGTATGTTTGAGTGTGTGTGTCTGTGGAGTGTCCTTTACATAGTAAAATATAACATGTGGAATGCACAATATCTACAGTACAATAAAATATCCGAGCAGATATTGAAATGAAGGAAGATTCATAAAAAATAAGGCAAGTCCGATTTTTCACAATCATCTCTAAGTCCTTAACTCTAACCTTTTTTTTTTCCACTCTTTTCATTCCTTTCAGTTTATCTTCTAAATCCCAGAAGCCCAAACTCCCTTGACCAGTATGGAAGGCATTCCAGACATGACTCCCCGTGTTTCTGCCGCATTAATTCAACAATCGGACCTTCTGGCTCCGGTGATTTTGAACCTTTGCCACCCATGCCCTATGGTGTGGGCGTTGACGCTATCTTAGTACAATGCAATCGTCACTGCAAAGTTGAGGTTTTTTATCCCTAAGGAAAACTTCACAAACCCTTTTTAGACGTTTCTTTTAGGTCAAAAACGCTGAGAAAAGACCCTTTTTAGACGTTTCTTTTAGGCTAAAAACGCTGAGAAAAACCCTTTTTAGACGTTTCTTTTAGGCTAAAAACGCTGAGAAAAACCCTATTAGAGACACGATCACTGTTACGATCTCAAAAGCTCCTTTCGAGTTACAATCGTTATCGTACTTCATTCTCCTCATAAAATCACATGAATTAATACGTCAGAAACCTTGATATAAAAAAACCCAGCTGTATTAGCCAAATAATAATGATTCCTTGATCACTCATCTGTGTCTGTTACGCTTTACGTCTTTACAGATTTATGTTTACAGTTTACAATTGGAATTTCAACTTCTTACCCTGATTTGGAGAAATCAATTATTTTCGTTGGATACGCGTGCCGTCAATCAGGTCTCCTCGGTACCGCCGGTTCTCTCTCTCTTGTCCAAATTAGAAAAAAACCTTCTCCTCCGGACGGTTCCCGTGGAGCCTGACGAACGGTCAGCGTACCCTGCTCGCAGCGCCAAATTGTGGTAGAATATTTCCTTTAACAGTTCAGGTGAAGTTGGTTTTATCTTGAGTCTTGATGAATGATCAAAGTTTCAGAAAGTCAATTTAATGTTTGCAAACAGAGAACACAACCACAGCCACGTATCACAGTGAAATGTGCTCATGCTCTGGGGACAGCAAATCAAAACAAGGTATTTATACAGGCAACACAGAGAAGACAAGATAAGACAGAGGAGACGGGGAAGACAGGTGGGAGCCAGTGTTCTGCTGCGAACTCTCACAGACAGTAGGTCTTCAGCAAATGTTTAGGCTAACAGAAAGAACAGTTGATTACTTAAGAACACTCTGGTCGCTTGTCCAAAATAAGATAGAAAGTGACCTCTGTATCAGAACGAACATGTCAATGTGTTCAGACATCCAGACGCCTGTGAAAATGAACTTTCTAACAGCACATATCATCAGAGAATATGAGGAGGACATGTTAAAACATTTTTTACCATCACAGATTGTAGCTTGCTAGAGCCTCCAATCACAGTTTATCATCTCAAATGTACAGAATATCAATTCAGGCACCCAACAACATGTAAGATGACATTTGAGATGTGGAGCTTTAGCCCACTACTAAAGGTGAGGTGATCGGTGTTTGCCTCCAGTATTTTCTTTGTTTTGCCTCCTGCTAACATTGTAACGTAACCATGACGTTCGCTGTAAAAGAGTCCATACATTTCCTCAGTTGAATTTCCAAAGGCAAAGAAAGGTTTCCTTCTCTGGTATATACTCTGTGTAGTTTGCTGTACAGAGATAACCCGCTTCATGCGTTCCTTACATTTCTCTCTTCATGGAAACTCACATACCAGAAGAGACAACTATAAGTGAGTAAGCGAGTCCTCTGGTCCATCTGCTCAACAACACGCTGATAGTCAAATCTCAAGGGGCCCGCGTGTTATTGAACAAGCGCTCGGCTTAACTCGAGAGGAAGGGAAGAGGGAGGGATGAAGAGAGAGAGGGAGAGAGAGGAACGTTTGTACTTTGGGTCACTGGTGGCATGCAGGCAGGCAGCTTAGAGCCCCCGTCAAGCTTGCTCCGAGACACAATGAAACTTTAATGAAGTTATGCTGCTGCTGCATGGTAATGCACAGTCTCAGGGGCCGTGGAGAGAAGGATTGGCTGGAGCACGCCCAGAAGTGCATGTTTCAACTGTCACTCAGCTAACGTGGAAACAGCAGAGAAGTGAATCCGTGGTCATATTGTTTAAAGTGCTGCCTTCAGCAGCCAGTGTAGTTCAAGTCCAGACCATGGAGCTGCTTCCTGACGGAGCTGAAGATGAGGGAAAGGTGTCATGTCAGATTTAGTCCCCATCCTAAATTTACTGATGAGCTTGTCAGGTGCTGGTTAAATAATTTAGTGAGGGACAGAGAGGAAGAGCAGCGTACTGTTAACCTCTGTCTTCTGCAAAGCTCCAGGAGCTGTGAGCCTTTCACTTAGAGTAAGATGGGACCTTTGATAAGTAGCTGGTGAAGTACAGTAAGCTACTTCTGCTAATTGAAAATGTCACTTCCACTTAATTAACATTTCATTTATTTCGCTGCTCATGACTTTTTCGGGTTGTAGGTACAGATTGTGAACATTAATTAAGCTGCGACTAAAAACTTCTCAGCCAGGGGAGGTGAGTGAAAGTGAACCAGTTGTAGTCATTTTAGCATTTGTACTTGAAAGGTAAAAAAAATTCTATAAGAGATTTTAAATGATTCTGATTTGATAAGTGGATGCTATCAAACTCCATCCCAAATTCCAAAACATAATAATAAATTATACAAATTGTCAATATTTGTGTTTTTGAAATATGGAATGCACCCAGTAATATGTGTAATATATGATATCTGCACAAAATATATGCTTTTCGTGCACGTCCTCTCTGCCTGTCTGCATGTCTCAGCAGCGTTGGAGAAATCGCCCACAGGAGGCGGGTCTATGAAGCAGTTTAGCCAATTGCTGATTAATAAAGATATAAGTGTGTGACATACAATTTAGCCAATCAGTGTCCTCAAATACATTCAGCCATGGGCACAAAATGTCCTCGGAAAGATGGAGGGAAGGATGGTTGGGTCATACCTGAAAGTGTATGAATTTGACAAGGGAGGTTGCCATCTTTAGGATGTTAGACTCTTAGCGGTGAGGTTAAAGGGGACTTCTTTGAATATCATCCTTTACGTTATTGTTGAAATCACTGAAAGGTGTTGACCAAAGTATTCCCCTCTTAGAATGATGTGGAGAGTGATTGTAGTGCCTCTTCATTACCCCCCCCCCCCCTTTGTGTTCCTCTTTCTTCCACTCTCTTAGCTCTGTCTGTATTTCTTCTTTCTTTTTTTACCTGTAGGGGTATTCTTGGTTTGTACTCAGAGGTCACCTCTTGATCTGTTTCTAAGAGTCGACTAACCATCGTTCTGCCCCCCTCTTGCTCCCTCTCTCTTCTTCACTCTCTTCCATCAATCCCCCTGGGCCTGAAAAACACCATCAGTCAGCTCGCAGCCCATCCTAAAGAAGCACAATCGCCTTGAATCTGGAGTCTGTGAACTTGGGCCAGACGTGTGGGCAAATGTTAGAAGCCCTAAGATGTGCACTTGTTGGGGAGAAAGGGAGCTGATGGTCAGAGAAAACCTTTTAGAAAGAGTTTTGTAACTTCAGAGTAAAACTCTAATTACCTTTTTCAGCGATATATGCAAGTAAGGGTAAACTATTGAATTCTTTCAGACAGAATGACTCGTCTGTCCACTTTAAGAGTAAATAAAAAATCTGCAGGTGTGTCTGTAGTCAGTATGTCCACACAGCGTTTTTAAACCATGGGATATCCTACGGATGAAGCTGCTTTTGCTCACGTGATATTATCATGCTTCTATGAACTTTTCACAGCCCACGTCATTAAAGATATGCATTCACATGTAGACAACGGAAGTGACGTTTTGTCCCAGCCATCCTGACGAGTTAGCAAGCTTTAAACATTCAATTCAAACTGTTACCAGCATCAGAATGTTTGGTTGTTGCATGTTCGGTTGTCATAATCGATATTCCAACAGCGGACTCAAGTTCTACAGAAAGACGACAGGATCCCGATCGTTTCAGAGCAACGGGTGTTTCAGTTTAACGAGTGACCGTGTTAACTGGTGATATCTAGTAGCTCGTCATTTCTATCTTTGTGTAATGTTACACGCACGGTTTCTCCACTAAATGCATGTATGTATTAAATATATGGCCATTAAATATATCAAAATGAAATCACAAACGACGGTCATTTTTTTGTGCCCTACACAGTAGCTGCTGTCCACAGGTTTAAACTCACAGTTAATAGGTTTTACTCCCCAGACTGCTGCCATCACTCTGCCATGTAGGACTCAGTTGAATTTAGGAATAAAAAAGTTATATTTAATTTCAAACAAATAATATAAGCCATGACAGAGGAAGTCCAGGAAAGATGTCAGTATTACATGTTTAAACAGAAACTAAAAACTTGTCCCTTGTACTTCTAGTCTCGCGGAGTAGCAGATTGATACCATATCATGTCTGAGCCAAGAGCATGAGCTTAGCTGAAAGATTGGAAGCAGGGTCAAGGTCTCTTGGCTCTGATTTGTCCCTCTTTGGTCCATCTTGACCCTCACTTCTAAATTTGTAATCTCTTACTCTAGCACAGGGATTCCCAAAGTGGGGTGCGCGCGAGCTGCCTCTAGGGGGTGCGCGAGAGGAAAAGTGTAATGGCGTCTGATGGTGTAATAATATTAAATATTTAAAAAAAATGTAATTTTAATTTAAAAAGTGGGATTTTTCACAAAATAACATGTATTAATATAACATGAATTATAAAAATTCCTTTGTAAGATTTAAAATTAAAAACGTACAATTTAATGAATGCACTTGAGCTCCTTCGGGCAGTCTTGCCACCAGCGGCCAGTCGTACACACTAGCTTGTGCAGCTAACGTCAGCTAACAGCGAACTTCATGCATTCAGCAACATTAATTTAAATATGCTAAACTGGCTGAAATCGGGGAAACTGTCAGGTGGGACATCTGAAGCTATCAGTCGTAAAAGAGGAGAGGGACAGAGAGAGAGAGAGAGGGGGGGACAGAGAGAGAGAAATCGGAGGCGAGGGGAACGGAGAGGTGCGTTCGGGAGAGACCGGGAGAAGAAATCGAACGGGAGTCAGAGGAAGATGAGACGGAGGAGACCGAAAAGGAGGAAGGGATTGCACAGACAAATCGGGAGCACATCGGCCCATCGCGGAGTCAAGGTGAAAAAGAGGAAACGAGAGAGCATCAGACTGGGAAAAAAAGAGGAAATATGATGAAAATGATCTGTGTCTGGGCTTCACTTGGATTGGCAATGCAGATTGCCCAAAGCCACAGTGCGTGGTGTGCAGTGAGGTTCTGGCTAACAGCTGTCTGAAGCTCTTATTTACGTCGCCACCTGAACACCAAGCATGCCAGTGCAAGTCAAAAGCCCCTTACATATTTTAATATCGAAATTGGAGGAGTTACAAAACAGCCAAAAACAACTGGAGTCTCATTCATGTGTTGGGTCTATAAATTACTACATTAGATTAGTCGGTCATTAATTGTAAATTAAATGTGATGCAATCTGCCTCTGAGCCTGTGCGTGTGTCCTCGCCATCCGTATTGCTCTTTAAAAGTGACGCCTTGTGTAACTGAAATGTATTGAAACTTTGTTGCAGTGTTTCAGGGCGTTTTCACATCCGTAGTTCGTTTGCTTTGTTCCGATTCAGGGATTAATATGATACAATGTTGCAGTTGCCCCTTTGTTCGGTTTGTGTTCACACTGCAACATTTAACAGCGGACTAAATATTGTAAACTAACGGCACGCGCGAGCAAACTGTCCTCTCATTGGTCCGATTTTTAGGCTCTGTTGCTTTTTTTAAATTTTTTTATGAAGGGGGGGGGGGGGTGTAGAAGGGGGTGCGCGGCCTAAAAAGTTTGGGAACCGCTGCTCTAGCAACATCACGCTGTGAGTGCAAATAGTTTTGATATGAAGTTAATGGCTATGGGAAACACATTACTTCCAGATACTATGAAAAACTGTGTATTTACAGTGATTTATTTGGCAGTTTAATTCAGATTCATTGATTTAAGTACCTATTAATCCAGCTATCTAGCTATCCAGCTATCAACCTGAAAGGCCCATTGGGAGCGGTATAGCTGGCTAGGACATATTCTATATTTGGTTTTGTTGAAGCCTGATTACAGTGTAATGGCAGCCAGATGGAGCCAGGATAAGTAAATCACACCCCAAAAACACAGCAGCATTTTAAAAAGGTTGTGGAGCGGTTGCCATGGATCCCACACCCCATCTGGGTGAGGCAGCCATTCATCTTGACGGCTGACAGTCGCACAGCAGAGGTAACAGTGTACACGTTGGCACTGTGGCTGTATTTGTGATCTCTGTGGGCTTTTACTACTTACAGGTTGTTATCTCTGCTTTTGGTGAGGCGGTGCACTGAGGAGCAGTGGTGGAGATGGATCGGGGCTAATTAGACTGAAGTCATGGATTGGACTCAATGTTGTGAGTACACAGCATACACACTCCAGACCACTGAGATGCTCAGCTTTTGCATTTCATGCTCAGTGCAAAACGATATACATAAATAATGTAAATAATATACACACCGCATCACCACAATCACAGTAAGTTGAGTAAAAAGCTTCTTGATTTCATGTGTTTATATATCTTTATGGAGCCTACAGCTTTGTATTTTGGAAGGATAATGAAACCTGTTGCTCTACTTTCACAAGTGGTGGGCCGTCAGGGCCTGCAAGGCCTTCTCTGCTGGCCTAGACAGAATCACAAAGTTATAGCTATTTTACAATTTTATAATTTTTCATAAATACACTACAGGTATTATAATTTTTTTCCCCATTATCTTATTTTCTCATTGCACAGCTACTGTCTTCCCCTGTTGCTCTGCTTCCAGTGCAGCTTGTTTTAAGTAGAGCTTTTATCCAATCAGATCTCACCTCTGTGTCTCTAGGTAAGAACAGAGGCCAGAGGCCTGCAGACTCACAAGTGAATCCATGTGCAGTTTAAGTGAATGGGGACTATATTGTTGATTGTCATAGTGTTCAACCAATCAGATCTTTAGTTTGACATGTTGGGCGTATTCTTTGACGTGTCAGAGCTGCTAGCTGGCTTAGCCATACGTGATTGGTCAGTGGGCTAGCCTGACATGTCGGGCGGTGACAATCCCAAAATCTGCTGCCTCTGTCGAGCGGACATTTTCAGCATTAAAACGTATTCAAGAAATACAACTGATAACGATATTTCCTAAAGAGATTATGGACACAAAAGTCACAAAAATTAGGGCCAAGTTGTACTAAACTGAAATTTTCTTGGAACTTTGACTTTGTTTGCAGTATGAGATGAGCATCCCTGATAAGCTTTGTTTAGCCGTATAAACCACATTTGAGTGCCCTGAAAGACAGAACAATGAGAAAAGCTGCTCTTCCAAAGTTTTATTTTACAGCAAATAACCTCACACACGGAAGCAAATACGCACTCAAACCTACAGACGGCTAAGTAAACGGATGTATAGATTTCACTGCAGAGACAGGAGGGCCCCAAAGCAAATTATGAGTCCACCAGTGTGTGTTGACACTGCTGGTGAAGATTTATGACAGCCGAGCAGGCAAACTTCTTTTGTGCCTTCTGTTTTCCTCTCAAAGCGTAAAATCCCTCTTCAGTGCTCGGAGCGAGATAGTTTTCAATGCAGATACTGACCGATACACAGCAGCATGTGAATAAGGGGAGTACTGGCACTTATTTCTTCCTCTTTAAGCACTGCCTCTGGTCCATGTTTTGGCAGCAGGTGTGTTTCCATCTAGCAGTGAATGTGTGGGTGCTGTTGTGGGCGGCAGTCTGCTGGCCTGCTAGGCCGAGCACCTTCCCTCACTTACAGCCTCAGATTAAAGATCTATCAGAGGAAGGTGACAGAACTGAACTGGATACAAATACTCAGACATCTGTCGACAAATCACGACATGGTAGACAAAGATTTTCAAATTAAAAGACTTAAATACCTGGCAAAAGTCATTTCTCCTGAGTATCTGGGAATATATAATCTGGATGAACTGGCGACCTGTCCAGGGTGTACCCTGCCTTCGCCCCACTGTTAGCTGGGATCGGCTCCAGCGCCCCGCGACCCTGAACAGGATAAGCGGTTTGGATAATGGATGGATGGATGGATGAAATGTGAGCACAGTTTGCAAACCGCTCTGACATCATTACTCATGTGATTAAAGCAGGAATATCTCTTGGGACTACTCAATTAAGAGTGCACTAATGGTAATCAATAGGAGGAATTTCTGTGAGAAATCAATAAATCATTCAGGCCCTCCAGCATGACCTCTCCACCAAAGGCTGAAGCATGCACACTTTACGACAAACTTCATTCAGGATGAACTCATCTGCTGCCGCTCACACGTTTGCTTTTAGTTACAGCTCACATCCTGATGAGATTTAAATGATCAGTAATGATGTTGTTGGAAACACGGGCTTCGCTAGTGGATGTCAAATGCACAAACACTGTTTTGGATGCTGATAACGAAAGCTCACATGAGTGTTTGATCTGAGCTGGGATCAGCTCCCAAAAGAGTTCAAACATTGTGAATTTCAAAGGCTCATACTAAGATAATTCTAGCCCAAAGTTGCTGATTGCAAATCTGCTTTAGAGTCTTTGAAATGGACAGTTTATAAGCCATTACCAAGTGTTACAGTAATAACTGTTTATTGGAACCATGTCATGTTCATACAGTGGGAACTTGAGCTGCCTAATGTTCCCCATAATTACTGTGATATATTAAACATAATCAGATGTGTTGATGAGGCCTTTAATTTGTTGAGAATTCCAGTATTAAACGCATTATAAGTAAGATTAAATAACCCCCCTAGTGATGAGTAGAAGTGTTATAATAATTATAATAATAATAATTTAGATACAATATGTTTACAATATTCTTGCTTATAGAAGATATTATGTGTTACAGTATATTAACTAATTGAAGGTATTAAATCATAAAAGTATAGTCACTAAAGGTATTAAAACACTGTAAGAATACGTTAAAGGGTCAGACATGCAGCAGAGTGGAGGATGGGATCAGTGGCCAGGACAAGCTGACCAGAGGTGGAGTCAAGACAGATGTTTTGCAAGGAGCAAAGCTGTTTCGCTAAAGAATCGATCCAGGGAGGAGACAGAATTCAAATGGAGCCAGTCACGGATGGCCACGGAGGGTCAGTCCGATGATCTATGACTGTTTGGACATTTCCGACGTATAAAAGACACTGTTCTGAGAGAATTCCTCAGACCACATTCGCAAGCTCGTTTTTCAGCAACCTGAATTGTATTCAGAGACCTGTGAGTGAGATGCGTGGGTGTGATCTCTGTTCTCGAGAACATTACTATTGGTAGTTAATGCAGCTTATAAGTGAATTGCATGTAGTACATTAAATATTGTTATTGAGTGTGAACCGGTTCCAGTCCATTTTTCTGATGCGCGTGCGCACTCAGAGGCTCGCAGCAGAAAAGTCCCTGCGGCCTGCAGGCTCTCATCCTTTTTGGTTTTTGAACCCTAACAAATTGGCGTACCAGAAGGGACAATTGCTGGAAACTGACTCGACGAGGGCGCTGACGAAGATACCTTCTGGCCAAAGACAAACGGGTGAGACGGAACCTTTTTAATAAAACTCCGCATATAGGTAGATAGGACAATTTAGAGACGGTGTCTTGGTCAGTGCCTCTGAGAGCTAGGAAAAAAAGGAGCAGGCCGCAGCAAGCCGGTAAAGTATATTGACTTGAAATTTAAAGTGGCTGGATTACTATATGAAACACACTTGCAAGCTGGATTAGGGACACGTGTATTTTGGCTACGCGCTGTTCTTTGTTGCTAAATCCTACCGGTAAGGTCCGCGATAAGCGTTACGTGTTAGACGTCAGCAGTGATCAAGCTGTACTAGCAGCAGAAGCTACAGAGCTACGTGCTACGAAGGGATATACCCCGAGAGCTAGAAGGCTGAGCTAAGGAAGCTCTAAGAAAGTATTGTCGTGTGAATCAAACTTAAGCATGTATTGCGGGTGATTACGTGTAATTAACGACGGTTGTTCCATAGTCTCACGTTGGCGTCATGTGTTTGATGAACCGACTCTTAACGGGAGGGTATAAATTGATACGAGCTTAGAAGCTAACAGAACTAGGTTGCGTTCTAGAATCGAGCTCTGCGCCGACAGACTGATTACTACGAAACGCTATAATTAACTGAGTTCAGGGGAATATAATCTGGGGTGGGTAAACTAGGTAATGAGTGGGTAATCATACATTGTAATCACGGTGTATTTTGGTATGAATGCGATATAGCGCTGTGAGAAATCGCTTTGCTGTGTGGGGTGAATGTAGCAAAAGCTGTCGGCTGCTTTGTGCTTAGCCTAGATTACTAGATAAAAAAAAACGATCATAAAATAACCGGTGCATATGGAAAAGCCGAGCTCGGTCTAGCATAAATAACGTGGGTGAATGCGGCATGGTTAACAGTTATAACTACGGTGCTTTGTCGGTCTGTTGAAGACTCATTTTCGCCGGTTAGCTTAGCCGCTAATAGCATTAGCCCTTTGTTCGTAAATTCGCGGGGATTTTGACCATACTTCCGGTGACGGAAAACCAACTAAGAAGAAGGAGAGACAACTCTGATACCTATCGGTTGGAGGAGTAATTGCTTGATAATTACAGAAACTCCATTACCCAGAAAACCTAGAGGCGAAATTGTCTTAGAACTACAAGATACTCATGTCATCCGTGGAATAGTAGATGCATTGCAATACTTTGAGTTCTGGTGATAAACTTGGAATATTCCTTGTTTTTGACTCTAAGCTTTTGACTTGCATTTAGACTTTGACTGTTTATCTTGGTTTTAATTTAGCATTTACAGCTACCATTGATCATATTAATTGTACTTCTTAGATTTGTGATTTTAGTTGAATTGAGATTTAAACTTTCATTGTTGGTTTTAGTCGTGATTCAGTATTTCAATTGGCAGTGTTGGTTTGATATTAATTGAGATTTAAACTTTCATTGTTTGTTTTAATTGTGATTCAGTATTTCAATTGGCAGTGTTAGTTTGATATAAATTGACCTTTTAACTTTCAGTGACAGTTGCTGATAGTTTCTTTAATTTTGATACAGATTTATTTCAACTTCAGTTGATCAACTTGGTTTTAAGCTAGTATTTTAACTTCCAGTGTTTATTCCATATTTTGACTTTAATGGTAAATTAAATTCAGCAGTTTGATTTATAATTTGAGTTTAATTCAGATACTGGTTTAATTATTAATTTCATTTTAATTTAGGATCTTAGTTTAAATTTTGATTCGACATTTCTAACTTTTAATTCCAAATTCTTAAATCTTGATTTGAATTTTTAATTAAATAATTTAGATTTTAATTATAATATTAATTGAGATAAAAAAAAAATAAAAAAAATCGAATTTTTTTAGATATTCATTTGGCTCAAATTTCCCATAGTTTAGATAAAAATAAAATAAAATAAATTTCCATTGCATACACTTAGACACACATCTGCGCTACTGTCAGAATAGAGATAGTTGAGAAGTAAGTGCACACTCCCAGGCCGCATGATGGTCACACTAAGCACCCAGGAAATGCTGGGAAGAGCCAAAGAGAGAATGGAGGATTTGACTGCGCCTAAGGAGAGGCCAAAGGAATGGAAAATGATGAGGAAATATCTGGAGAGATGGCAGAAAAACGGGTGGTTTCCAACAGCGACGGCCCCCACTGAAGAACACAGACGCAAAGTGTGTAGAGCGGCTGTGGAGGCTAGAAACAATGCCACTGCAGACTACGAAGGAGCCAGTCGTCTGAGTAAGCGCAGCAAGAAAAAAGCGCTTGACTCGGAAGAAAAGAGGTGCGCACACACCCAACGGCTGCTCACCTACTGGAAGGCCGTAGACCCAGCCACCTCCGTATCTGCTGTGAGCCTGCCTGAAGTCCTGAAGGAAGGAATGACAGACTTCAAGTCACCGTGTACCACCACCACCCCCAAGCCTGCCAACCCTGTCTACACACCAGTGTACCCAACATTGTCAATAGAAGCTCATGGGCAATGTGAGCCACACTTATCTCCCCCACCTTACAAGTACAGAGCAACCAATCCCTTCTTAGAAAACCCTTCAACCCAAGCAGTCGTGCTCAAAGTGAATGGAGGAACATTGGATCTAGTAGAAGTAGAAGAAGAAGAAGTGGAAGTCAGGTCTGAAGAATACAGCCTTCCAGAAACCTCGGAAGTAGGGGAGATAAGTCTGAACCCATCTCCTCCAAGGAACGGCCAGCATGAGAAAGAAGAGGGGAAAAGAATTAAGACAGAGGGAAGAAGCAGCCGAAAGCCTGACATGCGTCAGGAATAAAGCTACAACTGGAGAAAGAAGGAAGATGAGAAAAATGAAGAAAAAGGAGTTTGAGGCAGAAGGGGTGTTGACCCTCAGACCCAGAAGACAAAGAACAGACTTGGATGGTGATGATGATTGCCCAAACAGCACTGACGAGGACGAAATGAAGGGTGCATCGGGAGGTCATCCACCGCTCAGACGGTCCACCCGAGAGAGGAGGCCTCCAAACAAATATGCAGACTGGTTTTGTCCCGTAATAGGTGAGATGCCACCTTCGTCCCCAGCCCAACAGTGCCCCCTGCTGGTGAAATCCAACGGACAAGCTGAGTTTGTGCCATGGGGACATCGAGACATGGACACACTGGAGAAGATACTTCCACCACTAGGAGGAGGAGCTAGCCCTTGGATCCGTCAGTTTGAAAAACTGACGGCAGCGGACAAACTGGCACTGGGGGACATACGGGCTATAATAATCCGAGCAGAGGGAACAACTCAATTAAACACCCTTGAAGCAGGGACAGGTACGTTCGCCAGACCGGACCAGACCCCGTTTGACAACTTCAGAGGAGTTTTTTGGCAAACGATGCGCAGTATCTGGCCCACGAAACCAAACATGAATTCCCTCATTGGATTGAAAATAAAACCAGAAGAAGAAATGTATCAGTATTTGAAAAGAGCGGAAGTGGAGTGGCATGTGGCCACAGGGGGGAGACATGACAGCCATGAAGCTACTACTGTTGTATGGAGACATACTGTACAGAAAGGACTGCCCTTACCAGTACAAACAGCGCTGGAAGGAATAGTAGGGTTGAGCAACATGGAGGATGCCATGTGGAGAGAACATCTCACTCACCACAATCAAAGACACCAAACTAATGAGACAAGCGGAGAGGAAGATCTGAAAAAGCTGTCGCAGCGGCTGCTGAAACTCCAAATAGCGGAGGTCGACAGGGAAATAAGTAGGAAACATCAGGCCAAGAAACAGATGGCAGTAGCCAAGGCTCAAGCTCCTCAACAGCCCCAAAACCCAGTTCCAGCCCCATATCAACAGTATGCAGCACCCCCGACCCCATATCAACCATATCTAGCAGCCCCGGCCCCTCCAGTGGTATACTACCAACCCCCTCCACAGAGAGGAGGCAGAGGAAGAGGAAGAGGCAGAGGATATGGAAGAGGCAGAGGTTACCAAGCAGGTGGATATGGCCGACCAGGATACGGAGAAAACCCAGACAGGAATGATGAATGCTACATCTGTGAGAGATGGGGACATTGGGCCAGAGATTGCCCGAGACAAATGGAAGGAGGAATGCAGTTCAGTGCGCCACCACGACGGGCTCCATTCCCACCTCAACATCAGCAGTACCCAAGCTCGGGTCCGCCAGGACCACCTGCACCTCCTCTCATGAGACCCCAACATCAACAGATGCCCATGCTGCCACCAGGACCACGGGACGGTGCCGACTAATAGAATATATTAGGGCACTAACTAATATGAGTTGAGTTTTGTTTTCACAGGTGGAGAACATTTGCAGACAGGAGAAAGCAGTCTCCTAGCATATCACAAGTAGCTGGCTGTGAATGAGGTCCAAAGGTGTCAGTGGTACTGACCAGTAAGGTGGACTGGACCATGGAAGATTCATTTTATAGACAAGTTACATCCATGACATAGATTTACCAAGGGGGGTGTCTAATGAATTTAAAGCCAGAAATCACATAGCAGCAGATTTAGAATCTGTTTTTTCCTGAAGGTTGTCAATTAATAAAATTGTCAATTGGACCAATTACACATAGTATAACCAGTAACATTTTGTAAACCACACTCGTGACACCATAGCAGGACTTCACGAGCCGTAGATATGACTAGTTTAGTAGTAGTTTAAGAACCTGGTAGAACATATAGTATTAAATATGATTCTAGCAGGGTTGTAGGATGTTAGGATTTGCATGTTGAACTTTCATTCCAGACAGAGCAGCTCCTGATCATCACTGGGATGCTGATGGACCTGATTGAGTCCAGATGGACTTCTGAAAACATCCGGTGAGATACTGATAATTTGGAAAATTTACTCTGGGTGATTGTTCACTGCATTAGGAAATATAATTTTTGTCAACTGGAAAAGATACAGACAAAGCTTCTCAGAATTCTTCTCTATCCCTCATTTCGCAGGATGGATCCAGAACTCGACGCAGCACCTCCACCACCTCCACCACCTGATCCTCTCTGTCTGCTGCTGCATCCCTTGCATGTGTGAACTTCTACAGACATAGGGCAATCAGTTAGAGTCGTGGTTCTGTCATACATTGAATGTGTTGTGATTCACTATCCTGTTCCATGACATTATTGCACCTCTGTCCATTCTGGGAGAGGGATCCCTCCTCTATTGCTATCGCACAGGTTTCTTCCTTTTTCTTCCCCGATAAAGGGGTTTTTTGGGGAGTTTTTTCCTGTTCTGATAAGAGGATGCCAAATGGGTACATATTGTAAAGCCCTCTGAGGCAAATTTGTAATTTGTGATTTTGGGCTATACAAAATGCATTGAATTGAATGATGTTTACGAACTTGAACTGTAAGCTACTGTTTAGTTGAGGAAATTCACCCTCGGCCCATAAAGGACCATTAGAGAGGGATTGTTTTCCTGTCATTTCTGAACACACTATGAATAGTGTGTTAGGGGGGTATTGTTGAGAATTCCAGTATTAAACGCATTATAAGTAAGATTAAATAACCCCCCTAGTGATGAGTAGAAGTGTTATAATAATTATAATAATAATAATTTAGATACAATATGTTTACAATATTCTTGCTTATAGAAGATATTATGTGTTACAGTATATTAACTAATTGAAGGTATTAAATCATAAAAGTATAGTCACTAAAGGTATTAAAACACTGTAAGAATACGTTAAAGGGTCAGACATGCAGCAGAGTGGAGGATGGGATCAGTGGCCAGGACAAGCTGACCAGAGGTGGAGTCAAGACAGATGTTTTGCAAGGAGCAAAGCTGTTTCGCTAAAGAATCGATCCAGGGAGGAGACAGAATTCAAATGGAGCCAGTCACGGATGGCCACGGAGGGTCAGTCCGATGATCTATGACTGTTTGGACATTTCCGACGTATAAAAGACACTGTTCTGAGAGAATTCCTCAGACCACATTCGCAAGCTCGTTTTTCAGCAACCTGAATTGTATTCAGAGACCTGTGAGTGAGATGCGTGGGTGTGATCTCTGTTCTCGAGAACATTACTATTGGTAGTTAATGCAGCTTATAAGTGAATTGCATGTAGTACATTAAATATTGTTATTGAGTGTGAACCGGTTCCAGTCCATTTTTCTGATGCGCGTGCGCACTCAGAGGCTCGCAGCAGAAAAGTCCCTGCGGCCTGCAGGCTCTCATCCTTTTTGGTTTTTGAACCCTAACAAATTGGCGTACCAGAAGGGACAATTGCTGGAAACTGACTCGACGAGGGCGCTGACGAAGATACCTTCTGGCCAAAGACAAACGGGTGAGACGGAACCTTTTTAATAAAACTCCGCATATAGGTAGATAGGACAATTTAGAGACGGTGTCTTGGTCAGTGCCTCTGAGAGCTAGGAAAAAAAGGAGCAGGCCGCAGCAAGCCGGTAAAGTATATTGACTTGAAATTTAAAGTGGCTGGATTACTATATGAAACACACTTGCAAGCTGGATTAGGGACACGTGTATTTTGGCTACGCGCTGTTCTTTGTTGCTAAATCCTACCGGTAAGGTCCGCGATAAGCGTTACGTGTTAGACGTCAGCAGTGATCAAGCTGTACTAGCAGCAGAAGCTACAGAGCTACGTGCTACGAAGGGATATACCCCGAGAGCTAGAAGGCTGAGCTAAGGAAGCTCTAAGAAAGTATTGTCGTGTGAATCAAACTTAAGCATGTATTGCGGGTGATTACGTGTAATTAACGACGGTTGTTCCATAGTCTCACGTTGGCGTCATGTGTTTGATGAACCGACTCTTAACGGGAGGGTATAAATTGATACGAGCTTAGAAGCTAACAGAACTAGGTTGCGTTCTAGAATCGAGCTCTGCGCCGACAGACTGATTACTACGAAACGCTATAATTAACTGAGTTCAGGGGAATATAATCTGGGGTGGGTAAACTAGGTAATGAGTGGGTAATCATACATTGTAATCACGGTGTATTTTGGTATGAATGCGATATAGCGCTGTGAGAAATCGCTTTGCTGTGTGGGGTGAATGTAGCAAAAGCTGTCGGCTGCTTTGTGCTTAGCCTAGATTACTAGATAAAAAAAACGATCATAAAATAACCGGTGCATATGGAAAAGCCGAGCTCGGTCTAGCATAAATAACGTGGGTGAATGCGGCATGGTTAACAGTTATAACTACGGTGCTTTGTCGGTCTGTTGAAGACTCATTTTCGCCGGTTAGCTTAGCCGCTAATAGCATTAGCCCTTTGTTCGTAAATTCGCGGGGATTTTGACCATACTTCCGGTGACGGAAAACCAACTAAGAAGAAGGAGAGACAACTCTGATACCTATCGGTTGGAGGAGTAATTGCTTGATAATTACAGAAACTCCATTACCCAGAAAACCTAGAGGCGAAATTGTCTTAGAACTACAAGATACTCATGTCATCCGTGGAATAGTAGATGCATTGCAATACTTTGAGTTCTGGTGATAAACTTGGAATATTCCTTGTTTTTGACTCTAAGCTTTTGACTTGCATTTAGACTTTGACTGTTTATCTTGGTTTTAATTTAGCATTTACAGCTACCATTGATCATATTAATTGTACTTCTTAGATTTGTGATTTTAGTTGAATTGAGATTTAAACTTTCATTGTTGGTTTTAGTCGTGATTCAGTATTTCAATTGGCAGTGTTGGTTTGATATTAATTGAGATTTAAACTTTCATTGTTTGTTTTAATTGTGATTCAGTATTTCAATTGGCAGTGTTAGTTTGATATAAATTGACCTTTTAACTTTCAGTGACAGTTGCTGATAGTTTCTTTAATTTTGATACAGATTTATTTCAACTTCAGTTGATCAACTTGGTTTTAAGCTAGTATTTTAACTTCCAGTGTTTATTCCATATTTTGACTTTAATGGTAAATTAAATTCAGCAGTTTGATTTATAATTTGAGTTTAATTCAGATACTGGTTTAATTATTAATTTCATTTTAATTTAGGATCTTAGTTTAAATTTTGATTCGACATTTCTAACTTTTAATTCCAAATTCTTAAATCTTGATTTGAATTTTTAATTAAATAATTTAGATTTTAATTATAATATTAATTGAGATAAAAAAAAAATAAAAAAAATCGAATTTTTTTAGATATTCATTTGGCTCAAATTTCCCATAGTTTAGATAAAAATAAAATAAAATAAATTTCCATTGCATACACTTAGACACACATCTGCGCTACTGTCAGAATAGAGATAGTTGAGAAGTAAGTGCACACTCCCAGGCCGCATGATGGTCACACTAAGCACCCAGGAAATGCTGGGAAGAGCCAAAGAGAGAATGGAGGATTTGACTGCGCCTAAGGAGAGGCCAAAGGAATGGAAAATGATGAGGAAATATCTGGAGAGATGGCAGAAAAACGGGTGGTTTCCAACAGCGACGGCCCCCACTGAAGAACACAGACGCAAAGTGTGTAGAGCGGCTGTGGAGGCTAGAAACAATGCCACTGCAGACTACGAAGGAGCCAGTCGTCTGAGTAAGCGCAGCAAGAAAAAAGCGCTTGACTCGGAAGAAAAGAGGTGCGCACACACCCAACGGCTGCTCACCTACTGGAAGGCCGTAGACCCAGCCACCTCCGTATCTGCTGTGAGCCTGCCTGAAGTCCTGAAGGAAGGAATGACAGACTTCAAGTCACCGTGTACCACCACCACCCCCAAGCCTGCCAACCCTGTCTACACACCAGTGTACCCAACATTGTCAATAGAAGCTCATGGGCAATGTGAGCCACACTTATCTCCCCCACCTTACAAGTACAGAGCAACCAATCCCTTCTTAGAAAACCCTTCAACCCAAGCAGTCGTGCTCAAAGTGAATGGAGGAACATTGGATCTAGTAGAAGTAGAAGAAGAAGAAGTGGAAGTCAGGTCTGAAGAATACAGCCTTCCAGAAACCTCGGAAGTAGGGGAGATAAGTCTGAACCCATCTCCTCCAAGGAACGGCCAGCATGAGAAAGAAGAGGGGAACAGAAAGAAAGAATTAAGACAGAGGGAAGAAGCAGCCGAAAGCCTGACATGCGTCAGGAATAAAGCTACAACTGGAGAAAGAAGGAAGATGAGAAAAATGAAGAAAAAGGAGTTTGAGGCAGAAGGGGTGTTGACCCTCAGACCCAGAAGACAAAGAACAGACTTGGATGGTGATGATGATTGCCCAAACAGCACTGACGAGGACGAAATGAAGGGTGCATCGGGAGGTCATCCACCGCTCAGACGGTCCACCCGAGAGAGGAGGCCTCCAAACAAATATGCAGACTGGTTTTGTCCCGTAATAGGTGAGATGCCACCTTCGTCCCCAGCCCAACAGTGCCCCCTGCTGGTGAAATCCAACGGACAAGCTGAGTTTGTGCCATGGGGACATCGAGACATGGACACACTGGAGAAGATACTTCCACCACTAGGAGGAGGAGCTAGCCCTTGGATCCGTCAGTTTGAAAAACTGACGGCAGCGGACAAACTGGCACTGGGGGACATACGGGCTATAATAATCCGAGCAGAGGGAACAACTCAATTAAACACCCTTGAAGCAGGGACAGGTACGTTCGCCAGACCGGACCAGACCCCGTTTGACAACTTCAGAGGAGTTTTTTGGCAAACGATGCGCAGTATCTGGCCCACGAAACCAAACATGAATTCCCTCATTGGATTGAAAATAAAACCAGAAGAAGAAATGTATCAGTATTTGAAAAGAGCGGAAGTGGAGTGGCATGTGGCCACAGGGGGGAGACATGACAGCCATGAAGCTACTACTGTTGTATGGAGACATACTGTACAGAAAGGACTGCCCTTACCAGTACAAACAGCGCTGGAAGGAATAGTAGGGTTGAGCAACATGGAGGATGCCATGTGGAGAGAACATCTCACTCACCACAATCAAAGACACCAAACTAATGAGACAAGCGGAGAGGAAGATCTGAAAAAGCTGTCGCAGCGGCTGCTGAAACTCCAAATAGCGGAGGTCGACAGGGAAATAAGTAGGAAACATCAGGCCAAGAAACAGATGGCAGTAGCCAAGGCTCAAGCTCCTCAACAGCCCCAAAACCCAGTTCCAGCCCCATATCAACAGTATGCAGCACCCCCGACCCCATATCAACCATATCTAGCAGCCCCGGCCCCTCCAGTGGTATACTACCAACCCCCTCCACAGAGAGGAGGCAGAGGAAGAGGAAGAGGCAGAGGATATGGAAGAGGCAGAGGTTACCAAGCAGGTGGATATGGCCGACCAGGATACGGAGAAAACCCAGACAGGAATGATGAATGCTACATCTGTGAGAGATGGGGACATTGGGCCAGAGATTGCCCGAGACAAATGGAAGGAGGAATGCAGTTCAGTGCGCCACCACGACGGGCTCCATTCCCACCTCAACATCAGCAGTACCCAAGCTCGGGTCCGCCAGGACCACCTGCACCTCCTCTCATGAGACCCCAACATCAACAGATGCCCATGCTGCCACCAGGACCATGGGACGGTGCCGACTAATAGAATATATTAGGGCACTAACTAATATGAGTTGAGTTTTGTTTTCACAGGTGGAGAACAATTGCAGACAGGAGAAAGCAGTCTCCTAGCATATCACAAGTAGCTGGCTGTGAATGAGGTCCAAAGGTGTCAGTGGTACTGACCAGTAAGGTGGACTGGACCATGGAAGATTCATTTTATAGACAAGTTACATCCATGACATAGATTTACCAAGGGGGGTGTCTAATGAATTTAAAGCCAGAAATCACATAGCAGCAGATTTAGAATCTGTTTTTTCCTGAAGGTTGTCAATTAATAAAATTGTCAATTGGACCAATTACACATAGTATAACCAGTAACATTTTGTAAACCACACTCGTGACACCATAGCAGGACTTCACGAGCCGTAGATATGACTAGTTTAGTAGTAGTTTAAGAACCTGGTAGAACATATAGTATTAAATATGATTCTAGCAGGGTTGTAGGATGTTAGGATTTGCATGTTGAACTTTCATTCCAGACAGAGCAGCTCCTGATCATCACTGGGATGCTGATGGACCTGATTGAGTCCAGATGGACTTCTGAAAACATCCGGTGAGATACTGATAATTTGGAAAATTTACTCTGGGTGATTGTTCACTGCATTAGGAAATATAATTTTTGTCAACTGGAAAAGATACAGACAAAGCTTCTCAGAATTCTTCTCTATCCCTCATTTCGCAGGATGGATCCAGAACTCGACGCAGCACCTCCACCACCTGATCCTCTCTGTCTGCTGCTGCATCCCTTGCATGTGTGAACTTCTACAGACATAGGGCAATCAGTTAGAGTCGTGGTTCTGTCATACATTGAATGTGTTGTGATTCACTATCCTGTTCCATGACATTATTGCACCTCTGTCCATTCTGGGAGAGGGATCCCTCCTCTATTGCTATCGCACAGGTTTCTTCCTTTTTCTTCCCCGATAAAGGGTTTTTTTGGGGAGTTTTTTCCTGTTCTGATAAGAGGATGCCAAATGGGTACATATTGTAAAGCCCTCTGAGGCAAATTTGTAATTTGTGATTTTGGGCTATACAAAATGCATTGAATTGAATGATGTTTACGAACTTGAACTGTAAGCTACTGTTTAGTTGAGGAAATTCACCCTCGGCCCATAAAGGACCATTAGAGAGGGATTGTTTTCCTGTCATTTTTGAACACACTATGAATAGTGTGTTAGGGGGGTATTGTTGAGAATTCCAGTATTAAACGCATTATAAGTAAGATTAAATAACCCCCCTAGTGATGAGTAGAAGTGTTATAATAATTATAATAATAATAATTTAGATACAATATGTTTACAATATTCTTGCTTATAGAAGATATTATGTGTTACAGTATATTAACTAATTGAAGGTATTAAATCATAAAAGTATAGTCACTAAAGGTATTAAAACACTGTAAGAATACGTTAAAGGGTCAGACATGCAGCAGAGTGGAGGATGGGATCAGTGGCCAGGACAAGCTGACCAGAGGTGGAGTCAAGACAGATGTTTTGCAAGGAGCAAAGCTGTTTCGCTAAAGAATCGATCCAGGGAGGAGACAGAATTCAAATGGAGCCAGTCACGGATGGCCACGGAGGGTCAGTCCGATGATCTATGACTGTTTGGACATTTCCGACGTATAAAAGACACTGTTCTGAGAGAATTCCTCAGACCACATTCGCAAGCTCGTTTTTCAGCAACCTGAATTGTATTCAGAGACCTGTGAGTGAGATGCGTGGGTGTGATCTCTGTTCTCGAGAACATTACTATTGGTAGTTAATGCAGCTTATAAGTGAATTGCATGTAGTACATTAAATATTGTTATTGAGTGTGAACCGGTTCCAGTCCATTTTTCTGATGCGCGTGCGCACTCAGAGGCTCGCAGCAGAAAAGTCCCTGCGGCCTGCAGGCTCTCATCCTTTTTGGTTTTTGAACCCTAACAAATTGCACAAATTAGTACAATAATAACCTCTATCTCTAAGTCCTAGTTACCCTAATCCACAAACCTTTCTGTGATTCATTTTTACTGACTAACCAATAAAATGCGTTGTTGCTTTATACGTTTATTTTGCTGGGCCCAGGCGGCACGTGGTATTTGGCACTTTGATTAATTGCTAATTTGTTGCAGAATAGATAATAATGCAGAATGTTGAATTCATTAATCACGGCCTTAAAGCTGCACTGATCAATATTTTTGATGGATTAAATAACTTGTCTTAACTTAAGTGTCACTTAAAAGGAGTTGCTTATAGTTAAAAACCCACAGAGTCTGAAGGGTGTTCAGCAATTTTTTTGGTTTCACAGCACGCAACTTTACTGTGTTGGTTCAGTCTCACAGCTCTCATCAACCTCATTTCCTACAGTAAAAGCCCACTGTACTGTACTGCCCAGCACCAAAACATCAGACAGACACAGTTCGTGACTGGCTGGTGGGTAAAGAGTCAGGTATGTTTCTGAAGCGATGGTAGGGACCAAAACAGAGGTAAAAGGAAAGTGAATCTTTGTCTTGCATTGATCAGGTCAACTCAAACCCTCCTCCAAATGAATGCTAATGTTGCTGTGTGTTGCTCATGTTGTTCATTTAGTAAATGATGGTCCATTTAGAGTAAAATAAGTGCTTTATGGCGGGGCTACTGTGATTGACAGGTCGCTACCACGGCGTTGTCCGGTCTGGGAGTTGTCAGGTCCTGTGTCTGCCTTTGATTAAAATGTACATTGCGCATATTTCTAAATACATTTGTGTAACAAACTAACCACCATCACGGTGTCAATAAGTCACTCCTTAGTGGGTTAAACATGCCAATGTGGGCTGTAGATGACAGAAACTCAAATTTTTGAAAAGAACTGCTGAATTCTTTAATGTAACTTTTCAATCCCGAGAGCACCACAAACCCTGCATTGTATCAGGGCGGAGACAGACATCTCAAAGACAGACGTCTCAATACTTACGCAAATAAAACCCAAACCATCATTTATAGCTGGATATCACTCGGGATAAGTGACAGAATATGTTATCGTTGGTCGTGTAGTTAACAATCATGAATGAAATTGTTTTTAAATGTCTAAACCCTCCCTTTCCCCTTTTCCACTCTGTTTTATACTATCGAGGCAAAAGGCCCAAAAATAAATACTAATATGTTTCATGCCTGCGTCTGATTGTCGCAGTTCACTATTTCAGCCTGTTCTCATGTCCTTCTCTCGAGGGGTATTATACAGGCTCAGCATAATACCTTTACATGGATTCTGCAGTCATTTATATTGTGAGCCGCTCCACTGAATATTACTGCATGAAACTCAGCTGGGCCTTTTTCTTCTTAAGGGAAATCATGTTCGAGTCCAATAACAATGCAACAGATTTTCAGCCCATTTTCCACAATCAAAGGGGAAATTTTTGATTTGGACGCCCGAAGGCCAAAACAAACCAGGTCATCGGACATGAATAGCGTTCAATGGACTATAGATGAAAAAACAAAGAAATAAATAAGGCTAAGGGCCAAATATATATGGAAATAATTTTTTAGGAATAACCCCTTGAGATGTACCATCTCGTTTTCACGGGGGTGTATTATACAATTATACAAAACAAGCAAAATTAGACAAAACATTTAACAAAAACAAAAATAACAACAAGATAATTAAACAACAATATGACAAAAAAATGTAACAAATAAATATAGCAAAATATGAAATAATAAGACTATAGAAAAGCAAGGTTATAGAAAAGCATTAATGTCAGTGATAGCATGAAGTAATAAAGTCATAAGATATAATTATAGAGATGGACATGCACAACTGATCTTATAATAAGAAGAAGACTTTTGAACAGGTGGTTACATGATATGGATTGAATATTTACAGGACGATTATTCCATTCATAGAATATAATACAATGAGATAAGACTGGTATCATCGGACTGACTGAGTGAGTGGAGTTCTCTTCAGGACTTTGCAGAGAGCCAAGCTGTGGTCTGGATATTTAGCGAGATACGATCACACGCACACACACACACACACAGTGAGGGGAGTCTCAGTAAGGCTCTGCTGTGGAGGTGCTGGAGTGCTGAACTCAGCGGACGAGACCTTGAAGTGAAGAATCTCTCAGGCTACCAATGCAGCCGCTCCCTGCTCGTTTAAGCCGAGTTACTGAAGTTGGAGAAACAGAGCTCTGCAGTGAGGGAATAACAGCATTATGTTATGTGTTATGCATTTTTATATTGTATTTTCAAATATATAAAAACAGATGAATAAACTGCATCATGTTAACCCAGAGCTGATGACGACGGCTCAGGGTTGCAGATTGTCATATAGCAATATTAATATAGTTTTCCAGATACATAGATAGATAGATATATATATAGCAAATAAGTTCAAAAGACATCTTGAGACAAAACTGAGGCATTAGCTAAAAGATATGTTGAATGTTTCAAAGACAGGCCAATGAAAACCACCATCAATCATGGGGGAAAGGGTCACTTCAATTAAAGGGGTGCCGTGGTAGCATTTAGGGGGATGTAGCTGTTGTTTTCATTCGTGTATAATGAATGAATGAATGAATGAAATTTATTTATAGAGCGCTTTTCACAGACATAACATCACAAAGTGCTTAACAGAGCAGACATTTAAAAGCATAAAAAACACAATGTGACCCTAGGGTCAATCAATTATATACACAGAAAACAATAAAAAATAATAAAAATATAATAAAAATGTAAAACATATTTTAAGAGCAGGTCTAGGACATGGGTTTTTACTCAAACGCCAGCCTAAAAAGGTGGGTTTTGAGCTGGTTCCTAAAAGTATTCACAGTATCTGCGAGGCGTAGAGTTGCAGGCAGAGCATTCCAGAGCCTCGGGGCCATAATCACCTGAACCATATTAAAGCAGACTTGGAATTTGGGACAGCACTTGGACTGTGACGGTCCAGTAGAAGCAGACCGTGTTCAGACAACGACGCAGACTGAGAAAACCCTCTGGTGAACAGGAGGGCTGACATAAGGAGGGGGAGAGACAGCACTGTGCGTGAGAGGATGGGGATATTGATGAGACAGGCAAAAACAATCTTCATATAGAAATTGTTCAAAATGATATCAAGGCCATGATGTATTTCTCTAATGTATTTGACTTATTGAATCCCCCCCCCCCCCTCACATATAAATCTAAGCATTGAAGAGTAGCATGTACTCTGTTGTCCTCTCTTGCTCCTGGCCCTCGTGAGCTGCTTTCACAATAAGAGCATAGCAGCCTGTAGCTCCAGTAAGGATCTACTCACCCATTTTATTTTGGGCAGGAATAAGCCCAAATTTACTTTTGATACTTAAGTACAATAAATATCAGATACTTTAAGACTTTTACTCAAGTAGTATTCTAATAGGTGACATTTTACTTTTACTGGAGTAGTTTTCCAGTAAGGTATCTTTACTTTTACTCAAGCATGGCTTTTGGGTACTTTATACACCGCTGCTACCTCTGCAACCCAGCAGAACTGAGTCATCACTGCATAGACGTTTTCTGTTAAATGTCAGTCTCAGTATTTCCCCCTGGGTGCTGCAGCTATGAGTCTAAAAACAAACCCCACAGCACCAATAAGAACGTGTTCCTCACTGACTCATCTGTTTGAGCAACTTAAATCAGCTTTAAAACTGCCACCCACTGGTGGGCTGCTTTATCAGCGGTCCGGACTCCTGGGTGTCTGCGACTGTAGCCTCTTCAGAATAAACTGTGTGTATCATTAAAGGGGTCAAATCGATGAGAGCTATTTTGGATGTGCATTGTCTACAAAGAGTGCCCTACAGAGTGGCCTTCAGACTGAGGTTAGGTATTGTTGCAGAGCCAGGTAAGGGGACAACCTTTAACGCTGAAACAAGTCTCGATGCATTCGGCTCATTAACTTGTGTTTAAGGATGTGAGCAGACGATGTCTGTCAGTAAGGCCACCAAAGACAAGTGCAAAACAAAGGGTTAATCCATCTCTTGATCTCAAAGCTAGGGTTGGTAATCTTGAGAAACTACCAAGACTACGCTAGATTTTACTAAATAATCCGGCCCAGTGTTGTCAACTCTTTTCCAGTGAAAGTAGCTAGGAGCACCAGCTTTCAAAGTTGTTAAATCTAGCAAGGAAAGTCACCAACCAAGTCATCAACACTGACAGTCCCTCTAAGCCACTCCCCCAAAATGATCATATTGAAGGTAAACTGAATGCTGTCGGGATGTAATAAGAATTCAAACGAACATAGCATACATGTTTTTGAACATTACCAACGCTGCCTTTAATCTGTAACCCTAACCCTAACCCTAACCCCTAACCTTAACCCTCACCAAAGACATGACAGTTCATCCTGTGGGGACTATGTCACAGGAAGTCATCCAATAGTTGTTGAAGCCTGACACTGTCCCTCACAAACAAGCAGTGATCTTCAGAGCGGCAAACTGTTATCATCATTTCCACTAGAACTGGAGGATTTGGATGAAACAAGCTGTTGGTGACACTTCAAGTACTATGGAATATGGAGTGAAAAACAAGGGAATAAAAGCAAGACATTCATTTACTTATATGGTTACAGAAACTCCAACAATTCCACAGGGATTATTATTATTAGATATACATTTGAGTTCATTTGATTTTCCTCTTAATGAACTCATCCCAGTCAAAAAGTAGGACGTTCTTCTGAACTTTAAAACTTGGTTTAAAACTGATCCATCATCAGTTTAAAAATCTCATCAAGCTGCTGCTGATCCTCACTTGTTTTAATAGGGCACCCCATCAAGAACAAAGACAAACCTCCCATTGAACAGATTGCATGATGCATCACACCAGTGTTCATTAGAGGAGTTTGGCTTGAATATCTTTCCTCACATCTCACTTGTACAAAGTCTTAACTCGGATTATGAAGGTTCTTTGGTTAATGCGTACAATTGATCATTTTCATTTAGTTAATTCTAACATCTTACACCAGTCTGAGCTACAGAAAATAAATCTTCTATTGATCACCTCTTCACACTTGTTGGGTGTACAATGGTATACTGTTGACATGTCGTAGTCTTTAATTGCAACTTTATACTCAATCATCTCCACATCTGTCTCAAAAGAAGAAATGTCACATTTCATATTTCTTAAACGGTTATATAACTGACATAACCGTTTTAACCTGCATGTAACTGCATTCATACAGACCTGTCAGGTTGTTAAAAAACTCTGGAAGATCAATCTTTCAACAGGTTTTCAGCTCCAGCTGAAGCTTCTAACACACCATACCAATTTAGGGGAAGTTATGTCAGAAGAACCTTTATTCCAATGCTGTTATTTCTACACTTTCTTCCTAATACGTTCAGGTCTGTATCTACCACTCATTTGCATTATATATTCATTTGTTAATATTCTTTATTATGTTATGCTTTGGGGTTGTGCGTCCGTTCAGTCCATTCTCAGGAACACCTTGAGGAGTTTCTTATACTTTGGCACAAACATCCACCTGGACCCAATCATTAACTGATGATGTTTTAGAGGTGAATGGTGACTGTGACCTCACGTCCGTCCCAATCTCGTGATATCTTGAGCAAATTTCTAAAGATTTGCCACAAACATCCACCAAACATCCACTCAAGGATGAACAGATTTTGGAGGACATAGGTTACTGTGACATCACAAAGCACATTTTGGGCCATAACTCAATAATTCATTTGCTAATTATAACAATTTCACACACATGTCTGAAAGGATATGAAATGAAACATGAACATGTGATGACATTTTGGATAGACGTGGATGTAAACTGCAACAGGACGTGTTGGCGGAGACATACAGCCATGAGGCGGTCATAGTTTATCATTCAGACTGTAAACTGTTTTTTTGAAATGTTGAGGCATTCTCAGACTTTGCCGAGCATGACCAGCATCCAAAAGTATGTAGTTTAACGATGGAATATATCAACAATGAAATAAATAAATAGAGTCAAACCAAATCTGGTGTTAAATGTTCTACCTGTTGTTGGGATCAATAGGGGCTTGTGTTTGAGTTATCAGCTTTAAGAAACTGAATTCTTGACATCAATAAAATTATTAATGTGAATAACAATTATTAATGATTATTAATAATAACGGGGCACCACCCTGCGAACAGGGACCGATAACCAAACGATAAAACTAAGTCTCATAATTAGTAGTCACTCATCAGTGACAGTGAAGGTGTGGAATCCGAGCGCAGGCTACAACATACAGATCATCACATACATATGCACCATTAATCACAGACGACTGCTCTTTAAAGTATACTAGAGTTTATTAAATTAGAATAATAAAAGATCAGATCAATTAATATCGCAATCAACAAACGCCATTATACAATCTTATGTACCTAATATCTAAAGAAATGAAATAAAAGAGGAGGAGGGTGTGTATATAAGTATGTGTGTATGTGTATGTGTGTGTGTGTGTGTCTGTGTATAAAAGGAAGGGGGGTGAGGGCCCTTAACACTCACAGTCAAAGACTGCTAAGATGGCCGCTGGCCACCAAGCCGAAGGGGGTGAGACTGTGGGTTAAAAGGGGAAGGGCTTAAGGTATTACCGCTGAACACCACCAGATGGCGTAGTCGAGGGACTTAGACAAACTGGGGGGGGGGGGGTGAACCTTAAGATGCTACCGTGACCCGCCACTAGATGGCCTAGTCGAGTGACTTGGGCAAACTGGCGGAGGAGAGGGGGGGGTCGCTGTGTGTGAGCACGTGTGAGAGAGAGAGGGTCAGAGAGAGAGGGGGTCACCTCCTGCTGTGTTGGCAGGAGGGTGAGCCAAGAAAAGGTGGAGAGAAATCGTAAGTCAACATAAATCAAACTTCTGCTGCGATATCCTGAGGAGCATAAGTACGTTATTCTCTCATGCGCAAGCATACCGCTGTCGTCTCGAACTGTCGGCAGCTTACGCAGTGATGAACACGGCACTCAGCTCACTCACAGAGCCGAGTTAATGAAGAGAGAAATATCCCACAAAGTTGAATACAAATGAATGAAAATAATCCCAAAGAAAACAGTCAATGCAGTTAATACACAATACAAACGGAACTTCTCTGGTCCGTGAGGTTTGTGTATTTACCTCCGTATACTGCGACGGTGTCTTTAACGCGAACAGAATACGGGCAATGCACAGTGGAGCGGAGCTGGGGCCCGCTGAGTGTTGCGCAATACCTTGATATTACGCAATAGTAACGAAACACACAAAAACACGGGAATATCAACATATACATGAATTAACTTGAATGAACTTGAAGTTAATTTAAGCTAAGCTAGCCCAGATGCACAATGAACTTACGTTGGAGACGCTTCTTTGTGGCGGGGAGAGTGGCCGCTGAGAATCGTGCTTTCTTTGTCCTGAAGGAAAAAGTGGGGCTGCTTGTAGATCAGCGCGGCTGTTTAAGCGGCGGCTGTTTCGGTCCGTTGACGCGGCTCGTTCTGGAGCTGGCGCTGGACGTGATCAATCCTCGCTGCAGAGAGGATGGTCTTACTTCAGCTTAAGACGGCGTGGTCTTGAAGGGAAGTCATCGGGGAAGAAGGGAGGTTTCCGCTTCTTTCTGCCGGAATGTGCACGCAAAAGAAAAACAACAACACGGGGAGGAATCGTGGAAGAGATTCGTCCTGGTGCAGTGAGAGGGCCTTGACTCAAAAAGACAACACGGCTACTTCGGCCAGCGAAGATAGCGTTGTGACCTGTCAGGGTTTGGTGAGGGTTCGAGGCTTTCGTCGACAGCGCGATGCTGGGGGGGGGAGAAAGCTGATGCGTCTCCTTGCGTCCCAGGGACGGATGTCCAGGGTGAAGAACAGCGATTGCTCCCTTGCTCGACCGAGGTCGAAGGGAAAAAGCGTGGAGGTGTGAACTGCAGTCAGTTTTGTTGAACAGTGGCTGAACCACAGGGGTCCTGGTGCTGTCTTGGCTCTCGGCCAATGAGGTTGCAGCGGTGCTCTCAGGTGACTTCAGGAACCATAGTTTTTTTGGGGGGGGGGGGAATTCACACCCTAATGTGAAAGTCCTTCAGAGGGGGTTTGGTGCTTATCAAACCACAATCAGGATGAAACCTTTGCTTGCAAAAGGGAAGGCCTGATTTTCTTTGTTCACAGCACATGTGCAGCCATATGCTCAGACCCCAACACTGTAATAATCTGTATAAACTGGCTGTGCCTAGTATTCCAGCTGGAGGCCTGCCTAACATGCATGTGTTTGACCCACATGTTGCTCTCGTAGCACACTGGGCTCATTACTAACGTGAAGTGGAGAAAACGTGGAGAAGACTAGCGAACCATGCTGAGCAGAAAATCAGGACACCAAACCATCTGAGACGTTCTATGTCGAAGCATTTTAGATTTGTCATTATAAATGGAAAATCATGGAGGAAGGCAGGGCTGTTTTCTGACTTTGTAAAACTGCACTACGGTAACGTTAGCTTGTCTTTGCAGAGAATCGTTGGAGGCCCAGAACTAATGCAATATGGTGAGACATAATCTACTTGCACGCAAAGGCAAAAAAACAAAACGGTTGGGATAGGAATTCAAGTTTACAGTAAGGTTGTAAAAATCAATTGAGGGAGCTGTCATGGATAGTGCGCGAAAAACGATATTCCACAAGTTGAAGAATGATACAGCTTTTTAACAAGCACTGTATTATCTTCATGTCATCAACTTTGATGAATGTCCTTGTTCACTCACTACGGCTTTGCCTTTTACAAGAGTCACATGTCCCAAATATGAAACTTTATCGAGAGCAAATTGCAATTTGGACGGTTAACCTTGAAACCATTTTCAGCCAAAAACTAAATAGGACAACTGTAATTCTAAATTATTCTAATTTACATGCTTCTTCTTTAGCCTGCAAATCATGATATCATCAACATATTGTAAAAAAGCTGAACCATTTGGTCAGTGTAAATTAACCAGATTGTCTCACAAAGCTCTGTTAAATACATCAGGCTTTCTGAATAACCCTAAGGACACCTGGGTCCGAGCAGAGCCTCTTCCTTTATGAGGAAGCAAAAATAAAAATTGACTGTCCTTGTGCACAGGTACAGAAATAATAAAAAATAAAATAAAATATGATATGCATAGGCCAAGTCGACGACGAAATAAGTCTGGAGGGATGAGTGACATAATGGTGTGTGGGTTAGAAATTTGAGGTGCTCGCGTCTGCACCAAACCTGCTTACAAATGTTAGCCAAATCATCACTCAATTGGTTCCCTCAGATCATGAATTTTCTTTACCGGTAAATTTTAGTGTGCACACTCTATTATTATACAACCTTCAATAAAAAACTCAAAAACAGGTATAATACTTTCAATAGCCTCTCATTTGAGACAGCTCATGTTGACAGATGGAACATTTCAAACCATGTGTGTGTGTTTTATCAAACATAAGTTAAATGACTCTTTTTACTGATAAAATTGATTTGTGTAAGTCACCTTTGTTACTGTACATTATCAGGAACCTCTATATTTCTGAAGTCAGTGAATTGAGTCTTACTTGCTGCCAGTCAGACATGTTCTTCACACCATTCCTGGGCTTGTACCATGTGGAAACATGTGGAATCCTCCCCCTTTACAAACTCAGATTGTGTGGGACACAGAGAAAACAGACAGCAGCAGTATATTTTTCTTTTGTCCAACAAACTCTAACTATACCATTATATAATTTCTACTTCTCTAAATCATACTTCCTCTAACCTTTCATCTAGTTCACGTAAGCCATGTGCTGTGCAGTGAAGTGAATCAGCCTACATGTGACAGTCTAAACATTTTTTTTTTTTCTTAACAGTTAACGTGACTTGCTGTAACTTTCTAAATCCTTCAATCTCATTTGAATACATATGTGGGTGTGAGTGGTGTTTGTCTAGTTTCTAATGTATATTAAATGTACAAGTTTGTCATCTGAAGAATCTAAAGTTAACTCACCCTCTGTGTTGTATTGTGTGGGCGTTGTTGGTCCATCTCGGTTCCCACTTCACCACCGGATGCCCCCCCCTCTCCTGATGGCTGATTGTTGAGCCCTCCCACTCTCCATTGTTCATGAAGCGTGAGCATCTGTTCCTCAATGTTCAAGCTGCCACATTTATGGCACACAAAGTCTTCAGTTGGTGTGTGTCAAAGTCTCAAAAGTCTCTCAGCTTCCTCTCTCATGCCCTGATACATTATCAGCTGGGCATGCTTGCATCTGTGCTGACGAAACGTCTCTGTTCTCCGTTGTTGAACTGATCCTCACGTTTCAGCATGCTGCATGTCACACAACTTTCTCATGTGATGTTCTCCAGGCTTATGGATGGCGAAAAGCCTTCTTACAAAGTTCAGTCAGGGCTGTCACCGCATGTTTATATGCTACGGCCAGTTTTCACCATTGTCGTATGCAACTCACTGCAGGTTTGAGTGCCGCAGATATTTTCTGTAGTTGTGAGCATTGACATGGTACCTGTAGATTTTTAACGAGTCTCGTTCGTCTTCTTCATCCTCGACGTGTTGAGTGGTGGGTGTCGTTCACGTTGTTTGTGGCTGGGGAGCATACGGCAGGAAGCGGAATCCCCAGATCAGGACCAAGGACTAAAAATTAACAAAACAAACAAACAAAACATCTGCCGAAAATTCAGCAGTAAATGTTAGACAACGTTGTCTCATGTAGAGATACAATTCTTTGATCTCTGTGTGTCTGTGTGTGCGTGTCTCTGTGGGTGTGTGTGTGTGTGTGTGTGTGTGTGTGTGTGTGTGTGTGACCCCTCCTCCTTCTGCTGCGAGCGAGCCTGGTGTCTCTGTGTGTGTGTGTGTGTGTGTGTGTGTGTGTGTGTGTGTGTGTGTGTGTGTGTGTGTGTGTGAGTGTGTGTGTGTGTGTCTCACCCCTGCATTTCTCTCTCTCCTCTGCTCCAAGCACTCTCTGTCTCTTTTAAACAGTTACACCTATTTTCGTTTCCTCTTGGACATCAACTTATTTATATCTGCTTCACCTCTTTCTCTGCTCCAAGCACGTTTTGAGTTGATACAATTTTAATCGTAGGCAAAAACTGCCTCTTTCAGGGAATCCCAATTTAGTTTATTCTTCCAATTATTTGGCAGTCTGATTGTCCTAGTCCCACATTTATTTATCATCGGAGGTAAGACCTTGGCATCGGGCTGTTCAGACTCATTCTATGACTTTTATCATTCCCAAATGTTTCACTTTTATTTCTTCTAATTATTTCTTATAACATTTTGAGCTTATCGGCGCTCAGTGAACCGTTTTCAGGAAAACCAAAACCCTTGACCAGTACTTCAGTACTTCAGCACTCCAAACACCCGTCTCCGTATTTCTGTCGCATTATATCAATTATTGGGCCCGAGGGCTCTCGCTTTTACTATTTTATCCACCCATTCTTTCAGGCGTGGACACGTTAACGTTACCTTACAATATAGTCGTCACTATAAAGCGTGTGTTTATTCTCTTGAAGGAAAACTTTTTGCAAAAAACCTCGTTTGAAACGTTATGTTGTTACAGCACGAATACCTTATTTCAAACTTATTGCGGGACTCTAACCTGGCATCGGGACTCTAACCCGGCATCGGGACTCCAACCCGGCCTCTCTGATGTCTTATTTAGCGTCTTATTTAGCGTGGGACTCTAACCCTGGCTCTCTGAGGTCTTTTTTTTAGCGTGGGTCTCCAACCCCGCCTCGGGACTCTAACCCTGCCTCTCTTGAGGTCTTATTTAGCAAAAAGCGTGTAATTGTGATAATCGACAAAAAACGAAAAAGGAAGCATATGAATGAAAACACGAACGTCAAAACCAATTAAGTTACCCAAATAATAATGACTACTTGACCATTCATCTGTGTCCGTTAAATCATATGACCTTAGTATAATTTTACCATTACTTTTACAATTGAAATTTTAACTTCTCTTACCCGAACATCGTAGAGATTAATTATTTTTCGATGGATTCGCGTGCCGTCTATCAGAAACTCCCTCAGGTCTGCCGGTTCTCTCTCTCTCGTCTAATGAGGTATTAAGACAGGAACTTCAGTTGTGGATTCCTGGGAGAGGCCTTCTCCTCCGGTCAGTCCCTCTGGAGCTCCGATAGACAGACAGCGAATCCTGTTCGTGACGCCAAATTGTGAAGGAATATTTCTGAAAACTGTTCGGGAGAAGAGTTTAAAGTGTTATCAAATCAATGTCAAATGAAACAGAGTCTTGATGAAAGATCAAAGATAGTCAATTTATTTGCTTGCAAGCAAAAACGAGAAACAGTTCTCAACAGACAGCAAAAGCAGAGTCTACTGAGGAGTGCCCTGACTTCATCTACATCAGGGGTCTTCAACTAAAATTCCAAAAGGTCCAGATTGAGAAAATCTCCTCGGGCAAAGGTCCGAAACATTACAATAATATTTAACCCGCGCTATTTAGTGCCATATATATATATATGTATATATATATATATATAGCACTAAATAGCGCGGGTTAAATGTATATATATATATATATATATATATATATATATATATATAAGCCTAGTAGTAGGAACAACGTCTCTGTGTAGTCAACAACTGTCAAATCAAATAAAGAAAGTACACATAAATTATATTTTAACAAATTATTATTCTCAGTTTTCAAATTTAACTGGATGGATTATAAATAATACATAAATAAATGTTCTTCTCCTTTCAAGTAAAATAATGGCTGGATTAAAGAATAACTGACATAACAGAAAGCTTTTGAAGAATGTGCATCTTAAAATGAAGTAATTCATTTTAGAAAAATGAATTTCACTGAATTGTCCTGCAGCTTTAAATTGATTAATTGAGCTTGGGGGTGTTCATGTTTATAATCACATTTGCTTACCCGTCGTTTTTTGAACTATTTGAAAGGTTGCGGGTGTCTGTCTGAAAGGTGCTTTGCCGTGTTAGACGTGTTTCCTCACTTTGTCTGTGGCTTTGAAACACGTTTGGCAGACGGGTCTCTGTAGGTCAGTGGGCTTTCCTTCACTGTCTGCAATATTATCTTTAGTAATTATCTTTAGTAAAGGTCATTAGGTACCCTTTTTTTGGATGACCTTGATGAGAGAGTGCAGTCGCTTTGCTGCTTGCTCTTGCATCTGCTTGCCTCTGCTTGCATTTTCTTGCATTTTCTTGCTTCAATTTGCCAGATATATCACATATATCTTGCCAGATATATCACATATATCACTCTTCAACGTTTGAGTGAAGACAAATCCAGAAAGTCGTCGAGCTATTTGGATTGTTAGCTAATGCTAACTAGCAGCTAAGCTAAAGCTAAGTAGCAGCAAGATGCCTCCCTTCTCCACGGACGACTACTACAAACTCCTACAGAAGATTGCAGTCTTGGAAACAAAAATCCACCGACTAGAAGTAAACGTCGCGGTAAATGGACTGTGTGGGAATGATACCACTTTACCATGGATTCAAAACACTGGACAAACGCAAGCTAAGACACAGCTAACTAGCACAACCAGGCCTACCAAGAAACAAGAGGAGAGAGCAGATAATGAATCTTCAAATGGTAGTCCTCCCTGGAACTCTCTCGGTGCAAAGCCGAAGAGAAAATATGTGGGAGGACAACTAACAGGCAGAGCCCAGCGCCCTAAGATTTGTGATGCGACTGGCTGGCCTGCATTACCACACAGGCAGAACTCCTCCTCAACCCCTGCACCCAGTCGGACAAAGCCAAGGACAGCTGAGAAAAGTAAAATCTCCTCAAAGCGGGGTAAGAACTGAGAGTCAATGTGAGAGTAAAAGGCCGCAGTCAAAGCTAATGACTGGGCCTGAGACTCTGATTGTTGGTGACTATGCTGTAAAAGATGTCAGAAAACTGTGCAGCAAGAATACCAAAATACTCTGCTTTCCGAAAGATATGGTCTCTGTCATGAGAGACAAAATCCTCGGCATCGTGGCTGACTATCCCACAGCGAAAAACATCATCATGCATACAGGAAGCTGTGATATTGTGAAACAACAGTCTGAAGTTCTGAAGCGAGACTTTATTGATCTGTTAAACACAGTCAGCTCTGTCAAGGCTGAGGTGTTCATCAGTGGCCCTCTTCCACCAGTCAGAGGAGGAGATGAAGGATTCAGCAGGCTGTTTGCACTGAGCAAATGGCTGTCAACTGCATATACTGACCATTCAGTACATTTTATCAACAATTTCTACCTTTTCTGGGAGCGCAGACATCTTTTTACAGCGCATGGAGTTTGCCTGAACAAGTCAGGGGTAAAACTGTTTACCTCGAACCTATTTTTCTCCCTGCGTCACCCGTCTGTCCCTACTGCCAAGGACAAGACCAGAGAGGAGTCTAAACAAGAGATAACCACACAGCATCGCCATGGAGACCTTACGGGAAGGATGCCCCCGCCTCACGACAGCCAAAAGGAGGAGTCTCCAACCTCATCATCAGGGACCGCCTCCGATCTCCCACTTCCCCTACCCTTCCTAGACGAGGAGTCTTTACCTCCCTCCCCAGCACCTACTTCCACCCCCCAAATTCCATCCAGGTCCCTTTCCTCTCTCACACTCTCCCCATCCTCCCCCCACCTGGAGTTCACTGACCACATGAAAGAGCTGGTCATTGCTGGAACCAAACACACTCCTCTCCCCACTCCTCGACGATTCCACAACCATTCTCTGTCTCCCCGACCTGATAAAGGAAATAATTGATATCTTCTGGGTCCAGGCTACAACGCTAATGACACCAATGACTCTCTCCAGGAAAAGTCGGGGCCCTGTATGCAGCTAGCTGTCTCAATTCCTGTCCTGCAAGTTTATAGAAAAAGAAAGGTGAGGCTGCGAAGAAACAACAGTAAACCTGCAAACTTATCAAACTTAGCATACATTCCTCGTCAGCCTGTCCAAATAAATTGGGCAAAGAAAGCTTTAACCACATTAAACTTAGCTTTATTAAATGTCAGGTCTCTGTCAGGAAAAACATTTTTAATCAATGATTTTATTGTTAGACACAAACTGGACATTTTGTTTTTAACTGAAACTTGGTTAAATCAAGATAACAGTGCAGCTGTTCTTATTGAATCAACACCTGACAACTTCAGTTTCATGAGTGAAACAAGAGCGCATAAGAAAGGAGGTGGAGTTGCTGTTTTATTTAATGATTCTCTTCAATGCAAGCAGATGCCCTTTGGTCATTTTAGTTCTTTTGAATATGTGGCTCTGAATTCCACTCAAGCTTTATTCCTAAACATTTACAGACCGCCTAAATACTGTGCAACCTTCTTTGATGAGCTTACTGAACTGCTGTCTGTAATCTGTATTGATTTTGACTGTGTTGTTATTGTTGGTGATTTTAATATCCATGTTGATAATCCCCAGGACAGAGAGTCTATAGAACTATGTGGTGTCCTTGATAACTATGATCTGACTCAGCATGTGACAGGACCCACCCACAACAGGGGGCACACTCTGGACCTAATCATCACCAAAGGTGTAAACATTTCCAAGGTTGCTGTGAAGTGCAAACGCACCATTCATCCATCGTTACCACATTGCAGTGTATATTGGGTACATATATATGAAATATAACCTCTGCATTTAACCCATCCCTAGCATATTGGGAGCAGTGGGTTGCTGAGAAGCGGACGACCCTCTCTACCCCATGAGCCACGGCCACCCCACTAATGTAGCTGTAATCCCAAACTCCAGCATAACGTAGTTAGCTAACAGTAGCTTACTCTTGGCCTTGGATGTAACCAAATGCTTAGTTACTATACTGTAGATATTTAGCTAACTAACTAACTTTGTTGACTGTTTGAGGGAAACATTTGCATATGCACCTTGATCTCTCCAATACAACATACATGTTAGCTCTGAATTATCTGGCTTCACTGGTATCTTGGTGTGCTGTTCTATTTACAGCAAATGCAACAGAAAGGTACCTATTGACTCTTCGCTAAGTCCCGCCCTCGGACGCGCTTAGTGGGTTTGGAGCTCGTCGTGGTTAAACATTGTGTAATAGTGATACCCGTTACACAGAGAGGTTGGAAGGAGATATATGTTTCTAAAACGTTACGTTACATGATAACCTGTGGCGCTAACTTTAGCAGAGTGTGTTAGCAAATCCTTAACGCCATGCTTTGCTAACTACTCAATGTATACTGAATGTACACACGTGCTGCTTTAGCTTTTTAATGATTTCCAATATGTCAATTGTCATTGTCATCATCCATTTTCCTGCAGTTATGATTTAGGATAAAGAAGACATACTGCCATTTAAACATTTAACAGCGTCACTGCCCATCGCTTTGATGTGAATTCACTGTGAACCTTCTTGAAATAAAACTTCACAATCTCACATTGGTATGCTTTCTTTTCATAATCTTGGTATAGACAGTGGAATATTGAGTCAGATCTGTCTCAATGTGCACACAGAAGGATTCACAAATGTATTTTTGGATTTATATATAGATAACTATTATTGTGTCCATTGAAAAATGTTTTTGTGTAGAGATATGAATGTATATATTGCTGTATATAAATGCAAAAAAATAATAATAGGAAGGTTCAGAAATATATTTCTAATGCAAACTGTTGAACCTGCATTTGTTAACTGCTTGTGATTTTTAAACTGACCTGACGTCACACGACACTTACAAATACAGGCTGATCATGTCTCCTCCAGGCGGCAACATCCAGGTCTGAAAAGTGAAGCCAAAGCTTCATGTCTTAAAGCTGCATTCTGTCTAGTGTCCACCAGGGGGCGACTCTTCTGGTTGTATAGGTTGTATATATGTAAGTCTGTGAGAAAATTACTCTACTTCTCTCTTGATTTATTCCCTCAGTAAACATTGTAAACATGAGTTTATGGTCTCAATCTCTAGTTTCAAGTCTTCTTCAACACAGCATGATGTTCATTTAGTACATTATGGTCCATTTAGAGTCAAACAGACCATAAAGCAGGGGATGCTTTTGATATTTGCATTTGTCAGCTGAACAAGCTAGTCTGGTATTCTGTATAACATCTGAGGGTAACAGCACTCTAGCATTCAGGACAGAGTCACAAATATCACCTTGCAAACAAACACATAGCGAACATTAGAGTTAGCCAAAGTTCGTAATTTATATATTTGTGTTTGAATCAGAAATATATTTGTGAACCTTGTTTTTCTAAATCTGGATTATTTTTTATTTTACATTTATACACTGCAATAACTATTTGTGTGTATTCAAATATATTTTGTGCAAAGAGTAATTTATATAAACCACGAAATACATTTGTGAATCCTTCTGTGTGCTACATTAAAAGTCAAACGTTTTGCTTCCCTTCTCCTTTCGGCAAAGAGGGATCACAGACCATATGCTGTTTTTCTTCTAACTGTCAGAGAAATGTGAAATGTGTTTGCTGACATGAATATGGTTTGGTGTAGCTGTTAAACTGTCAGCAGTCCAAATATTCCTTCACAGCTGTTTGCTGATACAGTTGTTTTATTCATTTCAATTATTTGGCATTTAGCATATTTGTCAAGAATTGCTAATGAGATATAAATATTATATGCAGCAGCCATATATGAATAACTGTGTATTCATGGGCAAACGCAATGATAGCCTTCCTTTAAGTCTTCCTCCTGGGCAGCTTTGGAAAGTGCAAATATTCTGTTATAGAAGGCCGATCTTTAATGGACGAAATAGATCAACATTAAAGAACCCGTCCGGCTGCAGGCCAGTGAACCATTTATTTTCATTACCTGTGTGTGTGTGTGTGTGTGTGTGCGTGTGTGTGTGTGTGTGTGTGTGTGTGTATGAGTGCATGCATCTATTACCCCATGCATGTGTGTAGGCAGTAACGAACCGAGTGACCACAGAGCAGCAGAAAGTCTATCCACCAGCGGTTTTGATTGCCGGACCCCCATCCCTCTAAGACCTCCCTCCATTACACCACGCAACAGCAAACACACACTCCCTCTCTAGAGAGTCTCTATACACCAGAGGGTGGTGTATATACATATCTCTTCATTTGAGGTTCACTCCAGTTGCATGGCAGGAACAAAAAGGCATGTTTGAATAGCATAGCATGGAGTGGATGTGTTAACATCCTGCAGCAGAGTTAGCCTTGCATCTGTTCTCTTCCCCCTCCCTCGTCCTTTCTCTTCGCTGCTCATATTAAAATCCTGAGCGAGCCTCTCCGTGTGATGGTTTATTTCCAGCACAGGGGACAGAAGGACACACACACACACACACACACACACACTCAGTGAAATAAGGGAACAAAAACTGTTCTTCCACTCAGCAGCTCGTTTGGTGCTGAGCGTCAAAGCGAAATGCCACAGAGGAGCCTTGTCACTCCAGTCCCTGCAAAGTGGAGGGACATGACGGCTGCCTACACAGAAACTTGAGGGATGAAATCATGTTCCTTCTTTCCTGAGATAAAAGTTGACGGGCGCATTCGGGCTAATGAAACAAGTCGCTACTGCAGACGTAATGGGCGTTGACACATTTCTGCAGACACCATGCCTCTTTTAAGAAGGTGCTTCACCGTTACCTCTATATTTAAGGAAAGAAATGATCCCTGGATGCTCTTAACGGCTATGATTCATCCATCTGTGATGCTCAAGTCACTTCAGGACTTACTTTGCGTTTCAGCTGTTGGCTGTTAAGTGTAGGTGGAGGGAGGATAGCAGGAGCATAGTAACAGCATTTGTTTTCCTGAAGAGTGAAGTAAATGTTGTGGCTGCATTGAATTTACATCTATTTCGACTTTGACAGCGCAGACATTGGTTCCTCTCACTCCTCTGCTGTGAATGTAATCATGATGGCAAACAGATATAGAAGCCCTTTATCTTGGCTTCTGACGGACTGACATCATAAAGCCGACGTTTATTGATGGTTTCGATGCCAAACAAATACTGTCATGTCAAAATGAATTGATGCTTCCAACAGCATCATGTCTATCTTTGGCAAGATATCCACCAGAAGAGTAGAAACATAAAAAACAAAGTACATTATCAAAACAAAAGGTGTTTAGGTGGAGTATATTAACACTGACTGCCACGTCGCCACCATGAATACAGAGTAAGATGAAAAGATAGAAGCCACTCACATGTATGGAGCAAATGAGGATGCAGTTAGCCTAGCTTAGCATGAAGACTGGAAGCAGAGTACTCCAGCGCACAGAATGTGCCCACCGAAGCTCTGAAGCTCACAAATTAATTATGATATGTAAAAAGAAAACAATTTGTCGATTCAGAACAATTTCGTGACGAACAACAATGTATCCATCCACCAAGCTGATTTATAATAATTCTATTTAGTGTCAGATATGGTTGATGAGCGCAGGTTTTAGTTAAAGTCCTTGTCCAGGCTTAACAAAGTCACTTGACCCAGTGCTTTGTCGCTAACATCTTCTTTCAGCACATCCATCAACTCCCATCATTTTTACATTTCTGTTTCGACATATTAAATAAACGAGAAGCAGCATGTTAATTAATGAACTTAAAAGTTGTTGTTCGTAGTATTTTTTAACCTTGGCGAGAGCTTGAATTTTCCTTCTGCTTCCAGTCTTTATGCTAAGCTAAGCTAATTGCCTCTTGACTCCAGTCTCGTGCTTACCACACACATATGAGAGCAAAATCAATCTTCTCATCCAACTCTCGAAAAAAATCATGCATACATATTTCCTTAAATGTTGGATTTCATTTAATTTTGTGATATTTTTAACAAGGAAAATAAAGAACAATAACGGACAGCTCAGTGGGCAAAAGGTTGAGATATTAACAGACAATGTTGATATTGGCATTGGTATCAGTTGACAAGGTGTGTTTATAAATGGCAGTGGCACGGCCTCCCTACTCACTGTACCTTGCACATGTTTAAAATAAAAACATGAATATATGAACCTGTGTATTGTTTGAATAGCTTAGTATTGAATGCACAATAAAGAGGTATATTTATACATGGCACCAGACCCCTGCTGCAGGGTCCTCAGGACATCTGGTGCACTGGCTGTACCAAGAGTTAGCAGAAAACGTGCTGCAGCAGCGTTCTGTTATCATGCAGCACAGACCTGGAATAACCTCCTCCATTATATAAGACAAGCCCCGACCCAAAGCTGAAACATGTTACACGGCCCACTCTACCCTATAATGGCTTCAAATGATCATATTTACTGGATGATGAGGTTCTGTCCTTTTGTATTTATTGTCTCTACTTTTTAATTAAAAATCCTGTGCTGTCTTTTTTTTATTCAGTAAAGCACTTTGAATGTGAATGAAAATGTGCCATACAAATAAAGCAGCCCTGCCTATGACATTTACCTTGTCCTGTATTTATGGAGACAGATTAAGTGCCAGCAGAACAAAGAACAGCACAAACTGACACATTTTAAGAAAACTTCTATTTAAGCAAGGGAAAATAAAAAATAAAGGTCAATCTGATGTATTTGAGAATATTGTGGAAAGGGATAGGAAAGTGAACGAGTTAATAAGTGACTTAACAAGTGAGCCAGCGAGTCAGGAGAGACAACAACAGGAACAGGAAAGGAAGGGAGTGTGTGAGCCAGCCAGCAAAGCGGTCACGGACCAGCAACAAGCGGTGGAAGTTGACTTCTGATGTCGACCTGTAGCGTCACCCTGCTGCAGGTCGACACGTCACCCTGCTGCAGCCTGCTGAGCTCACACTGGACCCTTCCAGCTGTGTAATCCAGCTGTCAGCACAGCGTCTCTAGCTTTGTGTTGGAAAATGTCAAAACCTGTCGCTTTCCTGCGGGGAAAGGACAGGACGAGATATCAACACACAGTGGCATTGACAGTGTTCATTATTTATCCTTTCCTCTGCGGGTATACGATGTCATAAATGTGTGTACAGTGTGTGTGTGTGTGTGTGTGTGTGTGTGTGTGTGTGTGTGTGTCTGTGTGCGTTCCATCCAGTGAAATACACCCTTATTCCTATCTTGTCTAAGGCAATCTACTGTTGTTAAAAAAAAAGATCAAGAAGGACAGAAAGAATGAAGGAGAAGAAAATGAAATGTGAAAAAGTGAGACTGGCAGAAAAATAGATTGATAGGATGTAGAGAATGAGATTGAGAGGGTCGGAGAGAATGAGAGGAAGTCCAATAAAATGACTGACAGGGACAGAGACGGGCAAAATACAAGAGGTCGGCTACTCTTGATGTTCTCCTGGCGGAGAGCAGGAGTGGTTGACTGCACAGCAGAGAGTAATAATGCAGCACTAAAGTAACTGCAGCATCAGTGCAGAGTTACATAAGACTGTCACACATCTTTCCATTCAGGCCAAAGCCTCAGGAAGAAGCACATTCATATTCCTGCTGCCACTGAACAGAGAAACTCCAACTCAGAAAGATAATTTCATTTAAAAGCGTAATAAATCATTTACAATAAGAATGTGGAGTCACATTTGTCATCTATAAGTAATATGGCAGTGGGAAACAGGCGATAAAGGGAAAGTGAAAGAGGGAGCTCTGTTTTGACTTCGATAACCGCACACAACTGGTGATGAGCGTTGGCACAAGTTTGTTTCCTGCTCTGTTCTTATCGGGTCTGTTTGTTGTTTGGTGGGTGAACATTAGACCAATATCTGCTGCTGTACTTTAATCATCTCATTAAGTTCCTGTTCAATGAGTGATAGATGGTCACTCTGGATGGAAGTGTAAAAAAGTCGACGCCAGAACTCTATTCAGGCTGCATGAAGTGATTTTCATTGGTTTGTTTGTAACACACTGTCCACTTCAGTAGGGAGGGACGCACACATCGACTGATCGGCCACGACCGGTGACCAGCTAACAGCTAACGTTGCATTATGTAAAAATGAGTTTTGAGCAAAAGTAAATTATAACGATATTCTAAAGTGTTCTTGTAAAGTTTAATTTTTGGAAAGAAATTTGGATAAATTCAGTTGTTTAAAGGAGATGTTTTCACATTAATATAAAATTTAACTTCTTAACACTAGCTCTAAGCAGCTTATTATATATCATTAAAACTAAGAGCATCCAGGGATCATTTCTTTCCTTAAATATAGAGTTAACGGTGAAGCACCTTCTTAAAAGAGGCATGGTGTCTGCAGAAATGTGTCAACGCCCATTATGTCTGCAGTAGCGACTTGTTTCATTAGCCCGAATGCGCCCGTCAACTTTTATCTCAGGAAAGCAGAAACATGATTTCATCCCTCAAGTTTCTGTGTAGGCAGCCGTCATGTCCCTCCACTTTGCAGGGACTGGAGTGACAAGGCTCCTCTGTGGCATTTCACTTTGACGCTCAGCACCAAACGAGCTGCTGAGTGGAAGAACAGTTTTTGTTCCCTTATTTCAGTGTGTGTGTGTGTGTGTGTGTGTGTGTGTGTGTGTGTGTGTGTGTGTGTGTGTGTGTGTGTGTGTGTGTGTGTGTGTGTGTGTCCTTCTGTCCCCTGTGCTGGAAATAAACCATCACACGGAGAGGCTCGCTCAGGATTTTAATATGAGCAGCGAAGAGAAAGGACGAGGGAGGGGGAAGAGAACAGATGCAAGGCTAACTCTGCTGCAGGATGTTAACACATCCACTCCATGCTATGCTATTCATACGTGCCTTTTTGTCAGTGGCGGGCCGTCAGGGCCTGCAAGGCCTTCTCTGCTGGCCTAAACAGAATCACAAAGCTATCTATTTTATCTATTTAAAAAAAATTAAAAAATCTATTTTATAATTGAATCATTTTCTTAAATACACTATATGTATTATAATTTATAAAAATATTTTTCCCATTATCTTATTTTCTCATTGCACAGCTATTGTCTTCCTCAGGTGCTCTGCTTCCAGTGCAGCTTGTTTTAAGTAGAGCTTTTATCCAATCAGATCTCACCTCTGTGTCTCTAGGTAAGAACAGAGGCAGAGGCCTGCAGACTCTCACCTGCAGCCAGTGCAGATTAAAGTACATGGGGACGATATTGTTGATTGTCATAGTGTTCAACCAATCAGATCTTTAGTTTGACATGTTGGGCGTATTCTTTGACGTGTCAGGGCCGCTAGCGGCCTATAATGACGTCAGCATTACGTACCGCTCATGTCCAGGTGCACACGCTGCAGAGTGTGCTGTGATTGGTCAGTGGGCGAGCACGTGACTAAAGTGAAACTTGTGCTTGCTAGCAGAACTGAGGTTGTTAGCAGTCAGAGTTCAAGTGGAAAGATATGGAAGAAATTATGGCATTTTTAGTTTTTTTTACTTAGCTTTGTTTTTTTAACATCAAATGGCAGAAGGACGAGAAGCTGATTTAGTGGCGGAGTTACTGGGAACGCCTTTCTCAAGAAGGACAATGGCCGGCCAACCCCACAGCTAGCAGCCCTGACACAGCCAGGAAAAGGATTTGTGCGCCACTTTCAGTCGACAAACTATGAACGGTGTTCCTGGCTGACAGGGTCGGAGAAGAGCTGCAAATTGTATTGCTGGGAAAGCCTGTTATTTGCGACTGAACATCTTGGTGTATGGAGCCATGCTGGATTTAGTAACCTGAGCTGCCTGAGCAAAGCCGCTACACGACACCAAAGTACGGCGGGACACTTGCAAGCTACGGTGGTCTTAAAAACGTTTGGAAGGACTTGAGTGGATCTCCAGATCAACCAACAAGTTCGCAGGGAAACGGAGCTCCACATTGAAAAAGTTAAGAAGAATAGGGAAATACTGAAAAGACTGATAGATTGTGTCATCTTTTTTTCAGGGGATACGACGAACGTAAGGAGTCCGCTATCGACTGCGTCTGTCGAGCGGACGTTTTCAGCCCTAAAACGCATCAAAACCTATTCCAGAAACACAACTGGGGAGGCTCGACTGTCATCACTAGCATCCATGGCAATCGAAAGGGACCTCTTGCTGGAATTGAAACGCACGGATATACTGTACAACCGCATCATTGAACTCTTTGTGAACAAAGACAGAAGGATGGACTTTGTATTTAAATAGAACAGCATTTGGTAAGTGAAACTGCTTTTGTTTTCTTTGCATCTGCAGTGTGTTAATTTTGCCTATCGTGTCGTTTATGGATGTTAGATATGTATATTATATATTTTTCCCTGATGTAAATAATATTTGAATGGGTCTTGCTCTTTAGTGTGAGTGTTGCTGGATTGTTTTGTCATGCCTTGTTTTAAATAAATGTGATTCTTTCTTGTGAGTTCGCTCTTGTCATTGTGTTAATTACATCGATTTTGACCATATGCATTGTCCGTTAATTACGAAGCATCCCGTGCTGCATGGGTTTAGGGTCCGGATAATTGAATCAGTTTGGGCTGTTTTCTTTTACAAACAAGAATGATGGTCTGGAGAAATGGGGATTGTGTAGCGATTGCTTAGCCCTGTTTGAATCAGTAGGGAACAGCTAAACGCTGCGGGGAGAGTTTGTAGCGCGAGTTTGTGCGTGTTGTTTTCCTTAAGCTAGTTTAGCATAGCCTCGCAGAACATTCGCGCCTCAGTTGTGCTTTGTTTAGTTTCCGGGTCAGACGCTGACCCGGAAACTAAACAGAAAGACAGACCGGTGTCTCCACCGAAAACATTATATTTACCACAATTTAAGCTTCTGCATTTTCCAAATGCACCAGTATTATTGTTCGGTTCGTAAGCCTCATACCGAACGGTTTAAAACGAATACGTGATGTTACACCCCTAGAAACAAATAACCGTACATAGCTGTGGCGCTATCACGAGGTTATTAGGTGGTAAGACGGCAGTGAAGGCCCAGGTATAAAATGCACGGCCCGCCACTGCCTTTGACACATCTGTTGATTCATCCAATTGTAATGCAAATGCATCTGCCAACCTCAGCTTCTCTATCAGTTGCACCCTCACATCAGATGCCATCTCGTCAATACAGCGAGCAATGGTTGTGTCCGACACCGGAATAGTTTTTATTAATGTCAATATCATTCCCATATATTGTTTTACACACGTCAACTGCTGAAGGCAATATTAAATCCTCTCCAAGTGTGTATGGCTGTTTCTTGTGGGCAATCCGAAGAGCAACTTGATAAGAGCATTTCAAAGCTAGCTCACCAACTTTGGCTGATTTTCTCATCGATGTCTCGTCTGTTGGCCTTGGAGGGATTTGAGACTTGGAAGTATTCAACAGGTTTGTCTTTGAAGTGGCTGTGGGTTGTCTCCAAGTGACGCTGCAGCTTTGATGGCTTTATAGATTCGTTTGACAGCACAGCAGAGCAAATTACACACATTGGTAATTCAATGCCATCTGTGTCCTTGAAGGTAAATCCAAACTTCCGATAATTATCTGTATATTTGCGCTCACTCATATCAGCTGCTACATCAGCAGCAGGTGCCGCCTTGCCACTTGTATTTTCAACGGTGGTTTCTGAGGCGGAGGGTATCTCTCTTGTGCTTGTGGAGTTTTTTGGTCGAGTTACAAAACGTTCCATTTGCACTCATAACAATGTCCATACACTTGGCATGATAATATACTGGCCCCAGTAGTTGGCTGTTGTGGATTGGAGCTGCAGTGTTTTAACCAGGAATATCTTGTTTATGATGATGAAATCAGTTCTCTGAGGTACTGGAAGCCAGTGTAAGGCTTTTACAACTGGTGTGATAGGGTTGTATTTCCTGGTTTTCGTCTGGACCCTGACAGCAGAGTTCTGAATCAGCGAGAGTTGCTGAAGAGCTTTTTTTGGACAGACCATTGCAGTAATCCAATCTAGTGGAAACAAAGAGGCGGGAAAGCCTCACCAGGTTTTGTTTGGACATTATTCCTCCGATTTTTTTAGTCTTTTTGGACATTTTTTAGGTGGGGGTAAGCTGACGATGCTGAGGATTTGAAATTTGAATCTGGGTCCAGGGCAACACCAAGCTTCCTGGCTTGATTCTTAGTTATGAGAGACAGGGATCAAGGTGAGAGCCGATCCTGTCTGTGTTTCTCTCTGTGCTCCGAAGACAATCATCCCGGTCTCTTCTCTGTTGAGTTTCCTCCATCACTCATGCCTCTGCTGTAGGCTTGTCTTCTGCCATCACACTCCATCCATAATCATTAGCGCTGCCGCACACAGTGCTCAGAGCTCAACTTCAAGGCTCCCACGGCTCCAACAAGTTGTCATGAAAGAAATTCTGTGCTGTTATTGATTGCCGTATTACAAGATGGAGTTGTCTTATCACTAACTAGTGAAATGTTTTCTCCACCAAAACCTCAAAGAGGGCTAATTAAGACGTGAAGTCACTTCTGAGAGTCCGACACATGAAACAGCAGCAATGCAACGCTAATGAGGAAACTCCTGAAACTCTCACTCCACCAATCTGTAGCTACAGTTTGGATCATGTCACAAATACTCCATCAGGATCTGTGTGAAAAGTTCTAGAAATCATCAGACGCATACACAGAGAGCCTTGGTTGAGCTCTCCGTCTCGTATGTACACACACACACATTTGATACTTGTTTAACTGGGCCGCAGTACAACGACCAAAGTACTGCAACGCAAACAAACATATCAGGAGGGATGAACAGGACATGTGTAATAAGACCTCACAGGGAAATCAATACTGCATCTCTTTATACTGACACAACTCTATTGTCAACCTGCATGTCTGTCAGCAGCTGAACAGCTGGATGTTTAAATCAGTGGGTTCACTAACTGATCGTGTGAACTGAATTTAAAAAAAGAGATAAATGAAGCTCTAGCGTAAGTTCAGACAGGAAGACTATACTATGCCTCAGCCCATAGTTTATTTCTCATACATCTGCCTATTACTCCTCATGCATGCACGCTCATTATTTCCTTGATGTCATCGTTTGGGGCTGTCAATCATGATATCAGCTGTCTACATCAGCTGGTCTCTCTAGCCAATAGACACAACGAAACAATGACATTGTTAGCCTATCATCTGGCTGCTGTCTCTCTTAAATATGATTGTCTCTCTACCTTCAGTACGTTAATGCTGCTGTTACGCAACCCTCCACCTCCCCATCTCCGCCCAATCTTTGCAGATTCATCATCTTTATCAACTCATCATTCTATCAACCTCATCAGCCACCACCAGTGTCTGGACTCCACGGGGGGTTATCTTGTTGCCGCTCAGGGCAATCACAACTCGATCACAAATCACAAAAAAAAAAGAATTTCCGTGTAACTCAATGCAGCATCATCTGTCGTAATAAATGTTAACCACTAATCATTCACTTGTCTCTCCTGATTGAAATATATTGTTGGATCCCGTTTGAATTCTGCCATGAATTACACATATGATGTTTGCACATTTTACAAGATAACTTTCAGGTCAAGTAAGTCGCATTTTGTCGTAAAACTACACCCAAAAGCGTGGCAAGTGCCGTCTCTCTCTGAAGCTACGATGTGTTTACCAGGATGTTCTCACACCGACAACCGGTGTCAGTCCTTCTTTCTCTCCCCGGCTGATAAAAGGAGTCGCTGGAATAAACACATCAGGTAAGATAATGTTACATTTGTGCGTGCAACATAACTAAGTTAGCTAGCTAGCTAGCAAGCCAAGCTAACGGCGGTGTTGGGAACATACATTGTAAGAGAGGAGAGATGAAGTTCAATGAACGGTTTCAAACACAACTAAATTTTACTGTGACAAACTGCTAATTCCTAGACTTACAAGATGACCTTTTAAATAGACAAACTTCAAATATGTAGTTCACGGCATAATTCATACAGCAGTTGACGACCATACTCATTCTTTCTGAAATAAGGTCCCATGAGCCACACCGGAAAAGGCGGGAATTCGCCTCGTTGTAACAATACTTGATACATATTTAAGAAGAAGATAAAAGAGTTTTCGGACACATTAGTGGCATCAGTTGACTGACATTTGAGGACTGGCATTGCTGCGAGACACGCTGTCAACTTGTGTGGTGCGCTACTGGAGCAGCTCATGTTAAATGGAAGCAACAGGAAAAGCTCTCCTTATTCCAACTTTAGAGCGCTCCCACATTATTCCACAATGGTTACTGGATTTGCCAGTGATGGAGACTTTGCAGCCATACTTCTGTAGGTCTTTTCCCAAAGTGGCTGATGTCGCTGTCCTAATATATTGCCACCTTGGAATTGCAACTCTTAGGCTAAAACGTGAAAGATTTCACATTGTGTCCGAGTGAGGGGACCACGCCGACGAACATTGACACGAAACCTTTCCCCCCTTTTTTAGAAAGCACAAATAGCATTGTTTATGTACCGTTAGTGACATAAGGCCTCTGTCCTTTTACATTGGTCTTTGCCAGGTTTATAGGTGCACTTCTTGTTTCTTATTTACATCTGTATCGGTTAACGTGCATGTCTGTGCTTGTGTTTGATCTGAGTCCGGAGCTGGCATGGACCCACTCTTGTCTGTTTCTGTGGCCCAGCCAGTGTCTCCCATCCCTGGGGTTTGCGTGGCCGCGTGCAGGCCCTGGTAGCCCCGGAAGCCTGGCCCTCAGCCAGCTGCACTGAAATAGATAGAGCTACAAATTCACCAGAACAGGTTGTCCTGGGGGATTAAGCTGTGTGTGTGACTGTGTGTGTAAATGGAGAATGTATACTAACTGCCATAGGCTTGTGTTTTCCTGCATGGAGGCTGATTTCCCCTGCAGACATTACACCGTGGCAGCACTGGTACACACTCTCTGTCACATGAGGTAATGGAAGTAATCTCTCGTCGTGGACAGGTTGAGTTACTGCTTTAAATGCAGACCTAACCAATCAAAATTGACTGCAGCTCCCTGATGCAGGCCCTTGTCCTACAGGCAAATTAACTTAAAAGGTTTGATCAATCAGAGAAGAAAATATATCCCTCACTGATATGTACATGCATAGTTATGTAATTAAAGGAATTACATATCAATGTCTTTCAAAATGACTGTATTTTGTCTCTCTTTCATGAAAAGATTGTCCACCAACCTCTGGACTTCTGTTTCCGTAAAGACAGTATTTATTGTAATTTAGAGCCTTCATCATGCCTGCTATGAAATATGAGTACAATAACACACTGCACTTAATTTAATTAGCATGATGAATTTTTGATTTATCGGTGAAGGGAGTATAAAACAAAAGAGATGATTGTAAATTATCCTCTAGTCTACCGAGGTTGTCCAAAAATGAAAAGTGACTCTCCGTGCCAGAGCAGACAATTAGCTTTGCAGCAAGAAAGATCGACACACGATGTCAAAGAGAGTTGAGATCCCAGAGAAAGCTGCCTTAATTACATGCATACAAGATCAGAGGGGAAGGTTAGGATAAGAAAGACATAAAGAATATACTCAGAAATCAATAGTTAAAGTGTAACCAAACGATAAAGTTTATGATCATGATTAATAACAAATGTTTAATACATAGAGTGATTTAACAAATGTAAAACTGATTATAATGATGAACTGCGTTGAACTGTGTTGAGAAGTAAAAAGTGTACGTGTTAGGACATGTTTTGGGGAAGTGAGATCATATAGGAGTTGTCCGGAAAGTGAGATCAGCAACAGATGTTCGGGCGGAGGTCCGCGATGCTTCGGACTCTGTTGCAAGAACAAGGGGCGAGGGGAAATAAGGTTCTTTCCAAGCATACGCACTCACCCAGATGGGTGGGGGCCCAAGACTGAAGGGAGATCTGGTACTTTTCCAAACATAAGCACATACACAAAAGGGTGGGATAAAGATCATGTGTTCAGAATAGGAGGAGGGGGGAACAGATAGCCCAAATCGACAATATAAGGAGACGTCTGCGATACGCAGGCTGGGATTTCTACACGGGAGCCGACCAAGTGCTCCGAGGAAGAAGATACGGACGATTGATCAACAGAAGTATTCGAGGACTCCGTCTCTGCTCACGAAAAGAAAAGATTACCATTCGTGGACAAGGATTGAAAGACGGAGAGTTTCCCTCTCCCCACTGCTTGACTTTACCAACTGAACAACGGAAGAACACGGCAGCCCTAGAAAGACTTTGTACTGAGCCTTGAGGACTGTTGACCGAACTCCACTGTGCGAGCAGGAGGAATCCGAGGGTCTGGCCAGACCCTCGTTCCTAACACCTCCCAAAGAACTTTTCCATCGGACCTTTGAAATCCAGCTCCGACCGAGACGACGCGTCAACCTAACCCAATGAGTATAATCTAAGAAGAAAATTTAATTACGAATCAAGTGTAGTGACAATTTTTATTATGTGAGCTGTAGCCTGACCCTTGCTAACAATATATATATATATAACCTGCAATAAATATCTAATCTGCATTAAAAGTAAAACTCTCAAGTGCATTCATTTGCTTAAAGTGGTAAATGTTCCTCGTGGCAAGTAAAAAGTTAAATCTATTGTATGTCCAACAACTGAGTTCTGAAAGGTTATCCTAGTGACCGAATCCACTTAACAACCCCTTACGGTTTTAGAAGTGATCCTAGCCGTTAAAACCTAACCTGGCAATTTACCAAGAGCACGGATCCATAAGAGGAAAGCTGCCATAACCGACGCGACTGGTGGGAGCGCCCGGGGCCTGGGTGGTCCCTCGGCCGAGCGCGCACCGACCGGAGGAAGCAGGGTAGACGTCGGGAGTAACAGCAGTTAGCGGAAGCCAGGCGAGTTTCCTCGCAAGAACACCAGCTCGGAAATCTTTTAATAGAGAGCTGAGTCAGTAGGTAGCCCCGTATCGGGCCAAAGAACCCCAGGATCTAACAACGATAAAATATAAAAGCCGTTCTCTAACATCATGTGATTATAAGTCTGTATATGAAGCAACATATGGAAACAAAACTACAAAAGCTTCTGTGAAAAAAGAGAAAGCTTAATTCCAGTCACAAAGCATTATGATTATCACTGGAGTCAAATAGGGACAGCCCATTAGTAGTGACGAACAGTCTGTCAACTGTTGCCGATGATGTCACATGTCTCCAACACGTCCTCTGTCTCCAAACTATACAATGCTTACACTGAGTAAAATATTCAAATGGTCCCCATCTTTTTAGTGGCTGCACCATTCCATCAAATAGACAAAGAACAGGTTCACCCTAATAACCAGAACCCTGTAGTGTGTGTGGCTTTGTTTAGGGGTTGTCTAAAGCAGACAGCAGCTAGAGACGTGAAACTTGGGGCGATTGTGGCTCAGGGGTGGAGTGGGTCGTCCTTCAATCAGAAGATCGGCGGTTTGATCCCCGACTCCGCTAGTTCATGTCAAAGTGCCTGACTCAGCCTTTGTTCTGCAACTATGAACTGCCACTACTACCATTCAACCATAATAAACATAAATGCATAGGAGCAGCGTACATTATATGCATATGATGTGTCCTGATATGAACAGCCATGTCTTTGTCCTAGATCTTGAAGACGTACATGTTGTAACTTTTGCACCACACGTGTTGAGATTAAATAATTTGGGGCTTAAACTCACTGTGGCTCGGATGTGATTTAGCTTATCAGGTGACATTAAGGAGAATGAAGGAGGATTATAGGGTGGAAGCCCCCTAACTTGCCTTCTATTAATCAATGCCTCAAGACGAATGGTGCCATAGCAAGTGATATGCTCTCATATAGCTACTACTGATAAGGTCAAATCAAGTTTTAATAAGATAAACCCTTTGGGAAACACTGCAGTGAATGCTGGAACTCAATGGCACTTATCACTCATCATTCATTACTTCATTACTGCTTCAACCTCACAGGACTTCCAACTTATTACTGCACATGTTTGTAACTGCTGTAGTCGTTCAATTTATCATCAGCTGTATTTGTTTAGTTCTCTGAATCTCAATCTATGTGGAAGCTTTATTCATGTCACAGGTGTGGCCACACGGTCACGTCTGGTCACGTCTGGTAATATTACAATTACATTAATTCATACGTGTCAAATACGTGGTTAACGTTGTGAATTGTGAAACAAAAACGCTACAAAACGTTATTGGGTTGGCTTACAAAAACGTTTGTTTTGTAACTGAAGTTACGTACATAACGTTTAACAAATTACTGAACAGTGAAATGAGTCAGCATTGACTTTTCGTTTCACACAGGTCTCCTGGGTGAAAGTCCTGTGTTTGTTTGAGCCATCCACCTCGACCTCCTCCGTGTGCTGTCTCTTCCCCAGACTTTGATCAGAAACTTATTTGAGATACGTCGGAAACAAACCAGGAATATTTGTCTCAAGGGAAACATATTGTCAAATGTAGTTTGTCTGGGAGTGATATGTTTAGGAGACCTATGAGCACACTGCAGTCAGCCCTGCTTGTATTCTGTGCAATATGCTACACACCATGTGTGTATTCCAAATTATGGGTGCAATTATCCATCATTGACTATGTCTAGTTTCAAATTTTAATTTTCTATATAATAAAAGCCCTTCTCTCCTTTCGACTCTTGAGCTGCTGCTACAAGTGAAATTGGTGATCAATAAACGTTCTTATCTTTCCATTGAACATAAATCACAACCTAATGTCTTTGCAACTCCATCAATTCCAAGTGAGCAGTGTTGCCATGCGGAGTCCTCTCATAGCTGAGGCCATAATGTGGATCCACATTAGTGTTCGTGCTCGACATCTCTTACATAAATGCAGCTCTTGCAGGGGGAGGGGAGGAATGATGAATGTATGGATGGCAGAACAGGGAGCATGGAGATGGAGGAGGAGGATGCATCGTTCAGTGAACCGGCACGTCTCCATCCATCCTAACCGGCGAGAGAAATGCACGTGTGTGCACTTGTGTACACTCATAGCTCACAGAAACGGCCACATATGTAAATACAGCCTCAAGCGATATCTATCTACACTGTTGTGTGATGAGGAGAGACAGACTCATGCTGCAGCAGTGTACTGTATCTGTGTGTATGGAGCCTGAAGATCGTTCTGTAAGGAGTAATTCTACACTCCACATGCTGTCCATCTTCTCAATTCAACTCCTTCCACCTCCCCAGCCTTCTCCTGCATTAGCATTTAGATTTGTGTGATTGCGTCAACATGTTCCTGTCTTTGAGCGTTCATGTCCATTTAAATGTTACTTATGTCAGTCTCTACCTGGGGGTTTCACCAGCTCCTGGGCCGTCTGTGTCCAGCTTGTGCAGATCACCCTGTTAGTGAGTGATGCCGCAAAAACAAAAGCATGTGCATGCTGCATGCAGTAAATCATTAGGAGCTTGATGGGGATGTCGTGCAACAGTGAATGGGAAAGCGTCCATTACAAGGTGACATACTCTAGTAAAACGTAAACCTGCATAAAGTAATTTGAGCTGGGCTTGGGCGTGCCAGTGTAAACAGGAAGCAGAAAATGCTGCTGGACTCAAATAATAGCCTGCACATGTAGGCAGTAGTAGCATTATATAAAACGCACAAACAGCAGCTAGCACAGACAACAGAGTCAGCGACGCCTGTAATTCGCTATCCATGTTGAATTAACTGCTGGCTGTCTTCTTCCAGAAAAGGGTCACGTGATAGGGGCGCGACAAATCAGAAAAGGTCACAACGTGACTGATGAGACCCAATTAGTCCGCGTCATCGTTCTCAAAAGTTTCCACCCCATCCAGACTAAAACGCAAATCCAGTTTCAAATGAAAGTGTCTGGGAGTAGTGTGGACACCAGGCATAAACGTAGCAAACGTTATGCGCAGGCAGCAACCTCCAGTTCTGCCGAGTGAAGTCGATGCGGAAGTGTCTCAAAACGTGTATTCTCTCTAATGTCCACCAGGGGGCGACTCCTCTGGTTGTATAGAAGTCTATGAGAAAATGACTCTACTTCTCTCTTGATTTATTACCTCAGTAAACATTGTAAACATGAGTTTATTATGGGGTCAGATCAGTCTCAATAATCACAAATGCACACAGAAAGATTCACAAATGCGTACAGAACAATTCACAAATATATTCGATTTACAAATGCACGCAGAACGATTCACAAATACATTCCAATGCACAAATAAATAAATTACGATTTATATAAATGTAAAAAGAAATCACAAATATATTTCTGCATTTGTAAGTATTTCTGTGTGGATTTTTTACATTTGTTTGTGGATTTGTATGCATTTCTTTGTGGATCGCACTGCATTTCTTTACAGATCTCTCTCTGACGTCGCTCGATCCACAAATATGCGTTTTTTTCAACGTTCTCTTTTTCAACCAATCACATGAGAGCAGCTCCCCCCTCCCCTCCCCACGAGGGTGGCAGCGTTAGTTACGCAATTTGCGGAAGCGACAGGGGAAGCTCAAAGGCACTTCGTATAAATATATACATACATATAAATATATTCATATAGATACATACCTATATATACATACTTATATATGTATATATATATCCAAATCAATAGGTTATATGGGTTGCTATCATTCTAAACAGTACAATGCATATTATCCAGGTTTACAATTTGAATTCCTTCAGTCTGCATGAAAGTGTGTATCGTTGCCATGGCAACATGTACCAATTGATGTTAGCCTATATTAGCTTGCTAATGAAAACGAGTAGCCATACTATTACAATTCGGCCTTTTTTTACTAAACTAATTACAACTACCAACAGTCAGTGGTGTATAGTAACGAAGTAGAAATACTTCGTTACTGTACTTAAGTAGTTTTTTTGGGTATCTATTTACTAATTATTTCTGTTGACTTTTACTTTTACTTCACTACATTTTGCAAAGAAAACTGATACTTTTACTCCGATACATTTCCCCTGAAACCTTCGTTACTCGCTACAAAATCAAATCTATCTTTAGAAACAAAATGAATCATGAGACCAGCGTCGGGGACTGTGGTGGAACACAGACTGCAAGCAAGCAGGTTTGGTGAATCAGTGGTCCTAGCAGCAAGTGAAATCATTGGTTAGTCACGTTAATGCGCACTTGCAAACAAGTGCTCTCAAAGCTGCGGTGTTTTGATTCCCAGGATGCTACATGCTATAAGCTAGCGGGCGACTACATGAGTAGAATTCCACTCTACGATGACTGATTTCATGATGGAAGCAGAAATGGAAGCACCTGCTACTCCCGCAACAAACTACGGTGGCGACGAAGACCAACACCAGTGGATCGCTAGCGAGTTAGTGAGCTGAGGAAGTGTTGACAGTTGTGACACCATAGGATTGACGGGAGCCGAGAGAGCGCAGCATTAGCATTAGCGTTAGCGTTAGCATTAGGGAAATCCTTCGCAGCTGTGTGCAAGCTGTCTGTGACGCTGAACACACCTCTACCTGCCTCAGCGGCCTGTGAAAGGCTATTTAGCATCGCAGGACTAGTCTTCAGCCCAAGAAGAGCGAGACTGAATTCTCGCAATTTTGAAAACCAACTTATTTTGAAGATGAACAGGACATTTTTCAGTTTCAAGTAATGACTGGGTTACTTTCGGTGCTGCTTTAGTATTGATCATGTTTTGATATTTGAGTCATGTTGTGGATGATCAGATGGAGTTATGATGGTAGCAGTCGCCCAATTGCAGATTCAGCTTGAGCAAAACCTTTGCCTATTGTGTTCAAATCAGGCCCATAGGAGTTTACAAGGCAGGCGTCCTTTCTCTAAACACTGACCTGATGCATCAAGTGGATATTTTTTGCTGAACACAATATTATGCATTTGTCCTCTACATCCTCGATTCGGAATGAGCAGACTTATAAACGCACTGTTACAACTCCTTCATAGTGTCATATTGCTTTTCGGAGAATTATGATGATACATTCATAGTAGATGCAAAAGTATACTTATGTACAATATATTATGTTGAACATTGTTGCTCCTGATGGATCACAGCCAGCCCAGTTATGTTCAACACAGCTCATGTGCTTGGTCATGGTGCCACAGCACTTAAAATAATAAACTTCATCATTCTCACAATTCTGACCCTTTGCTTTTTTATGAACAGCATTTACTTGTACTTTAACCTTCAATGAACAGGTTATGATGTTCATTTAATGTTCAGGTTATGATGTACATTTAATATCAGAAAATTACTTTTGTACTTAAGTACAATAAATATCAGATACTTTAAGACTTTTACTCAAGTAGTATTCTAATAGGTGACTTTTTACTTTTACTGGAGTAGTTTTCCAGTAAGGTATCTTTACTTTTACTCAAGTATGGCTTTTGAGTACTTTATACACCACTGACAACAGTCATACCTTCAAGGACCTTAATATATTGTCACATAATGTCAAATAACAACAAATAAAGGCTAAACTACCGTGGAACCGCACCAAAACGGTGGCGATTGCAACAGAAAGTGCCTTTGAGCTTCCCCTGTCGCTTCCGCAAATTGCGTAACTAACGCTGCCACCCTCGTGGGGAGGGGAGGGGGGAGCTGCTCTCATGTGATTGGTTGAAAAAGAGAACGTTGAAAAAAACGCATATTTGTGGATCGAGCGACGTCAGAAGCGTCTCATAAATCCGTGGAGAGATCTGTAAAAAAATGCAGTGCGATCCACAAATAAATGCATACAAATCCACAAACAAATGTAAAAAATCCACACAGAAATACTTACAAATGCAGAAATATATTTGTGATTTCTTTTTACATTTATATAAATCGTAATTTATTTATTTGTGCATTGGAATGTATTTGTGAATCGTTCTGCGTGCATTTGTAAATCGAATATATTTGTGAATTGTTCTGTACGCATTTGTGAATCTTTCTGTGTGCATTTGTGATTATTGAGACTGATCTGACCCCATAGTTTATGGTCTCAATCTCTAGTTTCAAGTCTTCTTCAATACAGCATGATGCTCCATTTAGAATCAAACAGACCATAAAGCAGGGGATGCTTTAGGGCGGGCTTAGTGTGATTGACAGGCCAGAGTCACTCCTCCGCATTCATAATATGGTAACTTCTGTTTATCGGTTGCAACATGGCGACGGCAAAATCGTCAAACTCGAGACTTCAAAACAGTCCACGAACTAATGGGTGACGTCATGGTGACCACGTCCACTTCTTACATACAGTACTGTTATGCGTTGTGCAGCATGGTGGAGACCCTCAAGGCATCTGTGGGTGTGAGCGCGTCGTCTGCAACAATTAATGTGTTCACAGTGGCGTAAGTCCCGCTCTCACCATCACCCTCCCACACTGTAGTGGGCGCTGTGGACTTATCAACAGCCAGCACAGGGAAGGCTGCTCTCAGTATGTTGAGCAGCATGTGTTGCCAGTGTGTTTTTTGAAAGAGGCAGTGATTGCATCCAACAGACAATGTTTCAGTTACATAAATGTGGAGGGTTGAGGGTGCGCTTGTTTGCAGAGCTTGGTACAAGAAGCATGCAACAGGCCTTAGTCTAGTTATTCCCCCGATGCTCTTGAACTTCAGCCTTGTTGCCTTTTTTTGCTGTGATTCAAAATAATTTAAACAGCTTTCAAGGAAAATCCTCAAGAATCTGTTGTAGAAACAAGCGTCATTTTTGTACATATTTTCTTCCTACTGGACCAGGAAAGTCTCTCTCTCTCTCTCTCTCTCTCTCTCTCTCAGCAGGCTGAATTAAGCAAGAATCCATTCGGACAACCACCTGATAAACAGAGCTTGATCCAGAGAGTCGTCCCATTAAGTTTTTTAACTGAAACCTTCTATCCCCAGTATTCATTCTGTCACAGTTCATTAATGATAGCATAAGTAGTTTGGAGAGAAATGCAGACATGAAGGCAGAGTAGAGAACTCTTTGAGGCAGTTTATAGAAAAGTCCTCGCTCCGGAGAAGGACAAGCTACATAGCTAACAAGCCAGCCATCCGTCTCCCCTTTCTCTTACCGGCGAGCTGTTAAAACGCTATACGGCCCCACTGCTGTGTATTGTCACCATTACAATTAACAACAATCATAATTTTCTTTTGTTCTGTCAAATGACCTCTGAAAAAACATTTGTATGGTCTGGACACAGCCACACACCCCTGTGGAGAAGTCTAATTAAGCATGAAAAAAGAAACCCTGACAACGTGGGTGTACTGTGGGGGTGTGGGGGCTTTAAATGCTGAAGATGCACCATCCCTCCAACTCTGAATCCAAAGCACAGTGATGATGCTGTGGTCACAACCTTTGGATTCTGACATGGTGCCGCCACACAGTCAGTTTGTCTTTTCTTTAGTGGCAGATGAGGCTCGATGAGCGTTAGGGAAATAACACATGAGTGAACTGTGCTCAGTGAGTATCCTCCAAATGTCTACACCTCACTGTCATCCCCCATTCATGCCACGCTAGTTACATATCTGTTGTTATGTAACTAGCTTCCCATGTGCCACAGTGCACCGTGTGTGTGTGTGTGTGTGTGTGTGTGCTGATTATCTTTACACACACACACACACAGCCTCTAACCTAAACAGAAGCTCACACAGGTGATCATTATTTAAACAGGGATCCATTAAACAGAAGTGTCCCACTGACACCAGGCTCGTCTCTGTCAGTTAGACCTGCCTGAGGCGCATTATGGAAAATGACGACGGAGCCAGATTACGAATTTCATACAATATCACCTACGTTAAAAAGAAAAGTACACTCATGTCAACCAGCCATCTCATTTTGGCTGACTGCTTTTCTGTCAACATCATGCTAATCAAACATCTGTGACATCATTAATGCGGGGAGAGCCAGTAAAGCACATCTGAGAGCAAGAAAAGACAAAGATGCAGAGTAGCATACGTCATTGAGTTGAATGTACTTTTCATATACACCCACTGAATATGAACATGAAATGTAACACGAGGCACCTTCAGCAGGATGAGAGTGTCTTTGGTGAGGCGGTGGACGCAGCAGTGAGTCAGACTGTGAACCCCTCCTCTCCTCTCCTCTTGGGTGTTTGTTCTTGGGTGTTCCCACGTGAGTCCGGGCTCTCTTGTCCGCTGGCGCTCCTCTCTGATGCCATCAGGGGCCGCAGCGCTAATCCCGGTCGCCCCGGAGCGTTAACACACTGCCGGGGCACACACACACACACATACCCACACACACACACACACACACACACACACACACACACACACACCCCCGCAAGAGAACACACACGCTGCGAGCCACGCAGTACATGTCGGCATGAGCCGTGCTCGAACATGGGTGTGGAGGGCACCTGGGCCATCTGTCTCCATAACGTCTGTGTCAGTGTACGCTCACGTGCACAGCACACACAGACACGCTTTTTACATGGACACACTTTCACACGTGCACAGTTTATTGCAATTACAGGAATCCATATAGTATATGCAGATTCAGGCATGAAGCACATCATTGCACATCTTAGAGCTGTGAACACACCGTTTGGCCGTTTAAATGCATCCATATGGAACTGAGGTCGACGGGTGCGCTCTCATTTTAGTGTTGGCAGACGTGATGAGGTGGATCCCAGTTGGTTCCTTATAAAAAAATTGTTTTTTATGCCTCTGTGTTTGGTGGTCAAAGGTCACTGTGACCTCACAGATCACGATGTGGGCCTCAAAAAAATGCATAAGCTAATTATGACAATTTCACACAAATGTCTAATAAGACAAAATGATGAGAAATTATGAAGTAATGACATTTTTTCCAAGCATTCTAGTTTTTTTCTCATAAGTTTCCCAACTCATTCGTAGAGAACATCTCAGACATTTTTCTGATACATTTAAAACTTTAATCTTTTATATTCAGAATTGTTTCTGAATTAGCTTTTGAAAATGAGAAGTACATGTTGATATTCAATCTTTTCATTACTCACGGCAGTTTTATACCCATTTCCAAAGCCTCCGCTGACGTTAATAATCAGTGGAACAAGAGAAGCAGGTATATTTCTGATCCCTCATCGGTGAAGTTATTATCCTGCCAATGACAAAGCCCACAGGCCCTGCTAGCATGTCTCATCCTGGCATCAGGTTCTCTTCAGTGGACTCGGGCTGTCATAGATGCAGCAGATTAAATCCATTCAAATCCCCTCCGTTGCAACACTGTGAAGGAGGCGTTGATAGACTGCACTTCCTATTCAAACCTGTCGTTCATCCTGATTGTAAAAAAAAGGGGATCATGGTCTTTGATGGTTGTGTGATTGTAGGTCAAGCGCTGGCTGTTTGGCTGCGTCTGAGCTTGATTAGTTTTATTTTTCAAAAACAAACCTTTTCATCAAGAGATTTAAGACTCAAGGGGAAACCGACGACATGCGAAAATTGGAGCCGGACTTCCGAGCCGTGGTAAAAGTTGGCAGTTTAGCTTTAAGCCTGATCCCCTCTCATCTCAGTAGTTGCAAATATTCTGAAGATCACGGATTCCTTTCTCTCCCCCACAGAGTTTGACAGGACGAGCCGGTCACCACGCAGAACTTGAAATCCTCTCGCTCGGCTGGGAGTCTTTGATAGCTGATAGCAGACGCACCACCACAGAGTGACAGATGAAAACAAGTGTTTCCTTCTCAGCTTCTCCCTCTGTGTTCCTCTCTGTCACATCAACACACACACACATTGAGGCATGTGCTGTACGATGACACACACACACACACACGATGCTGCAGATGAGAATAGGAGAAGTGTGCTTTGAATTACTGAGCGCAGCTGATAAAAATAGGTGTTCAGAAGAGGCCCTGTTAAATATTCAGAGCCGTATCTTATGCAGTTCAGGGCGGATATTGTGGTGGAATATTTCCTTTCAGTTCAGGTGAAGTTGGTTTTATCTTGAGTCTTGATGAATGATCAAAGTTTCAGAAAGTTAATTTAATGTTTGCAAACAGAGAACACAACCACAGCCACGAATCACAGTGAAATGTGCTCATGCTCTGGGGACAGCAAATCAAAACAAGGTATTTATACAGGCAACACAGAGAAGACAAGATAAGACAGAGGAGACGGGGAAGACAGGTGGGGGCCAGTGTTCTGGTGTGAACTCTCACAGACAGTAGGTCTTCAGCAAATGTTTAGGCTAACAGAAACAGCAGTTGATTACAGAAAGAACACTTCGGTCGCTTGTGCAGAATAAGATAGAAGGTGACCTCTGTATCAGAACGAACATGTCAATGTGTTCAGACATCCAGACGCCTGTGAAAATGAACTTTCTAGCAGCACATATCATCAGAGAATATGAGGATGACATGTTAAAACATTTTTTACCATCACACTCCACTCTTTTGGTTACAACATAACCACAATTAAACATGGTAAAAAATGTTCAAATACTAACTAGAGAACAAAGGGTAGACTGCCTTTGCCTCTCAGACCCCAGAGGATTATTCTGCCTCTGTTTTGAGGGTAGGTGTAGAGGATGAAGGGATGTAGGGTAAGGGTAGAGGGATGAAGGGATGTAGGGTATGGGGTAGAGGTAGAGGGATGTAGGGTAGGGGTAGGGGTAGAGGGATGTAGGGTATGGGGTAGAGGTAGAGGGATGTAGGGTAGGGGTAGGGGTAGAGAGATGAAAGGAGGTAGGGATAGAGGTAGAGGGATGAAAGGAGGTAGGGATAGAGGTAGAGAGATGAAAGGAGGTAGGGATAGAGGTAGAGGGATGTAGGGTAGGGGTAGGGGTAGAGAGATGAAAGGAGGTAGGGATAGAGGTAGAGAGATGAAAGGAGGTAGGGATAGAGGTAGAGGGATGTAGGGTAGGGGTAGGGGTAGAGAGATGAAAGGAGGTACGGATAGAGGTAGAGAGATGAAAGGAGGTAGGGATAGAGGTAGAGAGGTAGAGAAATGAAAGGAGGTAGGGATAGAGGTAGAGAGATGAAAGGAGGTAGGGATAGAGGTAGAGGGATGAAGGGATGTGGTGGGGGACCGTTGGTGTCCGGCGGCTGGTGGGAATGGAGACCGTTGGGTGGGGCCATCTCTTAGGAAGCTCTGGCGGTGCAGAGTCCCCTGTCGTTCCTGTAATCCTGCAAGAGAGAGAGAATATGAAAATAAAAATGGGGTTGGGGGGAGGGATGAGAGAACAGAGTCGAAGAGGAAGTGAACAGGTTCGTTGAGCTTAAGCTGTGTTCTGGGCGTGGTCCCGCACTAAGTTTATGAAACTAAATTAATAGGTACTGGAAGAAAACTACATTCCCAACCTTTAACCTCTGCCTTGTTGTCTAAATGAAAACCATGTAGAAAAGAATTTCTTTAGTTTATAGAATTTGGCAAATATCTTGAAATTAGAGGACAATACATCGTGCTCCTTTTCAGTGTCAATCAAGTATGTGTGAAAGATGTAGAGGGAAAATGGGTGATGTCTTTGATGTCTTGTCTCCTTATTACTGTCTGTTCCGGTTTCTTTACTCACTCACTACACTTTCATAACGTCTTTTGGCCTCAAATTGAGCAGCAACTGAACTACCGTTAATTGTATGTGATAAAAGTCGCTCAATAAGGTGGACACACTGTATTTAAATAAATAAGTTATTTCATTAGCGATCTTCATGTTCTCTGCAATATTCTGTGAAAAGCACTAGCATGCAGAGGAGGGAGGGCTGAAGGCGCACGAGGAGAGATTAGTGTACTTGAGCTAGTGAGACAAAGACACATGATGTGTCAAGGACCCTGAAGCGAGCAAGAAAGATTGCAGCCGACCCCTCTCACCCTGGACATGATCTGTTCATGGCCCTTCCATCTGGCAGGAGGCTGAGGTCCATCAGGACCAAGACCTCACGACACATGAACAGTTTCTTTCCATCCGCAGTCGGGCTCATTAACAGAGCCTGGTTCCCCCACTGACTCTGTCATCCCCAGGACAATTTCCGACCGGTCACTCCCACATCCCTTATATGTTCTTATTTAAATACACTCAACACTTTTACATTACATTATTACATCTCACTTGTTTATAGTCCTGTTATCTGTTTGTTTGTGCACTTTATTTTATATTTTACTTTATTTTATATCTTTCTGTAAATTTTAATATGTTTCTACTTTGCACTGTGTTGATTGTTGTTGATTGTTAAATGTTGTGAACCTCCCGTCATGTCAAATTCCTTGTATGTTCAACATACCATGGCAATGAACGGTTCTGATTCTGATGATGGAAGATGAGTGTAGTGGGACACATGGAAGAGAAAACAAGGGAGCTATGATGAGGTGATGGTGGGACAAAGGTCTGGGGTGACACAGCGATAAGAGGAGAGAAAGGACAGACGGGGAGGAGGAGGAGGAGGGAGAGATGAAGGAGAGAGGGTGGGAGAGCATTAAAGGGACCGAGGGATGGATAAAGAGCGAGAGAAAACACCGGAGCAGACGAAGGAGAGAGAGAGACGGGAGAGACGGTGTGTTGCAGTGGAAAGAGGGTGAGAGATAAGAGGAGAGCGCGAGGGGGAAAGCCCGGCAGAGCTTGTCTAGAGGGGAAATTGCATTGCTAAGGATTTATTGCTTCAAGTGTAATTGGGTTCAACCAGCGCCAGGAGAGAAAATCCATTGAAGCCTCCTCTCCGGTGCAGCAGAGAGAAGGTTGTTGATCCGCTGTGACTCCCACACGTACTGCTGCCGCAGAGCAAGGCATTACCGCGCACATGAAGCAGCCCAATCACCCCCCCCCCCCCCACCACGCCCTGGCGGGAACACACCTCAATAGCATTGTAGCAGGAGGCGGGCTAATAAAGAAGCCCGGTATAATTTTAGATACTTAGCAGCTCAGTGTGCCGTCCTACTCTGCTTTGTCTCTGATGGTGGTTTGGTTCCACCCCAGTACATTCTGGTATTGTGGGCTAGAATCGATTGGTGCAAGAATAAGTCCTACAGGCCAGACATGAGTCAGCATTTTTGCCCTTCCTGTTACCTCGTCTCAAAATCAATCAATCAATCAATGTGAATGTGTTTTTTAGTTAGATGCTTATGATAACACAAGCTTAAGAGAATTTACCGAACCCCTAAATACCCCTCTCATGGTTTGCTTTTGTCCAGCTTAAGTGGCTTGAGGAGACTTCTAAGCGTCTTCACACTGACTAACGTTCACAGCCATGTTGTGTGTACTCGTGCTCATGGGGCAAAGTGTCTTTATAGCCTATATGTTAGCGTTTCAACTTCTGGTGATTGAATTCAAGCTTCAAAACTCGTAAAAGTGGAGCTCATTTGTGAATCCTAAAAAAAACAAGTATCTTTAACTTGTGTTTGCCACACAGCTTATTTAATCAAAGATCCAACAGAAGAATCCCATTGGCTCTTTGTGGAGTGAACCAGTGAGATGCTAGCTTGGGGGTTGGCCTCCAAAAATATGTTATCCCTGCACCACTTTACATAACTCTCCACTGTCGAAGCATATTGTTTCAAATGGAAGAATGGTGGCTAAGCCCCCATCACTGCAGGTACCTCATTCTAAAGCCTAATGCAGTGCTTTCCCTAGAAATGTGTCCAGCAGATCCTGGAGAATTGGTTATATGTTGAAATATAGTTATCTACTAGAATATTTCTGTATTATTGTTAGTCACTGTTAGAAATAGAAAAGTATCCAATTTAATGCAAACATTAAACGGTAGTCATCTACTGCCCTGTTCAAGATTGGTTGCTTCATTTTAGTTCCACTTTTAAATCACACACTGTCACTAACAACAAAAGAGAAGTTTATGTTTTCGCTTTTACTCCAGATGTAAATATATAACATATCATCATCTTTTTTATTTCATGGTTGCGCTGGCTCTTATTGCCACTAGGGGCCGCTAGCGATAACACAGCTGAGTGTGCTCAGTTTTAGTGTTTTGGACAGTATCTTTCAGCTAACAGCTAACGGAACTACCAGTTACTCTCGGTCGCTGCTCTGCTTGGTGGAGGAAACAGTTTGCTCACTTTCATTGTGTTGGACGGTGTGTTTGACTAACAGCTAACGGAACTACCAGTAAACACACTGCTGTACATCTCCGCATATTCTGGCAATATTTTCCAAACTATCTTATACAACGACTTCAAGCCGATTGCCTGCGTACATTGCTGCTATTATTTCAGTTTGAATGAAATGTGTTTTATGACGCCTTCCAACCCATCAGTGTAGAGGGTTAGCCAGTTGTGGGTTGTATTCATTCAACCACACAATACAGCAGTGGTTGTTGCAGACACACCTAGCAGAGTGCACCTTTCTAGTTCAGCATTGTATTTCTTTCACACTGAACACATAAAGCCCGGATATTTAGCTTTTGTTTTACTCGACAGAAACATTAAAGTGGCATTACTGACTGTGAAGTCTTCTGCAGAGAAACATGAGCGTTTTCAAATTGGGTTTAAAAAAGATGAGGGGAAAGATTTAGACAGTTAACGGAAGTGATGCATCTCACTTTTGGGGGACACTAGACGCACTTCAGACCTGCAGACACAGCTCTCTTCCCATTGGCTTGCAGACGTGGGTTCACCAGACCTGAAGTCCACATTATCGATTCAGCTGCACGGCAATACACCAACAGCCCATGCTACACCAGCATGATCTCTCCACGCCTGTCTCTACATAGGCATCCTCTACATAGTATGCAGAACACTGTGTCATTCTACACTATTGCATTGGAAAATATACCATAATATTTACCAAAGAAATACAGTAATCAATACATGCAAAGGCTCTATTTCAGTATGGGCAGAAAGAGAGATGCACATCTCTCATTAACAGAAGCATGACACAGTCAGTGCAAGAAGGGTTTCCTAGTGCAGCAGTGTGTGTGTGTGTGTGTGTGTGTGTGTGTGTGTGTGTGTGTGCGCTCACCCCACCCGCCACTGCAGTGCGATTCCCCCTCTCTCCCTGACATGCAGCGGCGTTCACAAACCCACACTGCAGAACAGAGCGGGCCTGGCTCTGCATACCAATCAGAGAAGGCGAGAGACAGACAAGCTAGTGAGCGAGAGAGGAAGATGGTGAGTGAGTGAGTGAGTGAGTGAGTGAGTGAGTGAGTGAGTGAGTGAGTGAGAGAGAGAGAGAGAGAGAGAGAGAGAGAGAGAGAGAGAGAGAGAGAGAGAGAGAGAGAGAGAGAGAGAGAGAGAGAGAGAGATGCTGTAACACATGGAGACAAAGAGCAAGAGATGAAAGGAGAAGAAAAACCTCTCATCCACTCCCGTCTTCACCTCTGCAGTCGGCTTGTCATCCCGCCTGGCCGAGCAGGCTACAGCTCTGAAGTTCATACAAAAGGGATTCTCCTTCCCAGGCTTTCCCTGCTGGGGGGGGGGGGGGGGAGCTGCAGACGCCTGACAGTCAGGTGGTGCATTGTCTTGATAATGGCATTGGCTGCTTCTAAAAATGGAACATTGATTGAAGCTCGGGGAGTGTTGTCTGGTGTAAAGGGCTGGGGGACCGGAGCTAAGGACTGATAATGACTTGCTTAATTCGCTTAATTTGACAATGTGAGAACAATGTCGGGTGGTTTCAAACACCTGAGAAATCACAGCTTTAATATTATTTTGCAGTGAAAAACTTAACTGGAATCAATACAGGGTCTTATGTGCAGAAGGAGATGGATGTTGACATTTGATAGCCGGCAGTTATTCATGCTTGGAAAGCCTGGAACGATAATCAGTCAAGGGTAAACGGCAGTCTGGACTGCAGCAGATATTTCAGGTTTAGAAGACCAGAGAAGGTGGATACACGTCCATCATGCTTGGCTGAAGGACTGTTTTCATCACTGCTGTCAGAATCTTTAACCTGACGAGTGCACCTCCCACAACGTTGGAGAAATTGTTTTCAATAAATTTGCAAGGGGAGAGTTCTTAACAAGCCTCGGATGTACAAAAATGAATGTGTCCACTGTGTCCATTACTTTCTTATATTGGCATGTTGGAGTGCAATAACTGAAAAGCTGGCACCACACCTCTATTTGTTTTTAAACTATTTTTCTGTTTTAAGGGCAGCTCATTGCTAACAGTGCAAACAGCGACACAAACATCCACTCAGACTTTAAGGATGATTTGGTAAAAATAAAAAACATGTTTGGCCATAACTCAAGAATGAATATGCTAATTATGCTAATTTCGCACAAAAGTGTAATCGGATCAAATGATGATAATGACATTTTGGTCATGGAAGTAAACTGCAACATGAGGTACACAACCGTGAGGCTGTTTCTACATGAACATATGTGATCAATGTCATTTTTTCAGGTCAAGTGGAGAAGATCCACTAGACCAGCTGTTCCCAAGCTTGGTGTCCGGACCCCTGCAGGGAGACCCCAGACCAGATGATTAGCATAGGAAGACAGAAAAACCATAATTTCACACTACACCAAATTCTGTTCAGACTTTATCTAATTCTTGTTTTTGCTTTTGTAAATTACAGGATTATTTTAGCACTCAATCAAATTAAATTAAAGAAGGAAAGACACAGTTTGAACTGGTCTCAACTGGTGGACATTACTTCATATTAAGGGGTCACAAGCTGGAGAAGGTTGGGAACCACTTCCTGTAATGTAGGTGTTTGGTTCAAGAAGTTTGACTTCTTATCCATCTATTTATTTCTCGAAGTGACCGGGGACCCGGGAACATAAAGCTAAGTGAACTTTTTGATGAAACATACAAATATAGGTCACTGGTTGCTTACAATCAAGTAACCAATCAAGGCGTGTACACCGGGGAACCAACATCATTTTATATAACTTAATAACAATTGATAAGGAGCACCAATGATCAAATATATAGCCACTATCCTGACATCTCTAGCACCAGACAAAAGTTCTGATGATTCTGTCTACAAAATCCTGGGATCAAACTAGGACCAGATGAGAAGGTCACACTTTCTACAGAAACCTAGCTGCATGTCACATTCACCCCATTCAGCGTCCTATTAGTGGAGTTCTAAATGGAGGACATTGAGAGAAAGGTATTGGATACATACTTGGTAAGCAGCTGCAAGCCACTGGTTCTGTTATAGAGGACATCTGGGTGCAAATAAAAGTCTGTGATTTTGATTCTCACCGCAATAAATTGCTTTTTGTCCTGATCCACACTTGACTTCAGACTCATCACTATTCATGCTTTCGAACTGCACAGCCCAGCAAAGCTAGTGTTCCAGATTTCACCTTGAGAACAAGGACATTTGCACGTGGAGACGTTTCCCATAAAATCTTTTATATCGGGCGCTGGAGTCTCTCATGAAGAGGCATGACAGGAGAGCGTTGCTCTTGTGTCCAAATGCTCTGACACGTTTCAGAGGAGAGAGGGCCTCCGCTGGGGTTTGTAGTCGAGAGGCATTAGCTGAAGGTGCTCTTTGGTTTGGGGCTGTCAGTTAATGAAATAGAGGGTGTGTTGTTTGAGGGAATTCTCAAATTAGGTTTTTTATTTCAAAAGAAGGTCAAACTCATTCAAATTAGGCAATGCTTTGGCTTTCACCAGACCAGACTGTGTGAAACCTGAAGATGAACAGCTCTCTAAAAAAGGTCACATGGACATATAGACCACAAATAATAAGTTTCCTCTACTGTTAAACCTGCCTTCAAAACAAAATAATGAGATTTGTTCTCAATATATATTTTCGTCATCAGCACAGGAAATACCATCCCAAAATAAGAGGCAGACTTTTGCTTCACTGATTAAACCTCATATATAAATATGAATGACGTTCAGCTGCCTCAAATATCAAAAGTGATTTATGTCATTAACACATTTTCTTGTTAAAAAGCATTTTGGGATATGAAATCACTTCCTGTCGGAAAGGTGAACGACGACACAAAGGCTGCAGTTGATAGCCAAATCCCAATGTCCCCCCTAAAGCCTCAAACCCTGAACCCTCAAGGACTTACTGCCGTCACCTGGTAAGTGGGTGAGTGTGAGAGGCTGTGAGGGCTTGAGATGGTGTAAATATGAACGGGACAGCACTTTGCTGCAACATATCACGTTACCATGAAAATGACAAAAAATATGATGTATATTGTGGGTATTTATTTTATACTTAGTACTCCATGATTTGAACGTCTTCAGGCTCAACAAACGATTAACAGACGAACAAAAGATTATCTTATCTGAAATGTGAAAAATACGACTTCATTATCAAGGTTTAAGTTCTAATTATGCATACGTAGTATTTATTTATGTTGATGCGTTATGTTTATGAGATCTAGTTTGTTTGTTATTCACAGTTACTGTTCATTTCATTTGATATTCTCGTTTTTCACTTATTTGTTACATGCTCAAAATAAATAAATTGAATCCCATTAGTATGACATTGAAATCTCTGACAGGCATATCGTTTGGTTTCATGGCTGGCTGCATGCTGTGTCGCTTCAATTGTTGAGTTGTGGGTGTCACGGGGCATGATGGAGGACTCAAGCGCAGACAGTCAGGCCATCACTACTCCGTGTCTAGATGGATGCAGAGTTGTTAAATAGAAACGATCTCCGTCCACACAGGAGTGTCAGCATTATTCTCAAGTTGATCTGCATCCACACGCAGCCTTCGAAGGTGGACAGCACGTGACCATTAACATACACTGGGCATGCGCGCGACGGTGTAAACAGGAAGTGGATTGCTTGCTTAGTTAAAAAAAAATAAAAATACGGAGTAATAAAGTAGTCTTTAATAATGAAAGGTTGTATTTGATATTTAAGGTCTTCCTCTAAAATCTTCCTCTATAAACTCAAACAGACACAGTTCGTGGAAAGTTTTATTTGTCAGATGTAGTTACAGCGCTGCGGGTCTATCTCTCTCACATCAACTTTACTTTAAAATAAACACTTACACGTAAACGTTTACTAGATTATGGGTCCATAAATGTGGTCAACACGTCTCTCACGCTATTCTGCTCCTGCTTCGTGCAGGAAAGCTTAGCAGATCGCTAACAGTAGATCCGTGAAATAAAGACCATGGAATCCGTAGAAGAGTTTCAAGACTTCAGTGTGGATCTTTCTTATTTGTAAAACTGTGGAAACACAACATGAAATATGGCTTTACAAACTGTCCATATACACATGCATGAATACAACACAATCCATGTTATAGCCAGCATGTAACATGTCCGCCTAGCTAGCTTCTAAGCTAATTTTAACATTACCACCAATGGAGAAATGCTAACCGCGATTAGCATTTAATACAACACAAATGTTAAACACGCAAATTGACTATATCTTCATACATCTTTTCATGCTTCATGAAGACATACTTATAGACTAAGGTATCTCAAGGCTACCAAACGGAATAAGTAAAAGTGCAGCGTGTCTTCTCATTAGAAGTAAAAACAGCACCATGTAAAAACAACAAGCTGCTCCATAGGGCTGATGCTGGTCACGCCACTCACTAATCACTCCAATAACAGCTGCTTCCTCCACAGAATGCACTTTTACTGCACAACAGCTGCTAGCTGCTGCCAGCTATCCATGTTGAAATGAATCGCTGGTAGCCCAGTTTGTTTTCTTCCGGGTACGAGTCACGCGATAGTGAGTGTGACGTCATTAGATTAGAAAACTTTATTAATCCCCAGTGGGGAAACTCTTTTGCCACCCAAAAACTCATACAGACGACACAGTCCACAACAACACAGCAGACAAAAACATATTACAAAGGATAAATAACACCAGAAAATGCCATATAAAACATGATCGACATCAGAAAGATAAAAACCTCTAAGGTGTGCATTAAAAAAAAAAATTAAAAAAAAAAAAAAAAAAATCGGACTGCTGCTGGAACGAAAGACCTTCTTAGTGGTTGTGGTGGAATATTTCCTTTAACAGTTCAGGTGAAGTTGGTTTTATCCAAAGTGTTCAAAATAGACAGAGTCTTGATGAATGATCAAAGTTTCAGAAAGTCAATTTAATGTTTGCAAACAGAGAACACAACCACAGCCAGTATCACAGTGAAATGTGCTCATGCTCTGGGGACAGCAAATCAAATCGGTATTTATACAGGCAACACAGAGAAGACAAGATAAGACAGAGGAGACGGGGAAGACAGGTGGGGGCCAGTGTTCTGCTGCGAACTCTCACAGACAGTTGGTCTCAGCAAATGTTTAGGCCAACAGAAAGAACAGTTGATTACTTAAGAACACTCTGGTCGCTTGTCCAGAATGAGATAGAAAGTGACCTCTGTATCAGAACGAACATGTCAGTGTTCAGACATCCAGACGCCTGTGAAAATGAACTTTCTAACAGCACATATCATCAGAGAATATGAGGAGGACATGTTAAAACATTTTTCACCATCACATGGTTCAGCAGAACACTGAGGCATCCTGAGTCTCTCACTAAATGAGCTTCGGAGTCCATTGAAGACACCGTGTAGTAGTGGATGGCCTTCATACAAGACAAGAAGAAAAAATTGTTTTTAACTTAGCCCTTGTTCGCGTTTCAACAGTGATCTCTAGTGATTCTGGGGTAAGACCAATCACTGAGCCAGCCTTTTTGATCATCTTATTGATCCTGTTTTTATCATCCACAGTGATGCCGCCACCCCCCCCAGCAGAGCACAGCATAAAAAAGAACACTAGCCAAGATCCCATGATAGAAAACATGAATAAGCTTCCAAGAACCAATCCAGTAGCGAACGCGGGTGTGGGCGTAATTTTTTCTAAGCACATCCGTGTCTGACCGTCTACACTCAACCAAAACCCCAGACTTTTCAAATACCTCCAACCTCTGCGGAGTTTTCAGGCTCCTCCGTTTAGACCATATCCACACTAGACCAGTTTTGCTACGTTTACACTGAGCAGCCACACCACGCCAGAGTTATCATGGGAGTGAGAGACAGGGGTTTATAAAGTGACTAGAACAGGTGAGGAGAGTTGTGCTGATGAGGGAGTGCTTGATTACTGATCAGGGACAGGTGAAGGGAGTTGGACTGGTGCTGAGGGAGTGGCTGAGTTGGACTGGTGCTGAGGGAGTGGCTGAGTTGGACTGGTGCTGAGGGAGTGGCTGAGTTGGACTGGTGCTGAGGGAGTGGCTGACAGGTAGAGTGAGGAGCTACAGAAAACACACAAGGCAAAGCCTGATCGTGACAGTGGGACAACATTGTCTCCTTATCTTTCTTAGAGGGTGGTCCAGTCTATCACTATGCTATAGGAAATGCCGCAGAGATGCCTCTCTCACCTGGAAAAGGCTGGAAGCACTGTGAGAGTCATGTTCTACGACTTCTCCAGTGCCTTCAACAGCATCCAGCCTTTGCTTCTGAGGGACAAGCTGGAGCAGACCGGGGTGGACCACCACCTCACTGCATGGATCCTGGACTACCTCACCAACCGTCCACAGTATGTGCGGATACGGGAGTGTGAGTCAGATTGGGTGTCCTGCAGCACAGGGGCCCCACAGGGAACCGTTCTGGCTCCATTCCTCTTCTCCATTTACACCTCGGACTTCAAACACAACTCTGCCAACTGCAAAAGTTCTCCGACGACTCTGCAATCGTCGGCCTCATCTCCGCAGATGATGACAGAGAATACAGGGAACTAAACCAGGACTTTTTAGGATGGTGCCAGCGGAACCGCCTCCATATCAACACCAGCAAGACCAAGGAGCTGGTGGTGGACTTCCGCCGGGGTAAACGCCCTCCTCCGACACCGGTGAGCATCCAGGGACTGGACATTGAGGTCGTGAACTCGTATAAGTACTTGGGTGTTCACTTCAACAATAAACTGGACTGGACTGACCACGCTCACGCTCTTTATAAAAAAGGACAGAGCAGACTCTTTCTGCTGAGGAGACTGAGGTCTTTTGGGGTGCAGGGAGCACTCCTGAAGACCTTCTTCGACTCCGTGGTGGCATCAGCCATCTTCTATGGAGTGGTCTTCTGGAGCAGCAGCATCGCGGCAGCTGACAGGAGGAGACTGGACAAACTGGTGAGGAAGGCCAGCAGCGTGCTGGGGTGTCCACTGGATACTGTGGAGGTGGTGGGAGACAGGAGGATGATGGCGAAGCTCTCATCCCTGATGAGCCACGCCTCCCACCCCATGCAGGACACTCTGGCAGCTCCTTCAGTCACCGGCTGATTCATCCCCGGTGTCTGAGGGAGAGGTACCGCAAGTCCTTTCTCCCCGCTGCTGTCAGGCTGCACAACAAACTGCTCTCGGGAGACCACTAACACTTTGAACACGAACATTTGACTGAACTTGAACACTTTAATTCATTCACCTGGTGCAATATCTAATCCGTGCAATCCTGTGCAATATCCCGTGCAATATCCAATACGTTTAAGTATTATCTTACATTTTAACTCAGTCTGTATATACTGGCATATTTTGTATTCTTCTTTACTGTCATATTTTTTATTACCGTTTAGTTTATTTATACTACTTGATTTTTTAATCTTCATTTTATTACTTGTGAGCAATGCTGCTGTAATCCTGTAATTTCCCCACTGAGGGACTAATAAAGGATTATCTTATCTTATCTTAAATAAGAAATGAATGATTGAAGCACCTTTCTCTAGCATTTAGAGAATTCTACCAGCTCTTATGGCTGACCATTGGATTCTTCCTGTGAGGATGGAAGTGTGTTTGTGTACATTGACACATGCAAAGATAAAGCAAGGGGGACATGTAGTAGAGTGTCATAGTTTGAAGCTTAACGCCACTGACCCAGCTGTTATTTGACTCATTGTCGTGAGAATGTTTTGGCTTGATGGCATATACCACTAACTTTGGATCTCTTACCAGTTATTTTTAAAGCCAGGAGTTTGTCTCGGATAACAAGAGTATGATAATGGGAGCGATATCTGATGTCACTACAGACATGTCCATTGCAGTCTCTCTCCGCTCTCAGACTTCTCTGTGAAATGGTGGACCGTTCATATTGGTTGCATGCGGAGTGGGGACACATCTGCCGTGGTTTCCATTGTATGTGCAGGAAATGGAAACAGGGGTGTAACTAAAGCATTATCTCCATCCTTGCGTGTCACCTTTCCCTTGGCGATGGAAATTGGGCGTGGCGCAGCACAAACCAACCGTGGGTGTTTATCATCCTTTGCCAGTCATGCGTCTGCCCTTGGAACGAGGGGCTAAATCTGTGGGGATCCTCACTGATGGAAGATAACGCTGTCATGTCGAGATGGCGAGGGAGAAAGTGAGGGGAGATAAAAAATAAAAAAGACGCTTTCCAATTCATTTGCCCTGTCGGCCAAACCCGGGCGGAGGATAATTCGACGAAGAGCCGCTCAAATAGGGGGTGGGGTGCATGATTTAAACTCCCTCGGCAATGAGATCATTCTACCGTTTTATCTGTAAAAATGGTCATCCTCACTTAGCATCAGAGGGGAGAATCATTGTCACACCATCGTCTGAGCAGACAAAATGTGAGCTGTTGCTGTTTCTACTGAAGCGATTAAAACAGTCGATTCACTCAGGAGAAAAAAAAGGTTAATTTGTCCGAATTACTGAGTCGCAAAGAATAGTAATTCTAATCATTACATGTGAGTGAGCTCCAGCAATTCTCCCCAATAATACCGTCGCTTGATGGAAAGGCGAGCCTAGGTAATCTAATAATCTGTACATTCAGGATGCTGGAAGACGTTCACGCACCAAAATGACCTGAAAACAGACACTTAAGCACCAATGTGCCGAGGCCCGTCTTGGTCCCGTCAGAACAGGCAGCAAACTGAATCGGCGGCGTCTGTCTCATTTTTGCAAAGCAGTCTGTGCATGGGCGCATGCGCGGGTGTGCAAAAAGGAAAAGCCTTCTTACAGAGTTCAGTCAGGGCTGTCACTGCATGCTTATACACCACAGTCGTTGTTACGCCCGGTCTCGGGGAACTTGGACGCCGCATAATATAAAGTCTCCCCCCTCTCTCCCACTCCCAAGAACGACCATTTACGCTGTAATACTGTCCATCATATTTATTATTCATACCATTTGTAGTCATATACGTCAGGGTGAGCCTGGCCCAAAACAATAAACAAAACAATCTTTATTATCTACCTGCTAACCTACTCTCAAACTGAACAAAACAAAAGACAGGCAGCTGACCTAGCTCCCAAAACAGGAGAAAACAGAAGGAAACAAAAGAGCGGCTCACCCCTACCACCACATGGAAAGTATGTGATCAGCGATCCGAGTTGCTGTGCAGCACGGTCCAGTTGGGAGCCGGGGAGAAGAGAGAGAGCCCTGAAAGTCATAACACAACCAACCCCATAGTGTGTGACAACCATCCCCGTGACGGGGTTGGTTGTCACACTGTGTCAGAGTGTCTTGATAGTTAATTACCTCTTTGTTACAATAAGTTGGAAAATGAGAGGGATACACATTTCAAGCTTCAATTTAATGTCGGAATGACTATTGAAAGATGTTTTGATGATGAGCAATTCACGCTAGAGTAGAAAGTGTGACAACCAACCCCGTTCTCCTGATAAACTGGCCTAACCCTAACCCAGGGGTCGGCAACCTTTACTATCCAAAGAGCAATTTTGCTCTATTTTCCACCAAATAAAATTTGTCTGGAGCCGGAAAAGCGATTTCATATCACAGCTTATAAAGTCGTATATATAGTGACATATCTACAGAAACTATAGTTTGTTGTATTTATGAAAATATAGAACAAGAATAAAGACAATTCTTGACTTTTTTTTGCAATTTTACCTGTTATAACAATATCAAACTCTTATGAAGAGTTTTCTGCAGCAGTTGAGGAATCGCTCTTTGTCGCTCGTCTCCAGCGTGACACTTTTCAGCACATGCTGTGTTTGTGTTCTGGAAGCATACAGGTAAGCCAGCATCGTTGGCAGTGAAAGCAAATGAAGACGTCCACGCAGAGTTAAACTCTCTATTTTCCTCCGTGACTTTTCTTTTTTTGGATTTATCCATTGATAGTTTACAGAGCGGGGGTCTGAAAATCATGATTCGCCACCTGCAGGGAAAAAGCGCTTGACAGGGGTAGAGGATTTAACTGCCTGTGGGAATAATTAACATATAAGATTCCGTTCATTCTTGCTTATAAATTATATTCTCTCTGAACATGTTTCTCTTTTTGGAGAATTCATGTGAGATAACTTCTTCGATTAGCGCAATTTCCCTGCTCTTCTTTCTATTTCCTCGTCTCTCCCCCGTGTGTCACGGTGTGTGTAAACCTCGCTCGAATCAGGAAACTTGTCAGAATACTCATATTTGATTGGCTGAGCTGCATCACGTGATGCGATTTGCAATGTTTCCTGCACCGCCGAACAAGTGCTGTAACGGCTGAATAAGACGCGCCGGTTAAAGTTTAAACTCGGTACCCAATATGTATAATTCCGAATTATCTATCGGTTTTTAGTTCCTGGGTCCGGAACCGGTGCGCCAGTTGGGGAGCCGCAACAGAGAGGCTAAAGAGCCGCAGGTTGCAGACCCCTGCCCTAACCGAACCGACCTCAACCACCAATTATATAACAAACCAGGTTTTGCTAATTTGTTTTTTTTCTAAATACTCTTAACTATTGTTTTGATTCTTTTATTTTATAACATATCTCGTTAGGATGCCCGAAACCAAACCCTAATCCTCACCACAATCTACCCCCTCTTATTGTTACCTAAACCCAACCAAGAAATTAACCTTGTGTGTATATATATTATTTAGTGCAAGTTAACGCGTTATTATGGCGTTAACGCATTAATTATTTAACGCTGACAATTATATTATCGCGCGTTAACGCAGTTTTTTATTTTTTATTATTAAGCCACATTTTTAACACAAGAACCAGGCAGCAAGGAGTGAACAGCTGTTTGTGTGGCATCACTTCCTTCTTCCCCCGGGTCCGGAACCCCTCCCACCCTCCATCACCGTCGTTCACTCGTCTCACAAACACGCGGGCGCGATCGTCTCGTTACAGGATCAAACGTGACTGTTGTGAAGTGGAGCTTCTCGTGAGGACCAAGACACGTCTCGTTTGAACGGAATACTCTGAACTGCAGTATTACAACAGTGTTACCGTGAACAGAACGCGCTCTTGCACCAGACATGTGGTTTTCTACGTTCCTCATCCAGCTCCTGACCCCGTCCCACACCCCCAAGACCTGACTAATAAAAGGGAAATAATGGCCAACAACCTTTTTTGGCAAATTCGCAGGATTTTGAAGAAAAAGAGAAATCCCTGAACAAAATAAATAAGGACGTTACGGATAAACTGGCCCCTGCAGTCCGTCAGAAGTACCAGAGCTTGATTGCCGAGGTGACCACACGTCGCATGGATTCCTGGACACGCTGTCCTATAATGTGCAAAACAATACACAGATATGGTGCACTGAGAAAAAAAACAAGTAAAACACCAAATGTTTTACATTTGAAATAGTTTTGTCCCCCAAAAAATAATGAAATGATTCAGACTTCATTTAGTGGATGTGTCACAGTACAGAAGAATCCTGTTGAACTTGATATTGAATTAGTTTGATTATTGCATTGTAAATATGGATTGAAGAGGTTTAAACTGTTAGTTCAGCTGATATTCCAACAGTGCTAACCTTAGACGAACCTTCTATTTCTATTGTGAAGTCTGAAGAAGAGCTTTGCTGAAGTTAATTTAACGTGGCAGGCAGTCAACTTATCCTTTTTAAGAGATGAACACAAATATTTGTAATGAACTGTCATTGTAGGCAGACTAAATATTATTTTCCCCATCAGAATAGAAAGGCTCTGGAGAGACGTCTATGGCGGCGTACTTTATCTCTTCTACACCATCTTTACCAACCTTGAGAGAGAAGGCCTTCTCAATCCTGACAACCAAATGCATCTCTCTGCTCTGCACTGGTGCTTCGTACCCCACATACAGAAGCACCTTCAGTTTGTCCAGCATGGCTGCAACTGCCACCGACTACACACTGAGGGAAACCAGTCCCCGCTGCAACTGTGGACTCTCCATGAACATGAGGCACAGCAGGACCAATGCAGGTTTGGATTTATTCTGTCATTTTATCTTTACTATGACCGTACTTTCCTATATGGGACAATGTCAACATGAACCCCACTGTATCAAACATTACACACAGTTTTTACATTATAAATAATGTCGGGAAGGTTCATTCCAAAGTGCATGCATCAGAAGCATCATGTAACTAATAGAGGCCTGTAAATGTGTTCATTGTTGTTCTGCATATCATGGCCACTTTCAAAACTTCAATAAGGTGTTGCTAAAATGTTGTGATCGAACAAGGAGCAGCATTTTAGAGAGATAGTTATACATCGTAGCTCCCTATAGTAATTCATTGGCTCTTTCTGATGCCATAGCTGTTCATGACATCATCCAGAATCCAAGGAAATGATAAAACAAGTGATATTTCATACAAGGTTCGAAAAAAGGAACAGACTGAAAATGACAGTTCTGTAGACATGTTGACCAGAATAACTTAAACATTACTTTCGTTTAGACTGACATTTTCTGAATCACAAGGCTCGAGGAACTGCAACACGCATCCTGTTTCAGAACAACACGAATAAAGAACAGCAATTCAATCGGTCTCTGTTGTAACAGTCTCCCGATCACGATCTTTACAACAATTAAACTGGGAAGAATGGGATTAAGCCTACGGGACAATGGTTGAAGACAAATATGCATCACCACATTGTGTGTGAGTGTTCCACACTAACAGAACTAGGTACTACTTTACATCACTCATTCAACTGCTTTTATACTGTAATTCAGTATTGTGGCTGGCCAAGCAAGACAACAGATGCTACACGATTACTAAAGTGTCCAGAGTGATATATTGATGTACAGTCTCCTTAGACCAATCCAAAGCCAGTGTCAGTGCTACAAATAGCAAGAATGTCTCTATTGTAGCGTGAACGGATCCCACCCCGGGGAAAGCGGGACAGGCTTGCGCACCTAACACGGCGGTTACTCCGTCGGCTGTCCCACCTGCGAGGATATACGTCCCTCTTGGAGGTGTCCAAACAATACCGTAGGCCTTTTATCTCACCCCGTAGCTGAATCGTGAGGATAAACAGCAGAATAGAAAATGAGAAATTTTAAATTCTAATAATCCAAATTGTAATTGGATCAGGGCATAGTTGTTATTTTAAAGAACCATACTGGAGGTTTTTGCATGGCAACACAGTTTTTTAATTAGTTTCCTTCTTTTTCGGCAGCAATTATTAGTGTCAGTTCATTTCTATGAAACTCAACTCGTAAGGACTTCAGGACACCATGTTTGAGCAGTACTTGTTCATGCAGTGATGCGATGTGGGTTTAACTTAAAGAGATCAAATGCTGACTGTGATCATTTCAATGCAACACGTTCCAGATCTCACCAGGTTAATGTTTGTTGTAATGAAGTGAAACAATGGCTGCCAGAGGGTAGAAAACACATGTCATTTCTGAGAAAGTCATTTGTGTGAGTTCAGAGGAGTGTTTCTGACTCAGCATCATGGGGTCACTTACCTGTGGTGTGCACTGCACATCAGATGCTCTTGGAAAAAGGGGAATTGTGTCTTTCCTCTCAGTTAGCAACGGTCAGATTACTGTCTCTTTTAACCCCTTCAGAACTGTTTCACTTGTCTTGAGGTTCTTCCAAGGACCTGCAAAACATTTGCATCACAACAGAAAAGCAAAGCAGCCGTACTAATCTTTAACTCGTAGTCTAATTAGCATTACTTAATAAACTCATCAACATCTATCTGTGTTTGTCACAAAAAAGACAAAATGTGAAAGACAAAATGTTGTCCTACATCAGAACTTCAACTCTGACTCGTCGGTCTGGTTTATATGATCTGTTAAGTACAGATCAGAATACTCACAGCATGGAGGAGCAGTTTGTCCAGCAGCCATCTTCTGTTGTCAGATGTGACTGCAGGCAAATCCCATGACAGTGCCAACTCATTGATTATGTTTTTTTTCTTCAGATGACAAATCTGCTGTCCCCTCCAGCCAATAGTGACAATTAGAATAGATTAGAATTCCTGATTTATCAAGACTTGCATAATATTCAGATTTGATACAACAAATAGGGAAAGGACAACTTGTCAATAACTATCAATCACACGGTTGACAACACCCACTGGTCTCAAACCACATGCCAACTAATGTAATGTTGTATCCCTTTTAAACTGCATGTTGGGAACCTGTTAAAACTGTGTTTGCTCTAAAAACACATTTTACATGACGACAGTCACTCACTATAATTACATGTTTTAAAGAAATGGACTTACGTTTATGGTTTTAATATTTCTTCAGCACCCCCTGCTGGTTTACATTAGTACATTATGTGATTGTGGTATTATAAATCTCTGAGAACAATTTCTGACATCAGGTATTACTTTTATTGTCCTTGCTGGGCTGAGTCCTCCAAGGCATGGAGGAATGAATGACCAATCATTCGGCCAGCAACAACAAAGAAGTCACTCTCCAAAATCACCAATTGCTGGATCTCCTGAAAAAGCAACACACACAGTACAGACATCGGTTAAATGAATATATGATTTTGTATCTTTAGTTTTGCGTGTGTAACCAATTTACCCTCGAGTGTGCATGTCAAGGGCCAAGCCCACTCAGCATTAGACCTCTTATGAAAAGAAAGGACTGTCCTCTGCACTGTCTCCAAGATCCATGGTAAGATAGAATGATTTTCCAGTTGCATGCTGGCTTAAAATGTCTTCTTTGAATCTCTTTGTTGCTTCACTGGGATTTGAAAGAATTTTCCAATCTAAAAAGAGTTTTTAAATTATTCCAATTAACACTGGATGAATTTATATGTAGAGAGCAACAATTTATTGCAATAAATGATGTAACACACCTGGGAAGCCTCTCTCCTCAGTGGGATCTAGGTCAACTATCTCAGGAGCAGCCACATGTCCCTGCGAGGTGGCACGCAGTAGTTTGTTGCTGGCCCTTGTTGTCTCACTTCCCTGTATTCTTGTCAACATGCTCACAAATCTACCTTCACTTCAGGAGGCACTTTCTGTGGTCACCACAGTTTCTACCTCACCACTGCTCTGTGATGGTCTTGGGTAAAGAGAAGCATGTTTTGTTATTGGGGCCAGTATATTTTATATTGCATTACACATTCACAAAAACACTGCAACTAGAAAAGAATGGTCATGAATAGAATAGAATAAATCCATTCAAATTCAACTTTCCCTCAAGACCAATATTCAGGATCATACAGTATCCTCCATCCACATTCAACATGCTTTACATCTTCTGGCAGACTCCAGAGCCTAATGCTTAATGTCTGATGTACGACTACTTGAGTGCTTGACAAATGTGACGTTTTAGTTCTGTAGAGCGATACCTCGCGCACTCATCACTGTGAGCCTTGATTCTTGTAAAAGGGAACTCCTCTCCACACGTCACACATTTCTGAGGTGGTCCAACTCGCTCATTACTGCATTCTGGTTGACATGCCTGTAAACAAGATCATTTAAAAATGTAACACAAGCTATGTTCATACTCTGGCATTTTCATATGGGAACACCAATTTAAAAGTGAGGATCTTACAGGCTCCAGATTCAGGTTTCTTTGGAGTGGTCGGATGAAAATTGTAGCGTGACCAGTCTGTGTTTGTGGATCTTTCAAATGTCTCACATGGTAACCCTCATTGGGACATGGTATGATGATCAGTTGGCGACTTCGTGTTGTTCCAGAGATTTTCCAGAGTCCTTCTCCCTCCAATGTATGGACCGAACAGCCTTGAAACCTCGGCTAGAATCAAGTGAAGAGGATAAGCTATAATCACTACAAGAGAATAACGACGTTGCAGAAGCAACATATTGGCTAACGATATCATCGCACACTTTACAGGAATGCGGTCTGACGCACAGCATGAATACATAAATCACTCATCACCGGCGACAGTAATTGAGTCTACACAAGTGATTTAGCATGGGAAAGTGATCCCTGCAGAAACCTACCGTCCACTGGGTGCCTGAGCGTAATGTGGCGGCCGCCATCATTAATATGAGATGTGGTTTATAGATCTCCAGCAATATGTTTGTTAATGTTTGACGAATCTGGCGACAGAGACAGAAAGCAGCTGCTGCGCACGGACGAGAAACCAGGAGGTTCAGAAACCAGTAGAGACGTAGCACCGGCACAGGGTAATAGCGCAGCGGCTAACGTTAGCTTGTCAGTTACGAACGTCACGTAACTTAACCTATCACTTTAACACACATGTGATGTTATAATATCTCTTATTTTGCTTTAACATTAGTATCGGTGACATTCGAGTGAGTTGAAACCCAATACTTGCATTTAAAAGTGAAAGCTGTCGCTTCTCCGGCTCCCGCATCACTCGCCGCCATGCTGGTTCAAATAAAATCCTCACCGGCACGCAATGCATCTCGGGATATGCGGGATTGAGGCGCATAGAATGGCATGACGTCACACATGATTCGCAAGATCAATGACGTCAAAAAGACATGAGATCAAAGTCAAAAAAACTGCATATACCCCAGACGTTACTTGCCCAAACTAGTTAACTTTCAAGAGAGACCAGTACAGTGCTTCCACTGAAGAAAGATAAATATGGATCCCGCACCATTTATTGCAATTTGTGAGCAAATTGATGTCCAGTCGGCCCCAATGAATCACCTTGAGCAGGAGCTAAAGAGGGCTAAGCATGACAATGATGTCCTTGAGCAGGAGCTAAAGGGGGGTAAGCATGACAATGATGTCCAGTCAGATGTCCAGTCAGCCCGAATAAATCACCTTGAGCAGGAGCTAAAGAGGGCTAAGCATGACAATGATGTCCTTGAGCAGAAGCTAAAGGGGGATAAGCATGACAATGATGTCCAGTCAGCCCGAATAAATCACCTTGAGCTGGAGCTAAAGACGTCTGAGTATGAGAATGATGTCCAGTGGATCCAAATGAATTACCTTAAGCGGAACCGAAACTGGGCTGAGTATGACAATGATGTCCTTGAGGAGGAGCTAAATTGGGCTAAGCGTGACAATGATGTCCTTGAGCAGGAGTTAAAGGGGGTTAAGCATGACAATGATGTCCAGTCAGCCCGAATAAATCACCTTGAGCAGGAGCTAAAGACGTCTGAGTATGACAGTGATGTCCAGTGGATCCAAATGAATGACATTAACCGGCAGCTAAAATGGGCTAAGTGTGACAATGATGTCCTTGAGCATGAGCTAAATTGGGTTGAGTATTACAATCATGTCAAGTCGGCCCGAATTAATGACCTTGAGCAGCTTGATGAGAAACCAGCTCCAGCTGCTGAGACCCAGACCAGCCGTTGGGCTCGTGGTGCCAAAGGTCTACTGAAAGCAGCATTGTTTGCTGGCATCGTTGTCGCTGCAATAAAAATAGCGTCAAATTTAAAGTGACTGAAGAATGCGACGCGTCACAGATCAAATGGTGATTAGCACAAAGATAACATGTTGTGAGTGTGATGCCCACCAATGTGTTGTCACATGTGTGTTATGTATTTTGTTTTCATCCACAGCCAATATGTTTTAAAGTGAGCATACTTGTTTATTCCAGCAATAGTTCTTGGCAATAGAATAGCAATAGAACAGGGTCATGGCTTTGTCCAAGGAGCTTTGCGTGCCTCAAATGAGAAGAATGTTGCACACACTTGTTGAGGCCAAACATGTAGAGGAGTCAGTGTGTGATGACATCCTCCGAGAGTTCAGTGAGTTTTGTGACTCAGCTGCTCTTCAGGCCAACTTCAGGGAGTTTGACCCCAAGACAAACAGAGTGGATACCCTCCTGTATGAGACAATGGGGTCGAAACCAGCATTTTCCAGAGTGTGGGATGTGGTGAAGGTAGTGCTTGTCCTGTCGCATGGACAGTGTTGAGCGTGGATTCTCAATCAACAAACAAATGATTGTAGAGAATCAGAAGGAGAAGTCCCTGGTGGCTCAGAGACTCATCGTCGACCATGTCAGGTCTGTTGGGGGTCTAAACAACGTACAGATCACCAAAGAGCTGTTGTTTTCAGCTGCAAGAGCCAGGCAGAAGTACCATGGGTACTTGGATGAAGAAAAGAGAAAGAAGGAGAGGCAAGGCATGGACCTAAAGAGAAAGGCCATCACAGATGAGCTGGATGACTTAAAAAAGAAGAGGGCAAGAATGGAGACGGATATTATCGCACTCGCGAGATCAGCAGATGAATATGCTGAGAAAGCAGAAGCTACAAACCAACTGACCATCACCAAATCTATAGTATATACATGTTGTTATTCTAATCAAACTATTGTCTCTCATTCATTTGTGTCATTTAAGGTATGCTGTATGCTTTAGAATTCTCATTTTCAGTTCAAATTTTTCATGTATATGCCGAGATTTCACAAAATGTTTGGTCATGGAAATTTGGTTTAAAGTCATGGAAAAGTCATGGCAAAGTCATGGAAATCCATTGGTTCAAATGTGTATGAACCCTGAAAGCAGTCTGTGTGCATTGGCGCATGCAGGGGGGTGGGGTGCAAAAAGGAAAAGAACAACAGAGACAACAGAGACTGGCAATGATCTGTTTTTATATAATATGGTAACAGCTGCCACTGTTTCGAGTAAGGGGAATGCTGCTTGTTTTAAGTAGAAATAATGATGATGCCCCGAGGTCTTTGACTTCCATCTTGAGTGTTACACAACCCCAACTCTGACTGAGACTGGGAGACGTTCACAGAGCCCTGGATTACATAATTGAAATGCAGAGTGGAAACTCATGTATATTTCAGAAAATATCCATTATTTTCCAAAGGAAAGTTGGCTTCCTCGGTCTCTCACGCTGCTTTTTTTTTGCGTTAATGAGAACATCTTCTCAGAGAAAGTGAGCAGAATTCCCCTATGGCATTCCACAACCGACAACATTATTCGTCTTCAAAGACTATTGTGTGCGTGGACAAATAACAGCTGATGGCAGAGCTCCAATCAGAAGATCATACTTTCTCCCTCTGCAAACAGCCAATCAGCAGTGCATACACGGCCTGATGAAAAAAAACTCACGGAACAGCAAGGTCACGGCTACAAAGCAGCAGCATCCGCACGCGCACACAAGAGAAGTCCATTTTTGAGACTGCTTCCTTTTTTTTATGTTTCATGCTTGAGTTCAGACACACCGAGTGAGCGGCCGGGCTCCCGAGGGGCCGACGTCGCTGAATTAAATTCAGAGCCATGAAAGAGTGAAAGGGACAAGAGACTGGAAAACGCCTGTGAGGGAGGAAGTTGCTTACCACTTAGGAGGCTACAGTCGGCGATTACAGTGAGGAAAAGGCATCTGTGAAGTGTAAAGCTGCACACATTTGTGTTCAGGTTATATCCAAGAAATATGTTCCAGGGTGCAAATATTTGTAGCTGTTTGTATCGTCCTCTAAATGCAAATGGGACCAAGCGATACAAGTCAGAGAAACACACCACAAAGGGATTATGGGAAGGAGGCAAAACTAGAAACAAGAAGAGGAGAAGAAGCACTGAGGCAACTTTAAATCAAGACGACAACATTTTAGAACATTTTAGCAGCTAAAAAGCCAGATATTCTTCTCAGGAGCTGCACCAAAGCAGAGTTCAAAAGCAAGGCTATGTAACTTATTACACCATTTAAGGTACGCAGTGAATGTCAGCTACACAGAAATATGTATATTAAGTTTTGTAACGTTAGCTGTGATGTTCATACCAGACCAGGTGAAGCTGTAGCAGCAAAACCACTAAATATTTTTGTTGTATTTCTGTAGAATTAAACGTTTTCATTTGGAAGAGGAAGAATTTGGTTCTTTCTCATTTCAAAAGTGATATTGAAGTGCTTCACAGCGTCGCCCTGAAAAATCACAGTATAATAAAGGTAGTTTCAACTGCATAAAGCAAAACAGTTAGATAACATAACATATTGGTGTGAAGCAGATGCGTTTGATGTTGTTGCAGAGTCTGTGGTCATTGCACAAAAAAGTGTTGCGTCTTAAATTTAAACTTGTGGTTAATACAGCTTGTGAATGCTGGGAGAGAAAGAGTTAAGCTCTCAGGGTTTCTCTTTCACACATCCTGAGCCTCCCATCCGCCTCTCTCTCTCCATCTGCCTCCCTATTTAAGTTTTCTTACTTCATTTACCTCATCAGTGGCAGTGCTCCAAATCTCATAATGCATACTCAGTTTGTATGTACTGCATACTGCCTAAATGAACAATTAAGTTTGACATACTGGCAGACTGTTCACACTGAAGTATACACGAGCAATACGTCCTCTGTATCACATGACACATGACTGTTTCCATCACAGAGTTACGGGTCTGAGCCACTGTTGTATGAAACGTGTTTATCAAAAATGAGTGTCGCATATGTTTTCTATAAGTGAGCTCTTAGGTGTACCTAAACATCACTCACCACCATTTGGAATAATTTTGTCCAACGGTTAATTATGTAAGCGTCTACCTCGCAGTCTTCCATTACACAGCCTGGAGAGATGCGATGCATTTTTAGGTAGAGTATGTCCAGCGAGCTCACGTCTCATACTCAGATATTCTTGCTAACCTAGTATACATCCGGGTATCTCTAGCATGCATAAAATCCAAATAATATGCAGTAGGAACAGACAACATACTCAATTTTACCTCATACTTAGTATAGTAAAAAAAGTATGCTTGTATGCGATTTCCAACGACGCCACTGTCTCCCTCTGTCTCTTTAGGCGTCTCTTTTTCTGTTCTGTCTCTCATCTGTCTCTCCGTCCCCCTCTATACTTCCAAAGCATACATAGGAGGCTATACATAGATTCACAGCATCATTACCAGCAGCAGCCACCAGTAATCCGAGCGGCACCACCAAGGTGATAAAACGGGAGAGGAGAGCCCTGAAGTCTGTGATGGAGGGCATAAAGAAGAGGGTTATTAGCCTCATAAGGAAAATCAGTGTTAGCCGGGCTGGTTCAGAGCTGCATCAGGATGTATGACTCTGAAGAAAATATATGTGTGCTCGCTGTTGAAAATTCAAAGGCTGTCAATGTGGAAGGACTTAAAATAAGAAGACGTTTTAGCTTACTATAAATGGAGGCACTGAATGAGTTGGAAAAGTCAATATATAAGTATCAGTGCTGAATGAAATTGGAATGTCAGTTGAAGTGTAAGTGATGAATAAAGCTGAAGAGGAGGTCCAGAAAGACATTAGTGCCAGCTGAAGTGTATGAGCTGAAAAAAAGATGTCCGTGTCAGCTCAAGTGTAAGCTGTAAAGCTGTTGTGAAAGAGAGAAAGTTTTTTAAAGATTTTGTCAATTGTTTCTTTTAATCTGGAGTATCTTCTGGCTGAAGAATGGATGCAAACTGTGAAAAGGTGTACATTTTGAATGATTTTGATCATGAAGACTGAATGCACCGCATGCCAAAGAGGGAAAAGCAGCTCCCTGAATCTCTGTTCTGTCAAACAGACTGGAACCACAAAACATCGAACAGTGTTGATATGCGGAAAAAATTCACTAAAGGGAGACATATGGAAAATGGAGCATTTCTGCCTGCAGAATGAAAAGTCAAAACTTGCAAAAGGATGTAATGTAATTCTATAGTGCAGAGGTCTTCAACAGGGGGTCCGCGACCCCTAGGGGTCCATGGAGGTACTGCAGGTGGTCCGCGAAATGTTTGGTTGATTAGACAATTCAATAAAAAAAAAGTTTTTTATTTTTTTCCCCCCAGACATGAATCTGTCCATTATTTTAAGAGTTCAGTATTGTATGCAAGATAACAGGTGTGTTTATGCATGGCAGTGGCGGCTGGTGGAAAATGTTCTATGTATAGGGCCATCCCATCAATTTCAGCAAACATCCCAGTATGATTTAATGCAAAAAAATTAAAGTATCTAACACGCATTACTACATTGCAGTTAAATATTTAACTTATTCCAACACGAAAAAAAGCATGAAATAACACTTTGATAAACACATCAGGACATCTTGTTTTAGTCACCCTGACAGGGCATTCAGTACAATATATATAAATTGGGGGTGTAACGGTTCACAAAACTCACGGTTCGGTACAGTAGAAAACTATCAATGCCTGAGAAATGTACTTGATTTTAAAATATATTTATTCATTACAACTAACATCATAAAGTTATTCTTTGACTTTGAACAATGATGGAACTATACCTGAGTGACCCATCTTCTGGGGTGTCTTCTTAGCAACACATAAGCATAACAAACAAAGACTGCTCCTTAATGTTATGTAGTATTGTTACTTACATCTTGTATTGTTACTTACATCTTGCCAAAGAGATTTTTTAATCGCAATGGGACTACCTGGTTAAATAAAGGTTCCTAGGGACAACCCGTGACACTACAGGTGGTGGAGAATGTGGGCAGTGGGGCCGAAGTGCTGATGATTGAGAGTGAAGATTTGGAGGACTTGACACAACTTTTTTCGGGACTTCAAACACCAGGCCACCAATCCCGGACGTGCCCCCACCTGTAGTGTCACGGGTTGTCCCTAGGGTGGGGCAGTGCAAAAGAGAGCGTAAAACAGGCACAATCAGACAGTATAAACAAAAATAAAGGTCCTTGGTATCTGTTCCTCCATGTTCGTCCTCTCTCCTACTCTGGGCCCAACTCCTCTCGCAGTGGTGCGACCCCCTCTGCCCTTTATTCAGTTTCCCAGCCCTGCCTCAATTAGGGGCCTTAAGCACCTGCAGCTGGGTGCCTGATGAGGCAGTCTGGGAGCTGTAGTCTCTAGCCCTGCGGCCATTTTGGGTTGTGGGACCTGATCCTGGGTGAGGATGTAGCGCCCCTCCACAACCTGTCCCCTTGTGATGCCACAGTATACAGATGAAAAGTCTGTCTCCTGTAAACATGAGTTTATGGTCTCAATCTCTAGTTTCAAGTCTTCTTCAAGACAGCATGATGTTCATTTAGTAAATAATGGTCCATTTAGAGTCAAACAGAGGGCGGGCTTACTGATTGGTCAATATTGTTAGGTTATCCGTCTATCACACACTGGCCTTAACCCTCCTGACCCGTTTCGAAGTTTGAAAATCTAGAAAAAATATTTTAAAGTACTTTTTCTGTATGAAACTCATTCTGCTTGCCTTAATTAGTGTAATCAACGTTAAAAATAAATAAAATGGTTCATATCATACCCCTGCAGGTTTATATTACAGAGATGATGTTTGACCCGGCAGTGAAAGTGGAGGCTATAAGGGGTCAACACACACACGGCCCGCCACTGCATTTCAGCAACAAAGCCATTCAAAGTTTTCAAAAGCATTGAGACAAAAGAAACTCACCACAAAATGACATTCAAATACAATTAAAAGCATTAAAGAGCCAAGAGACGAGGAAACTAAGACTAGTTAAAATAGAATAGGACGGGAAGAGACAGTTGTAGCCGACCTGCAGTTTTCTGGGAGTTTACTCCAGATAAATGCTGTATGGACACGTTTTAATAAATCCTGCTGAGACATAAATCCTTTAATCCTTGGCGGAATGAACTCCCCACTGACGTCAGGACAGCAGAGTCGCTGCCCATCTTTCATCAGGCTGAAAACTCACCTCTTCAAGAAGGCCTACCCTGAGCCTTCCACCTAGCACTTATTGTATTCGTATTAGTTTGTGGCACTTATTGCATTTGTTTGTTTCTGAACTGTACGTTTGCTCTGGTTTATGCTCTTAGATGCTTGTTTAAAAAAGGAGATGCACTTGTGACTTCTGGTGACTAGTAGTTCTCTTGAATACCGATGTTGAATACACTTATTGTAAGTCGCTTTGGAAAAAAGCGGCTGCTAAATGACTGTAATGTAATGTAATGTAATCCTTGATCTATCCTGAAGGTGCTTGTAGGCTGACTTTGTAATTGTCTTCATGCGACTGTTGCAATTCAGAGTCCCTAGCTACACCGAGATTCCTGGCTTGGTCTCTGGTTTTCAACATTGTCAATCTAAGCAGAGCACTGACTTCTAATTGTTCGTCCTTGGCTTCAAAACAACTACCTCACCTTTGTCTTTTTTCAGTTTTGCTCGTACTGGACAATAGTCCCCTGGTGATATGGTTATGTAACATAGTGTGTCAACTGCTTAATTACGATAACTTATTTTGTTGTTTTTCCAAAGCTTCTCTGAACCACCTGAGGGACCCGGTGAGCCTGCAAAGGTAAGTCCAAAGAACAGGAGGCTTAATCCGGAGTGGACGAGCATCAAGTTGTTGGTGCAACAAGGCTCCTAGACCTCCAGGCATTGTGAAGCACCAGGAACAAGGTGGATCTATTCAGGTAAGTCCACCTAAACCCCCCCCCCCGCCCCCCCAGACATTGAACGTCCTTCTGACTAGAGACAAAAACACATGCATCATCTGCATAAGCAGATACACTCGGAGGACGATCAAGACTGGAGGACCCCGGCAGAGAGAGACCGCTGAGTCGACCTCTCAACCTGCACAGCAAGGGCTCAATGGCTAAGCTATATAGTTGACCTGAAATAGGACAACCCTGTCTTTTCCGTCGCTGTACAGGGATTGGCCGACTCAGCCCTGCCCCCGTCTTCACTAAACATTGAGCACCACTGTACAATAAACCAACCCAAGCCAGAAAATCACCAAAACCAAAAGCAGAAAACATATATGAGTGATCCACCCTTCAAAGGCTTTCTCCTGATTCAATGACACGATACCAAAGTTTACATTTCTTCTGCACAAATCAAAAATGTCTCATGAGGAACATGGTGTCCATAATTGTCCTGTCAGGTACACAATAAGTTCTGAATGTACAACTAAGTTCAGGATGGCCTTAAGTCTGTTAGATACGGCTCTGGAAAGCACCATCTAGACTTCTAGAGGAATGATCTATGCATTCTTTAAAAGTGTTATTCAAACTGTTCTCACTTATTGAAGTGCCTGTTCATCGTCCCACCTTCACTTTCTATCATACTTTATGCTTGATGATTTAATAACGCAGTGCATCACTTGTGGGCGGGGATTGTGAGCAGCCACCTACTGTGTTATAGGATTACAAGTGCTCGATGTCGTATCATGTTAGCTGTTTAGTAATGTAAAAGAAATCCATATCTTCACATAAGCTACTGATAGACACCGCAACTGTAATATTGCAACTGTATGCATCTATTCTCTCGTGTGTAGTGTGATGTCTCCTTAATTGTGACACAACCAAGACGAGTCCCATGATCCCCTGGAGACCGTGATAATGACGCTGACAGGTGGGGGGCGTGTACAACGAGGTGGTTGGACTTTATGCTGTCTCTTGAGGCTGTTTGAGGCATGATACAGCAAAACTACTTTACATGGATTTGAATGTGGCGCCGAGCAAGGACCCCCAAACCTTGTTTATTATCCACACTAATCTACTCCCAGAACCAGGGACCGGTATGAGCTCAACATGGTGACATAATGCAATTGGCTGCTGTTTTCCGAGAGGTGACTTCATACGGAGAGCAAAATAATACGAATGCCATGTTTGCGCTCCCTTCTCTGTTTGCCCTTGGTGCCGGGCAGCGCAGAAGATTAGACATTTTTACTGTACCAATTAAGAGATATTTCAAAGTAAATGTCGTACATTTGAGTCGAGAAAAGATCTAATAAATGGATATTTGAAGTGTAATCAAAAGTATTTTCTCAATAAGATCAGACAATGACGTGTCTGTACATGATCACTGTACAGAGTTGTTTTCTGGTCAGGGCCGTTTTCAGCGAACATTCCAATAAAAATGCACTTTAAATATTGATAAAAAAAAGATCGTATGTTTTCAGTTGATTTAATGGTGTTAAACTACTACTTATATTAATAAAGACACAGTTATCACTGTCAGAGTGGAGATGTTTTCTCTGTAGTCTGTTACCTGTTAACAAACTGCACATACACGGATGAAGACACTGCACACAAGTCCCCAATAGACTGAATCACTTTAGAAATATTTTTTGGCTCAGTCTACAGTTGTTTTTGGAATATATTTCTTCATGAGGATATTATTTACTGCCTTTTCTTTAGCATGTTAGTATTCCATGTTACTGTCTTTTATTCCACAGAAAAGCTGCACAAAGCTTTTCATTGACCAACAAAGACCAACAAAGGTCCCAAGGCCAAAGTACAATACTGTTTTCAGTGATAAAGTTTCTCTTACACTGGCTGTTTGAAGGTGACATTTCAGAAAAAAAACTGTCCCTATTGGACATGCGTCTGTTTTTTGCCCTATTGGCTTTGGTTGTCTCTTTTCGCGCCCTGAAATATGTCTCCAGCACGCCTCTGTCCATATGTGGCACAAAGCTTGGGTGTAGGATTTGTTATACTGTGGTATTGCTACCCTGACTTCAGAAAAGGATCTGAATACCTCTTCCACTTCAACATTAATTATTTGTTTTACAGCAACCATCAGTTGAACAGATAACATTCAAACTGGTGCGTTCAAGGACAGACATTCTGCATCCCTCTTTCTACCACTTGATACTGCAGATGTACAAATTAGTCTGATGAAAAAAAGACACTGCACACAAGTCCCCAATAGACTGAATCACTTCAGAAATTCTTTACTTTTTGAGCCGTTAAATGTTAACCAAATTTTTTTGGTTTTCTTTATGCTTTTAAAACATTCATTTATCTGTTTATTATTTATTATTTATGTGACCTGTGATTTAATTTGTACATTTTAAGTCCACAAATGTTATGCTTTGTGGCACTCAGCACAGTGGTCAGTTTTTGAACACCACAATGTATTAAATAAATACAAATACTGTGATTTGTTCACACTTTTTGACTCTTTAAGACTATTTTTCCTATTCTGTTACACATACATCATGTAGCAATCACACAAAGTTGTATTGTAGAGGGGAGCACGCCAGAGTCCTATGCAATTATTCACAGCGTCACTAAATACCGCAGAGTGTCCTCCTTTTTGGTGTTATGGATATGGTCACCCTACTACGAGACCAAACACAAATCTTTCGACCAAACATACCCACTCCAATCCGAACTGATGGCACAGAAAATAAACGATTTAAGAGCCCAATATGAACGTTCCACCAGAATATTAGCAAATGCATTCACTGCCCAACAACGTGCTTACGAATGTTCCCTGAAAGTTGCTTGGATTTTGGGTCACCAGGATCTACTAGCACAGCTGGATGAAAATATTCATAAAGCACCCAGATTTAAAATCCTGGCAGGACAAGCTACAGCTCATTTCTCTCACTAAACAAGAAAAAGAGGAGTGGGATGTAAGAGGGAATGAAAGAGAAAAGATAGTGTTAACGCTGTTCAATTGTTCAGAGATTGTTTATTATTAAGTTGACAGACCATTATGATGTTAACAAAAGAGAAGAAAAAAGTTAACTCCAGCCACACTTTCATTTTCGTTCATTTTTCTAAAATCAAGCACTTTCTTTTAAGATGTAAATTTTTCAAAAGTTCTTTTTTGTGTATTTTATTTTTAGATGGAGCCCTTATTTATTTTACTTGAAATAAGAGATGAACATTTATTTATGTATTTTCTATGTATTATTTATAATCTATCCAGTTAAATTTGAAAACTGAGAATAATATTTGTTAAAATATAATTGATGTGTACTTTCTTTATTTGATTTGACAGTTGTTGACTACACAGAGACGTTACTACTACTAGGCTTCTTGCCCGAGGAGATTTTCTCAATCTGGACCTTTTGGAATTTTAATTGAAGACCCCTGCAATAGAACTATTGTTCTTCAAATCTTTATTCTTCAACTATTTCTTCCGTACATATTTTAGCACTCTTCTTCTTCCACATTTGGCGTCCTCACCATGGCAACCAGTTACATGCACGCAGGCTCTCTCTCTCTCTCTCTCTCTCTCTCTCTCTCTCTCTCTCTCTCTCTCTCTCTCTCTCTCTCTCTCTCTCTCTCTCTCTCTCTCTCTCTCTCTCTCTCTCTCTCTCTCTCTCTCTCTCTCTCTCTCTCTCTCTCTCTCTCTCTCTCTCTCTCTCTCTCTCTCTCTCTCTCTCTCTCTCCCACTCACTCAGTCCATCGAACTGTCTGTCTGCCCGTCTTGGTCCCGTCAGAACAGGCAGCAAACTGAATCGGACGCTTCCAGCCGCTGATTGCACATCAGTCCCCGTCAAGCTAAACTCAATGCAATCGGCGGCGTCAGTCTCATTTTTGCAAAGCAGTCTGTGTGCGTTGGCGCATGCGGGGGGTGGGGTGCAAAAAGGAAAACTGGCCTAACCCTAACCGAACCCTCAACCACCAATTTTATAATAAACCAGGTTTTGCTTATTTTAATTTTTTTAATTTTTTCTAAATACTCTTAACTATTGTTTTGATTCTTTTATTTTATAACATATCTCGTTAGGATGCCCGAAACCAAACCCTAATCCTAACCACAATCTACCCCCTCTTATTGTTACCTAAACCCAACCAAGAAATGAACCTTGTGTGTATATATATTATTTAGTGCAAGTTAACGCGTTATTATGGCGTTAACGCATTCATTATTTAACGCTGACAATTATATTATCGCGCGTTAACGCAGTTTTTTATTTTTTATTATTAAGCCACATTTTTAACACAAGAACCAGGCAGCAAGCAGTGAACAGCTGTTTGTGTGGCATCACTTCCTTCTTCCCCCGGGTCCGGAACCCCTCCCACCCTCCATCACCGTCGTTCACTCGTCTCACAAACACGCGGGCGCGATCGTCTCGTTACAGTATCAAACGTGACTGTTGTGAAGTGGAGCTTCTCGTGAGGACCAAGACACGTCTCGTTTGAACGGAATACTCTGAACTGCAGTATTACAACAGTGTTACCGTGAACAGAACGCGCTCTTGCACCCGACACGTGGTTTTCTACGTTCCTCATCCAGCTCCTGACCCCGTCCCACACCCCCAAGACCTGACTAATAAAAGGGAAATAATGGCCAACAACCTTTTTTTGGCAAATTCGCAGGATTTTGAAGAAAAAGAGAAATCCCTGAACAAAATAAATAAGGACGTTACGGATAAACTGGCCCCTGCACGATTCAGACTTCATTTAGTGGATGTGTCACAGTACAGAAGAATCCTGTTTAACTTGATATTGAATTAGTTTGATTATTGAACTGTAAATATGGATTGAAGAGGTTTAAACTGTTAGTTCAGCTGATATTCCAACAGTGCTAACCCTAGACGAACCTTCTATTTCTATTGTGAAGTCTGAAGAAGAGCTTTGCTGAAGTTAATTTAAAGTGGCAGGCAGTTAATTTATCCCTTCTTGGGCCTAGCCCTATTTTTAGGCCTCTGCTCGAAAATTGCATACCCATACTCAAAAGAGTGCATCTTTGCAAGCACAAGGTCTATTTGAATAATTGGTGTGTTGTAATAAAGGAACACTTGTGAGATTTGTTCAGATGTGTAAATATCAGTGTATAAGTTACTGGTTAAGAGTAAATGAACATGGCACACAGCTCAAATTGAAAAGTTTCAGGTTCGCCTGAAAAAAAAGCCCCTTCATTGTTATTATTTCATTGAAATGATGCAGCCCCCAGCCTAAAACATCTCCCAAATCATAGCACATATATGTGAACAGTCTCTCTGCAAAGGTTTATTTTGATAAAGTGAAGCAGAACAAAATGAGAGAATTTTTAGTACAGAAAGTTTAGGCGAGATTTCCAAAATGTGCATTTGGGCACCATGTGTGCCATTTGAATTTCATCATGTACTAAACTACATATTTCACTTATAAATTACTAATGGTGTTAAATACATCCAAATGCAGCAATTACTGGCTTTTTTTGGCAGCGTGCTCCTCGGTTTTATACTTACGCCGAACAATAACTCTGGCTCCCATTGGCCGACCTCCATGGTACATACCTCTCTGTATTCGTTAGCTCCAATAGAATTGAGCTAATCACTTGAAAATGAGTGACAGCACTGTTAGCCAGTCAAAATCATCAAGTCTCCGAAAATAGTGACTTGCAGGCTCTGGGGGAGAGAGCAGGTTACGCCTTCCCCTGTGGGGTGAAATGACCCCCCCTGAAGGAAAGGTGTGTCTCTGTTGCTAGACAGGAAGTCCAATAAACCTTTTCCGGAGAAAAAAATGCGGGGATATTCAATTTTCCTTCTTCAAAACGTCAAAAGTGAGTCATATTTATGATCATAAAGCGATAATATGATTTGTGTTGCTGGTGTCTGTTGGCTCATATCTCAGCGATAGTATGACGGAGAGAAATGTTACGGATATGTCCGTAATTGTTGTGGTGTTGGCTTGTTTTGTGCTATCTCGCTTTGTCTGTTAGCATGTAGCTTCGAGTATTCTGTCCAGAAATGTGCCGCGTGTGCACACAAAATGCGAAATATGAATATGGTATTTTGTAGTAATGCTAGTAGTTTGTGACTGAGTTGTTTGGGAGTATGTTCAACGGCTTTGATAGTCTTTTAGCCCTGCTTGTGAAGTTTTACGAGGTATGCGACATCATTATATTCGTTTTGTAATGAATATTTATTTTTGATGTTTTATGAAATACAGTCTGAATTGTGCCCCCTGAGGTACTCTCGGGTAACAAAGTCAAGAGATGAACACAAATACTTGTAATGAACTGTCATTGTAGGCAGACTAAATATTATTTTCCCCATCAGAATAGAAAGGCTCTGGAGAGACGTCTATGGCGGCGTACTTGATCTCTTCTACACCATCTTTACCAACCTTGAGAGAGAAGGCCTTCTCAATCCTGACAACCAAATGCATCTCTCTGCTCTGCACTGGTGCTTCGTACCCCACATACAGAAGCACCTTCAGTTTGTCCAGCATGGCTGCAACTGCCACCGACTACACACTGAGGGAAACCAGTCCCCGCTGCAACTGTGGACTCTCCATGAACATGAGGCACAGCAGGACCAATGCAGGTTTGGATTTATTCTGTCATTTTATCTTTACTATGACCGTACTTTCCTATATGAACCCCACTGTATCTAACATTACACACAGTTTTTACATTATAAATAATGTCGGGAAGGTTCATTCCAAAGTGCATGCATCAGAAGCATCATGTAACTAATAGAGGCCTGTAAATGTGTTCATTGTTGTTCTGCATATCATGGCCACTTTCAAAACTTCAATAAGGTGTTGCTAAAATGTTGTGATCGAACAAGGAGCAGCATTTTAGAGAGATAGTTATACATCGTAGCTCCCTATAGTAATTCATTGGCTCTTTCTGATGCCATAGCTGTTCATGACATCATCCAGAATCCAAGGAAATGATAAAACAAGTGATATTTCATACAAGGTTCGAAAAAAGGAACAGACTGAAAATGACAGTTCTGTAGACATGTTGACCAGAATAACTTAAACATTACTTTCGTTAAGACTGACATTTTCTGAATCACAAGGCTCGAGGAACTGCAACACGCATCCTGTTTCAGAACAACACGAATAAAGAACAGCAATTCAATCGGTCTCTGTTGTAACAGTCTCCCGATCACGATCTTTACAACAATTAAACTGGGAAGAATGGGATTAAGCCTACGGGACAATGGTTGAAGACAAATATGCATCACCACATTGTGTGTGAGTGTTCCACACTAACAGAACTAGGTACTACTTTACATCACTCATTCAACTGCTTTTATACTGTAATTCAGTATTGTGGCTGGCCAAGCAAGACAACAGATGCTACACGATTACTAAAGTGTCCAGAGTGATATATTGATGTACAGTCTCCTTAGACCAATCCAAAGCCAGTGTCAGTGCTACAAATAGCAAGAATGTCTCTATTGTAGCGTGAACGGATCCCACCCCGGGGAAAGCGGGACAGGCTTGCGCACCTAACACGGCGGTTACTCCGTCGGCTGTCCCACCTGCGAGGATATACGTCCCTCTTGGAGGTGTCCAAACAATACCGTAGGCCTTTTATCTCACCCCGTAGCTGAATCGTTAGGATAAACAGCAGAATAGAAAATGAGCAATTTTAAATTCTAATAATCCAAATTGTAATTGGATCAGGGCATAGTTGTTATTTTAAAGAACCATACTGGAGGTTTTTGCATGGCAACACAGTTTTTTAATTAGTTTCCTTCTTTTTCGGCAGCAATTATTAGTGTCAGTTCATTTCTATGAAACTCAACTCGTAAGGACTTCAGGACACCATGTTTGAGCAGTACTTGTTCATGCAGTGATGCGATGTGGGTTTAACTTAAAGAGATCAAATGCTGACTGTGATCATTTCAATACAACACGTTTCAGATCTCACCAGGTTAATGTTTGTTGTGTAACAGACTTGGAATGGCATTGAAGGAGACGACTCAGAGGGTAGTTTTCCAGCATTTATTCGCTGCAGAAGACAACATAAACCACATTAGTTTCTTCCTGGTCTCACTCTCTCTGCATACATCCGCTCCCTCATCAGTAAGAAACACCACTGTCCGGGGAAGTCGGGACTAACAGCGACATCAAGTGGACAAAACAAACAACTACATGAGGTGGAATGATTAACAGAACCCGCGAAAATTATAACATTAAACAAAGGAAAATACATCCCTGCAGAAGACAACATAAACCACATTAGTTTCTTCCTGGTCTCACTCTCTTTCTGTATACATCCGCTCCTAAACATGCAAGACAACAGAATTCACACAAAGGAATGCCAAAGTATCTGCGTCGTTACGTTATGACAGGGCAGCCTGACGTAAAAGTAAATGGCGCCAAATAGGCGAACTGAAACAGCCAGTAAACTTATATTTTCCACAGCCAAAACGGCACGCAACAGCTTCACAAGGTCATCGCCTTAGCAGTTACTAAAGTACGTAACGTAAACAGTTACATTCCCGAAGAAAACAACAAAACAGTGCAACGATATTATTCCACACAACTTACCCTCATCAGTACGAAACACCACTGTGAGGGAAAGTCGGGACTACGGGGCTTTGGAGGTACAAAAGAGGCGAGACGCCGCTTCCGCAGGAAGCATTAACAAAATAAAATGCTCAATAAAAATAGCTCATAAAGATAGAATTCACACATACTCAACAGAATAATAAAGTACATTTTTAACTCTGTTACAGTTGTAATGAAGTGAAACAATGGCTGCCAGAGGGTATAAAACATGTCATTTCTGAGAAAGTCATTTGTGTGAGTTCAGAGGAGTGTTTCTGACTCAGCATCATGGGGTCACTTACCTGTGGTGTGCACTGCACATCAGATGCTCTTGGAAAAAGGGGAATTGTGTCTTTCCTCTCAGTTAGCAACGGTCAGATTACTGTCTCTTTTAACCCCTTCAGAACTGTTTCACTTGTCTTGAGGTTCTTCCAAGGACCTGCAAAACATTTGCATCACAACAGAAAAGCAAAGCAGCCGTACTAATCTTTAACTCGTAGTCTAATTAGCATTACTTAATAAACTCATCAACATCTATCTGTGTTTGTCACAAAAAAGACAAAATGTGAAAGACAAAATGTTGTCCTACATCAGAACTTCAACTCTGACTCGTCGGTCTGGTTTATATGATCTGTTAAGTACAGATCAGAATACTCACAGCATGGAGGAGCAGTTTGTCCAGCAGCCATCTTCTGTTGTCAGATGTGACTGCAGGCAAATCCCATGACAGTGCCAACTCATTGATTATGTTTTTTTTCTTCAGATGACAAATCTGCTGTCCCCTCCAGCCAATAGTGACAATTAGAATAGATTAGAATTCCTGATTTATCAAGACTTGCATAATATTCAGATTTGATACAACAAATAGGGAAAGGACAACTTGTCAATAACTATCAATCACACGGTTGACAACACCCACTGGTCTCAAACCACATGCCAACTAATGTAATGTTGTATCCCTTTTAAACTGCATGTTGGGAACCTGTTAAAACTGTGTTTGCTCTAAAAACACATTTTACATGACGACATCAGTCACTCACTATAATTACATGTTTTAAAGAAATGGACTTACGTTTATGGTTTTAATATTGCTTCAGCACCCCCTGCTGGTTTAAATTAGTACATTATGTGATTGTGGTATTATAAATCTCTGAGAACAATTTCTGACATCAGGTATTACTTTTATTGTCCTTGCTGGGCTGAGTCCTCCAAGGCATGGAGGAATGAATGACCAATCATTCGGCCAGCAACAACAAAGAAGTCACTCTCCAAAATCACCAATTGCTGGATCTCCTGAAAAAGCAACACACACAGTACAGACATCGTTAAATGAATATATGATTTTGTATCTTTAGTTTTGCGTGTGTAACCAATTTACCCTCGAGTGTGCATGTCAAGGGCCAAGCCCACTCAGCATTAGACCTCTTATGAAAAGAAAGGACTGTCCTCTGCACTGTCTCCAAGATCCATGGTAAGATAGAATGATTTTCCAGTTGCATGCTGGCTTAAAATGTCTTCTTTGAATCTCTTTGTTGCTTCACTGGGATTTGAAAGAATTTTCCAATCTAAAAAGAGTTTTTAAATTATTCCAATTAACACTGGATGAATTTATATGTAGAGAGCAACAATTTATTGCAATAAATGATGTAACACACCTGGGAAGCCTCTCTCCTCAGTGGGATCTAGGTCAACTATCTCAGGAGCAGCCACATGTCCCTGCGAGGTGGCACGCAGTAGTTTGTTGCTGGCCCTTGTTGTCTCACTTCCCTGTATTCTTGTCAACATGCTCACAAATCTACCTTCACTTCAGGAGGCACTTTCTGTGGTCACCACAGTTTCTACCTCACCACTGCTCTGTGATGGTCTTGGGTAAAGAGAAGCATGTTTTGTTATTGGGGCCAGTATATTTTATATTGCATTACACATTCACAAAAACACTGCAACTAGAAAAGAATGGTCATGAATAGAATAGAATAAATCCATTCAAATTCAACTTTCCCTCAAGACCAATATTCAGGATCATACAGTATCCTCCATCCACATTCAACATGCTTTACATCTTCTGGCAGACTCCAGAGCCTAATGCTTAATGTCTGATGTACGACTACTTGAGTGCTTGACAAATGTGACGTTTTAGTTCTGTAGAGCGATACCTCGCGCACTCATCACTGTGAGCCTTGATTCTTGTAAAAGGGAACTCCTCTCCACACGTCACACATTTCTGAGGTGGTCCAACTCGCTCATTACTGCATTCTGGTTGACATGCCTGTAAACAAGATCATTTAAAAATGTAACACAAGCTATGTTCATACTCTGGCATTTTCATATGGGAACACCAATTTAAAAGTGAGGATCTTACAGGCTCCAGATTCAGGTTTCTTTGGAGTGGTCGGATGAAAATTGTAGCGTGACCAGTCTGTGTTTGTGGATCTTTCAAATGTCTCACATGGTAACCCTCATTGGGACATGGTATGATGATCAGTTGGCGACTTCGTGTTGTTCCAGAGATTTTCCAGAGTCCTTCTCCCTCCAATGTATGGACCGAACAGCCTTGAAACCTCGGCTAGAATCAAGTGAAGAGGATAAGCTATAATCACTACAAGAGAATAACGACGTTGCAGAAGCAACATATTGGCTAACGATATCATCGCACACTTTACAGGAATGCGGTCTGACGCACAGCATGAATACATAAATCACTCATCACCGGCGACAGTAATTGAGTCTACACAAGTGATTTAGCATGGGAAAGTGATCCCTGCAGAAACCTACCGTCCACTGGGTGCCTGAGCGTAATGTGGCGGCCGCCATCATTAATATGAGATGTGGTTTATAGATCTCCAGCAATATGTTTGTTAATGTTTGACGAATCTGGCGACAGAGACAGAAAGCAGCTGCTGCGCACGGACGAGAAACCAGGAGGTTCAGAAACCAGTAGAGACGTAGCACCGGCACAGGGTAATAGCGCAGCGGCTAACGTTAGCTTGTCAGTTACGAACGTCACGTAACTTAACCTATCACTTTAACACACATGTGATGTTATAATATCTCTTATCTTGCTTTAACATTAGTATCGGTGACATTCGAGTGAGTTGAAACCCAATACTTGCATTTAAAAGTGAAAGCTGTCGCTTCTCCGGCTCCCGCATCACTCGCCGCCATGCTGGTTCAAATAAAATCCTCACCGGCACGCAATGCATCTCGGGATATGCGGGATTGAGGCGCATAGAATGGCATGACGTCACACATGATTCGCAAGATCAATTACGTCAAAAAGACATGAGATCAAAGTCAAAAAAACTGCATACAGTTTTTTTGACTTTGATCTCATGTCTTTGTGACGTCTCATGTCCCAGACTTTACTTGCCCAAACTAGTTAACTTTCAAGAGAGACCAGTACAGTGCTTCCACTGAAGAAAGATAAATATGGATCCCGCACCATTTATTGCAATTTGTGAGCAAATTGATGTCCAGTCGGCCCCAATGAATCACCTTGAACAGGAGCTAAAGAGGGCTAAGCATGACAATGATGTCCAGTCAGATGTCCAGTCAGCCCGAATAAATCACCTTGAGCAGGAGCTAAAGAGGGCTAAGCATGACAATGATGTCCTTGAGCAGAAGCTAAAGGAGGGTAAGCATGACAATGATGTCCAGTCAGCCCGAATAAATCACCTTGAGCAGGAGCTAAAGACGTGTGAGTATGACAATGATGTCCAGTGGATCCAAATGAAAGACATTAACCGGCAGGTAAACTGGACTGAGTATGACAATGATGTCCTTGAGCAGGAGCAAAAGAGGGTTAAGCATGACAATGATGTCCTTGAGCAGGAGTTAAAGGGGGTTAAGCATGACAATCATGTCCAGTCAGCCCGAATAAATCACCTTGACCAGGAGCTAAAGACGTCCGAGTATGACAATGATGTCCAGTGGATCCAAATGAAAGACATTAACCGGCAGCTAACCTGGGCTGAGTATGACAATGATGTCCTTGAGCAGGCGCTAAATTGGGCTGAGCATGACAATGATGTCAAGTCGGCCCGAATTAATGACCTTGAGCAGCTTGATGAGAAACCAGCTCCAGCTGCTGAGACTCAGACCAGACGTTGGGCTCGTTGTGCCAAAGGTCTACTGAAAGCAGCATTGTTTGCTGGCATCGTTGTCGCTGCAATAAAAATAGCGTCAAATTTAAAGTGACTGAAGAATGCGACGCGTCACAGATCAAATGGTGATTAGCACAAAGATAACATGTTGTGAGTGTGATGCCCACCAATGTGTTGTCACATGTGTGTTATGTATTTTGTTTTCATCCACAGCCAATATGTTTTAAAGTGAGCATACTTGTTTATTCCAGCAATAGTTCTTGGCAATAGAATAGCAATAGAACAGGGGCATGGCTTTGTCCAAGGAGCTTTGCGTGCCTCAAATGAGAAGAATGTTGCACACACTTGTTGAGGCCAAACATGTAGAGGAGTCAGTGTGTGATGACATCCTCCGAGAGTTCAGTGAGTTTTGTGACTCAGCTGCTCTTCAGGCCAACTTCAGGGAGTTTGACCCCAAGACAAACAGAGTGGATACCCTCCTGTATGAGACAATGGGGTCGAAACCAGCATTTTCCAGAGTGTGGGATGTGGTGAAGGTAGTGCTTGTCCTGTCGCATGGACAGTGTTGAGCGTGGATTCTCAATCAACAAACAAATGATTGTAGAGAATCAGAAGGAGAAGTCCCTGGTGGCTCAGAGACTCATCGTCGACCATGTCAGGTCTGTTGGGGGTCTAAACAACGTACAGATCACCAAAGAGCTGTTGTTTTCAGCTGCAAGAGCCAGGCAGAAGTACCATGGGTACTTGGATGAAGAAAAGAGAAAGAAGGAGAGGCAAGGCATGGACCTAAAGAGAAAGGCCATCACAGATGAGCTGGATGACTTAAAAAAGAAGAGGGCAAGAATGGAGACGGATATTATCGCACTCGCGAGATCAGCAGATGAATATGCTGAGAAAGCAGAAGCTACAAACCAACTGACCATCACCAAATCTATAGTATATACATGTTGTTATTCTAATCAAACTATTGTCTCTCATTCATTTGTGTCATTTAAGGTATGCTGTATGCTTTAGAATTCTCATTTTCAGTTCAAATTTTTCATGTATATGCCGAGATTTCACAAAATCTTTGGTCATGGAAATTTGGTTTAAAGTCATGGAAAAGTCATGGCAAAGTCATGGAAATCCATTGGTTCAAATGTGTATGAACCCTGAAAGCAGTCTGTGTGCATTGGCGCATGCAGGGGGGTGGGGTGCAAAAAGGAAAAGAACAACAGAGACAACAGAGACTGGCAATGATCTGTTTTTATATAATATGGTAACAGCTGCCACTGTTTCGAGTAAGGGGAATGCTGCTTGTTTTAAGTAGAAATAATGATGATGCCCCGAGGTCTTTGACTTCCATCTTGAGTGTTACACAACCCCAACTCTGACTGAGACTGGGAGACGTTCACAGAGCCCTGGATTACATAATTCAAATGCAGAGTGGAAACTCATGTATATTTCAGAAAATATCCATTATTTTCCAAAGGAAAGTTGGCTTCCTCGGTCTCTCACGCTGCTTTTTTTTTGCGTTAATGAGAACATCTTCTCAGAGAAAGTGAGCAGAATTCCCCTATGGCATTCCACAACCGACAACATTATTCGTCTTCAAAGACTATTGTGTGCGTGGACAAATAACAGCTGATGGCAGAGCTCCAATCAGAAGATCATACTTTCTCCCTCTGCAAACAGCCAATCAGCAGTGCATACACGGCCTGATGAAAAAAAACTCACGGAACAGCAAGGTCACGGCTACAAAGCAGCAGCATCCGCACGCGCACACAAGAGAAGTCCATTTTTGAGACTGCTTCCTTTTTTTTATGTTTCATGCTTGAGTTCAGACACACCGAGTGAGCGGCCGGGCTCCCGAGGGGCCGACGTCGCTGAATTAAATTCAGAGCCATGAAAGAGTGAAAGGGACAAGAGACTGGAAAACGCCTGTGAGGGAGGAAGTTGCTTACCACTTAGGAGGCTACAGTCGGCGATTACAGTGAGGAAAAGGCATCTGTGAAGTGTAAAGCTGCACACATTTGTGTTCAGGTTATATCCAAGAAATATGTTCCAGGGTGCAAATATTTGTAGCTGTTTGTATCGTCCTCTAAATGCAAATGGGACCAAGCGATACAAGTCAGAGAAACACACCACAAAGGGATTATGGGAAGGAGGCAAAACTAGAAACAAGAAGAGGAGAAGAAGCACTGAGGCAACTTTAAATCAAGACGACAACATTTTAGAACATTTTAGCAGCTAAAAAGCCAGATATTCTTCTCAGGAGCTGCACCAAAGCAGAGTTCAAAAGCAAGGCTATGTAACTTATTACACCATTTAAGGTACGCAGTGAATGTCAGCTACACAGAAATATGTATATTAAGTTTTGTAACGTTAGCTGTGATGTTCATACCAGACCAGGTGAAGCTGTAGCAGCAAAACCACTAAATATTTTTGTTGTATTTCTGTAGAATTAAACGTTTTCATTTGGAAGAGGAAGAATTTGGTTCTTTCTCATTTCAAAAGTGATATTGAAGTGCTTCACAGCGTCGCCCTGAAAAATCACAGTATAATAAAGGTAGTTTCAGAACAACACGAATAAAGAACAGCAATTCAATCGGTCTCTGTTGTAACAGTCTCCCGATCACGATCTTTACAACAATTAAACTGGGAAGAATGGGATTAAACCTACGAGACAATGGTTGAAGACAAATATGCATCACCACATTGTGTGTGAGTGTTCCACACTAACAGAACTAGGTACTACTTTACATCACTCATTCAACTGCTTTTATACTGTAATTCAATATTGTGGCTGGCCAAGCAAGACAACAGATGCTACACGATTACTAAAGTGTCCAGAGTGATATATTGATGCACAGTCTCCTTAGACCAGGGGTCTTCAACTAAAATTCCAAAAGGTCCAGATTGAGAAAATCTCCTCGGGCAAAGGTCCGAAACATTACAATAATATTTAACCCGCGCTATTTAGTGCCATATATATATATGTATATATATATATATATATATATATATACATATATATATATATATATATATATATATATATATATATATAAGCCTAGTAGTAGGAACAACGTCTCTGTGTAGTCAACAACTGTCAAATCAAATAAAGAAAGTACACATAAATTATATTTTAACAAATTATTATTCTCAGTTTTCAAATTTAACTGGATGGATTATAAATAATACATAAATAAATGTTCTTCTCCTTTCAAGTAAAATAATGGCTGGATTAAAGAATAACTGACATAACAGAAAGCTTTTGAAGAATGTGCATCTTAAAATGAATTAATTCATTTTACAAAAATGAATTTCACTGAATTGTCCTGCAGCTTTAAATTGATTAATTGAGCTTGGGGGTGTTCATGTTTATAATCACATTTGCTTACCCGTCGTTCTTTGAACTATTTGAAAGGTTGCGGGTGTCTGTCTGAAAGGTGCTTTGCCGTGTTAGACGTGTTTCCTCACTTTGTCTGTGGCTTTGAAACACGTTTGGCAGACGGGTCTCTGTAGGTCAGTGGGCTTTCCTTCACTGTCTGCAATATTATCTTTCGGAATTATCTTTAGTAAAGGTCATAAGGTACCCTTTTTTTGGATGACCTTGATGAGAGAGTGCAGTCGCTTTGCTGCTTGCTCTTGCCTCTGTTTGCCTCTGCTTGCATTTTCTTGCATTTTCTTGCTTCAATTTGCCAGATATATCACATATATCTTCCCAGATATATCACATATATCTTGCAAGATATATCACATATATCACTCTTCAACGTTTGAGTGAAGACAAATCCAGAAAGTCGTCGAGCTATTTGGATTGTTAGCTAATGCTAACTAGCAGCTAAGCTAAAGCTAAGTAGCAGCAAGATGCCTCCCTTCTCCACGGACGACTACTACAAACTCCGACAGAAGATTGCAGTCTTGGAAACAAAAATCCACCGACTAGAAGTAAACGTGGCGGTAAATGGACTGTGTGGGAATGATACCACTTTACCATGGACTCAAAACACTGGACAAACGCAAGCTAAGACACAGCTAACTAGCACAACCAGGCCTACCAAGAAACAGGAGGAGAGAGCAGATAATGAATCTTCAAATGGTAGTCCTCCCTGGAACTCTCTCGGTGCAAAGCCGAAGAGAAAATATGTGGGAGGACGACTAACAGGCAGAGCCCAGCGCCCTGAGATTTGTGATGCGACTGGCTGGCCTGCATTAGCACACAGGCAGAACTCCTCCTCAACCCCTGCACCCAGTCGGACAAAGCCAAGGGCAGCTGAGAAAAGTAAAATCTCCTCAAAGCGGGGTAAGAACTGAGAGTCAATGTGAGAGTAAAAGGCTGCAGTCAAAGCTAATGACTGGGCCTGAGACTCTGATTGTTGGTGACTATGCTGTAAAAGATGTCAGAAAACTGTGCAGCAAGAACACCAAAATACTCTGCTTTCCGAAAGATATGGTCTCTGTCATGAGAGACAAAATCCTCGGCATCGTGGCTGACTATCCCACAGCGAAAAACATCATCATGCATACAGGAAGCTGTGATATTGTGAAACAACAGTCTGAAGTTCTGAAGCGAGACTTTATTGATCTGTTAAACACAGTCAGCTCTGTCAAGGCTGAGGTGTTCATCAGTGGCCCTCTTCCACCAGTCAGAGGAGGAGATGAAGGATTCAGCAGGCTGTTTGCACTGAACAAATGGCTGTCAACTGCATATACTGACCATTCAGTACATTTTATCAACAATTTCTACCTTTTCTGGGAGCGCAGACATCTTTTTACAGCGCATGGAGTTTGCCTGAACAAGTCAGGGGTAAAACTGTTTACCTCAAACCTATTTTTCTCCCTGCGTCACCCGTCTGTCCCTACTGCCAAGGACAAGACCAGAGAGGAGTCTAAACAAGAGATAACCACACAGCATCGCCATGGAGACCTTACGGGAAGGATGCCCCCGCCTCACGACAGCCAAAAGGAGGAGTCTCCAACCTCATCATCAGGGACCGCCTCCAATCTCCCACTTCCCCTACCCTTCCTAGACGAGGAGTCTTTACCTCCCTCCCCAGCACCAACTTCCACCTCCCAAATTCCATCCAGGTCCCTTTCCTCTCTCACACTCTCCCCATCCTCCCCCCACCTGGAGTTCACTGACCACATGAAAGAGCTGGTCATTGCTGGAACCAAACACACTCCTCTCCCCACTCCTCGACGATTCCACAACCATTCTCTGTCTCCCCGACCTGATAAAGGAAATAATTGATATCTTCTGGGTCCAGGCTACAAGGCTAATGACACCAATGACTCTCTCCAGGAAAAGTCGGGGCCCTGTATGCAGCTAGCTGTCTCAATTCCTGTCCTGCAAGTTTATAGAAAAAGAAAGGTGAGGCTGCGAAGAAACAACAGTAAACCTGCAAACTTATCAAACTTAGCATACATTCCTCGTCAGCCTGTCCAAATAAATTGGGCAAAGAAAGCTTTAACCACATTAAACTTAGCTTTATTAAATGTCAGGTCTCTGTCAGGAAAAACATTTTTAATCAATGATTTTATTGTTAGACACAAACTGGACATTTTGTTTTTAACTGAAACTTGGTTAAATCAAGATAACAGTGCAGCTGTTCTTATTGAATCAACACCTGACAACTTCAGTTTCATGAGTGAAACAAGAACGCATAAGAAAGGAGGTGGAGTTGCTGTTTTATTTAATGATTCTCTTCAATGCAAGCAGATGCCCTTTGGTCATTTTAGTTCTTTTGAATATGTGGCTCTGAACTCCACTCAAGCTTTATTCCTCAACATTTACAGACCGCCTAAATACTGTGCAACCTTCTTTGATGAGTTTACTGAACTGCTGTCTGTAATCTGTATTGATTTTGGCTGTGTTGTTATTGTTGGTGATTTTAATATCCATGTTGATAATCCCCAGGACAGAGAGTCTATAGAACTATGTGGTGTCCTTGATAACTATGATCTGACTCAGCATGTGACAGGACCCACCCACAACAGGGGGCACACTCTGGACCTAATCATCACCAAAGGTGTAAACATTTCCAAGGTTGCTGTGACTGATGTTGCACTCTCTGATCATTTCTGTGTTTTCTTTGAGAGTGCAATCTCCATGCACACAAATGTCCAAACCAAGGTTGTGACAAAGCGTTACATCTCTGAAAACACCAGTGAACTATTTATTCAGAAGTTCTCCTCCACACCAGCCCTCTCTTGCCTCTCAGTCAATGAGCTTGTAGATGGCTTCAATTTTAAAGTTAAAAATATTATTGATGCCATTGCACCCACTAAAGTGAAGGTTGTCTCGGGTAAGCAAAGATCTCCTTGGAGAAATGCTACGCTGGTCAAAATAGAGAAACGAGAGTGTCGGAAAGCTGAGCGCAGGTGGCGAAAAACTAATCTCCAGGTTCACTGTGACATCTATAAAGAGAGACTTCGCAATTATAATTTGGAACTTAGAAATGCAAGGCAGTCATTCTTCTCTGGCATCATAACCAAAAACAAGAACAATACACGCGCCTTATTTGCTACCGTCGACAGGCTAACAAACCCTCCAGTGTCGGTAGCTGCTGAGCTCCAATCCACCTGGGCATGCAATCAATTTGCCTCCTTTTTTACTGACAAAATTCAGAAAATTAGACAAGCAGTCAGTGCCTCCACACCAACCACAGGATATGTGTTGTCCCGATCTCTGAATAACATCCATTCAAATATCATGACACAATTTCATTCAATCGACCGTAGAAGCCTAGAAGACATTATACAACATCTGAAGTCATCCTCCTGCTGCTTGGATATTCTACCAACACACTTTTTCAAAGATATTTCAAACTGCATGACCACTGATCTTTTACAAATTGTAAACACATCCCTTCTCTCAGGTGTCTTCCCACAAGCCCTAAAAACTGCAGTTATTAAACCACTCCTAAAGAAGGCTAGTTTAGACTCCGCAACAATGAAAAATTATAGGCCAATATCAAACCTCCCATTTTTAAGTAAAATAATTGAAAAAGCGGTTTTCCAACAGCTGACCAACTTCTTGGCCGTAAATAACTGCTTTGATGTTTTCCAGTCAGGCTTTCGACAGCACCACAGCACTGAAACTGCTCTTGTTAAGGTTTTCAACGACATCCATTTAAACATAGACAATGGCAGAAGTTCAGTCTTAGTGTTACTGGATCTCAGTGCTGCATTCGACACGGTCGACCATGCCATACTCCGAGAAAGACTAAAAATCTGGGTGGGACTCTCTGGCACAGCACTTAACTGGTTTGAATCCTACTTGAAGGACCGAGAATACTTTGTGTCTGTAGCTGATTACACATCAGAGCTGACTAAAATGACATGTGGTGTTCCCCAAGGTTCAATACTGGGGCCTCTTCTGTTCAACATCTACATGCTTCCACTAGCTCAGATTATGGAAAACAACAAAGTGTGTTATCATAATTATGCAGACGACACACAAATCTACATAACTATGTCACCAGGGGACTATAATCCCATACAAGGGCTGGGAAACTGCATTGAACAAATCAACAACTGGATGTGCCAGAATTTTCTTCAATTAAACAACGATAAAACAGAAGTAATTGTTTTTGGTACCAAGGACGAACAATTGAAAATCACCGCTCAGCTTCAATCACTGATGTTAAAACCCACGAACCAAGCCAGAAATCTAGGTGTAGTTATGGATTCAGACCTCAACCTGAACAGCCATATCAAGACAATTACAAAATCAGCCTCCTATCACCTGAAGAATATATCAAGGATTAGAGGACTTATGTCTCAACAGGATTTGGAAAAACTTGTCCACGCATTTATCTTCAGCAGACTGGACTACTGTAACGGTGTGTTTACAGGTCTCTGTAAAAAGTCCGTCAGAAAGCTGCAGCTGATTCAGAATGCTGCAGCCCGAGTCCTCACTAAGACCAGGAGGGTGGATCACATCACCCCAGTTCTGATGTCTTTGCACTGGCTTCCTGTCCAACAAAGAATTGACTTTAAAATCCTGCTCTTGGTTTATAAAGCACTGAATGGTTTAGGGCCAAAATACATCTCTGATCTGCTGCTACCTTATGAACCATCCCGACCCCTCAGGTCGTCTGGGACCGGTCTACTTTCTGTTCCCAGAGTCAGAACTAAACATGGAGAAGCAGCGTTCAGTTTTTCTGCTCCACATATCTGGAACAAAGTCCCAGAAAGCTAAAAAGCCAGATATTCTTCTCAGGAGCTGCACCAAAGCAGAGTTCAAAAGCAAGGCTATGTAACTTATTACACCATTTAAGGTACGCAGTGAATGTCAGCTACACAGAAATATGTATATTAAGTTTTGTAACGTTAGCTGTGATGTTCATACCAGACCAGGTGAAGCTGTAGCAGCAAAACCACTAAATATTTTTGTTGTATTTCTGTAGAATTAAACGTTTTCATTTGGAAGAGGAAGAATTTGGTTCTTTCTTATTTCAAAAGTGATATTGAAGTGCTTCACAGCGTCGCCCTGAAAAATCACAGTATAATAAAGGTAGTTTCAACTGCATAAAGCAAAACAGTTAGATAACATAACATATTGGTGTGAAGCAGATGCGTTTGATGTTGTTGCAGAGTCTGTGGTCATTGCACAAAAAAGTGTTGCGTCTTAAATTTAAACTTGTGGTTAATACAGCTTGTGAATGCTGGGAGAGAAAGAGTTAAGCTCTCAGGGTTTCTCTTTCACACATCCTGAGCCTCCCATCCGCCTCTCTCTCTCCATCTGCCTCCCTATTTAAGTTTTCTTACTTCATTTACCTCATCAGTGGCAGTGCTCCAAATCTCATAATGCATATTCAGTTTGTATGTACTGCATATTGCCTAAATGAACAATTAAGTTTGACATACTGGCAGACTGTTCACACTGAAGTATACACGAGCAATACGTCCTCTGTATCACATGACACATGACTGTTTCCATCACAGAGTTACGGGTCTGAGCCACTGTTGTATGAAACGTGTTTATCAAAAATGAGTGTCGCATATGTTTTCTATAAGTGAGCTCTTAGGTGTACCTAAACATCACTCACCACCATTTGGAATAATTTTGTCCAACGGTTAATTATGTAAGCGTCTACCTCGCAGTCTTCCATTACACAGCCTGGAGAGATGCGATGCATTTTTAGGTAGAGTATGTCCAGCGAGCTCACGTCTCATACTCAGATATTCTTGCTAACCTAGTATACATCCGGGTATCTCTAGCATGCATAAAATCCAAATAATATGCAGTAGGAACAGACAACATACTCAATTTTACCTCATACTTAGTATAGTAAAAAAAGTATGCTTGTATGCGATTTCCAACGACGCCACTGTCTCCCTCTGTCTCTTTAGGCGTCTCTTTTTCTGTTCTGTCTCTCATCTGTCTCTCCGTCCCCCTCTATACTTCCAAAGCATACATAGGAGGCTATACATAGATTCACAGCATCATTACCAGCAGCAGCCACCAGTAATCCGAGCGGCACCACCAAGGTGATAAAACGGGAGAGGAGAGCCCTGAAGTCTGTGATGGAGGGCATAAAGAAGAGGGTTATTAGCCTCATAAGGAAAATCAGTGTTAGCCGGGCTGGTTCAGAGCTGCATCAGGATGTATGACTCTGAAGAAAATATATGTGTGCTCGCTGTTGAAAATTCAAAGGCTGTCAATGTGGAAGGACTTAAAATAAGAAGACGTTTTAGCTTACTATAAATGGAGGCACTGAATGAGTTGGAAAAGTCAATATATAAGTATCAGTGCTGAATGAAATTGGAATGTCAGTTGAAGTGTAAGTGATGAATAAAGCTGAAGAGGAGGTCCAGAAAGACATTAGTGCCAGCTGAAGTGTATGAGCTGAAAAAAAGATGTCCGTGTCAGCTCAAGTGTAAGCTGTAAAGCTGTTGTGAAAGAGAGAAAGTTTTTTAAAGATTTTGTCAATTGTTTCTTTTAATCTGGAGTATCTTCTGGCTGAAGAATGGATGCAAACTGTGAAAAGGTGTACATTTTGAATGATTTTGATCATGAAGACTGAATGCACCGCATGCCAAAGAGGGAAAAGCAGCTCCCTGAATCTCTGTTCTGTCAAACAGACTGGAACCACAAAACATCGAACAGTGTTGATATGCGGAAAAAATTCACTAAAGGGAGACATATGGAAAATGGAGCATTTCTGCCTGCAGAATGAAAAGTCAAAACTTGCAAAAGGATGTAATGTAATTCTATAGTGCAGAGGTCTTCAACAGGGGGTCCGCGACCCCTAGGGGTCCATGGAGGTACTGCAGGTGGTCCGCGAAATGTTTGGTTGATTAGACAATTCAATAAAAAAAAAGTTTTTTATTTTTTTCCCCCCAGACATGAATCTGTCCATTATTTTAAGAGTTCAGTATTGTATGCAAGATAACAGGTGTGTTTATGCATGGCAGTGGCGGCTGGTGGAAAATGTTCTATGTATAGGGCCATCCCATCAATTTCAGCAAACATCCCAGTATGATTTAATGCAAAAAAATTAAAGTATCTAACACGCATTACTACATTGCAGTTAAATATTTAACTTATTCCAACACGAAAAAAAGCATGAAATAACACTTTGATAAACACATCAGGACATCTTGTTTTAGTCACCCTGACAGGGCATTCAGTACAATATATATAAATTGGGGGTGTAACGGTTCACAAAACTCACGGTTCGGTACAGTAGAAAACTATCAATGCCTGAGAAATGTACTTGATTTTAAAATATATTTATTCATTACAACTAACATCATAAAGTTATTCTTTGACTTTGAACAATGATGGAACTATACCTGAGTGACCCATCTTCTGGGGTGTCTTCTTAGCAACACATAAGCATAACAAACAAAGACTGCTCCTTAATGTTATGTAGTATTGTTACTTACATCTTGTATTGTTACTTACATCTTGCCAAAGAGATTTTTTAATCGCAATGGGACTACCTGGTTAAATAAAGGTTCCTAGGGACAACCCGTGACACTACAGGTGGTGGAGAATGTGGGCAGTGGGGCCGAAGTGCTGATGATTGAGAGTGAAGATTTGGAGGACTTGACACAACTTTTTTCGGGACTTCAAACACCAGGCCACCAATCCCGGACGTGCCCCCACCTGTAGTGTCACGGGTTGTCCCTAGGGTGGGGCAGTGCAAAAGAGAGCGTAAAACAGGCACAATCAGACAGTATAAACAAAAATAAAGGTCCTTGGTATCTGTTCCTCCATGTTCGTCCTCTCTCCTACTCTGGGCCCAACTCCTCTCGCAGTGGTGCGACCCCCTCTGCCCTTTATTCAGTTTCCCAGCCCTGCCTCAATTAGGGGCCTTAAGCACCTGCAGCTGGGTGCCTGATGAGGCAGTCTGGGAGCTGTAGTCTCTAGCCCTGCGGCCATTTTGGGTTGTGGGACCTGATCCTGGGTGAGGATGTAGCGCCCCTCCACAACCTGTCCCCTTGTGATGCCACAGTATACAGATGAAAAGTCTGTCTCCTGTAAACATGAGTTTATGGTCTCAATCTCTAGTTTCAAGTCTTCTTCAAGACAGCATGATGTTCATTTAGTAAATAATGGTCCATTTAGAGTCAAACAGAGGGCGGGCTTACTGATTGGTCAATATTGTTAGGTTATCCGTCTATCACACACTGGCCTTAACCCTCCTGACCCGTTTCGAAGTTTGAAAATCTAGAAAAAATATTTTAAAGTACTTTTTCTGTATGAAACTCATTCTGCTTGCCTTAATTAGTGTAATCAACGTTAAAAATAAATAAAATGGTTCATATCATACCCCTGCAGGTTTATATTACAGAGATGATGTTTGACCCGGCAGTGAAAGTGGAGGCTATAAGGGGTCAACACACACACGGCCCGCCACTGCATTTCAGCAACAAAGCCATTCAAAGTTTTCAAAAGCATTGAGACAAAAGAAACTCACCACAAAATGACATTCAAATACAATTAAAAGCATTAAAGAGCCAAGAGACGAGGAAACTAAGACTAGTTAAAATAGAATAGGACGGGAAGAGACAGTTGTAGCCGACCTGCAGTTTTCTGGGAGTTTACTCCAGATAAATGCTGTATGGACACGTTTTAATAAATCCTGCTGAGACATAAATCCTTTAATCCTTGGCGGAATGAACTCCCCACTGACGTCAGGACAGCAGAGTCGCTGCCCATCTTTCATCAGGCTGAAAACTCACCTCTTCAAGAAGGCCTACCCTGAGCCTTCCACCTAGCACTTATTGTATTCGTATTAGTTTGTGGCACTTATTGCATTTGTTTGTTTCTGAACTGTACGTTTGCTCTGGTTTATGCTCTTAGATGCTTGTTTAAAAAAGGAGATGCACTTGTGACTTCTGGTGACTAGTAGTTCTCTTGAATACCGATGTTGAATACACTTATTGTAAGTCGCTTTGGAAAAAAGCGGCTGCTAAATGACTGTAATGTAATGTAATGTAATCCTTGATCTATCCTGAAGGTGCTTGTAGGCTGACTTTGTAATTGTCTTCATGCGACTGTTGCAATTCAGAGTCCCTAGCTACACCGAGATTCCTGGCTTGGTCTCTGGTTTTCAACATTGTCAATCTAAGCAGAGCACTGACTTCTAATTGTTCGTCCTTGGCTTCAAAACAACTACCTCACCTTTGTCTTTTTTCAGTTTTGCTCGTACTGGACAATAGTCCCCTGGTGATATGGTTATGTAACATAGTGTGTCAACTGCTTAATTACGATAACTTATTTTGTTGTTTTTCCAAAGCTTCTCTGAACCACCTGAGGGACCCGGTGAGCCTGCAAAGGTAAGTCCAAAGAACAGGAGGCTTAATCCGGAGTGGACGAGCATCAAGTTGTTGGTGCAACAAGGCTCCTAGACCTCCAGGCATTGTGAAGCACCAGGAACAAGGTGGATCTATTCAGGTAAGTCCACCTGAACCCCCCCCCCCCCCCCGCCCCCCCAGACATTGAACGTCCTTCTGACTAGAGACAAAAACACATGCATCATCTGCATAAGCAGATACACTCGGAGGACGATCAAGACTGGAGGACCCCGGCAGAGAGAGACCGCTGAGTCGACCTCTCAACCTGCACAGCAAGGGCTCAATGGCTAAGCTATATAGTTGACCTGAAATAGGACAACCCTGTCTTTTCCGTCGCTGTACAGGGATTGGCCGACTCAGCCCTGCCCCCGTCTTCACTAAACATTGAGCACCACTGTACAATAAACCAACCCAAGCCAGAAAATCACCAAAACCAAAAGCAGAAAACATATATGAGTGATCCACCCTTCAAAGGCTTTCTCCTGATTCAATGACACGATACCAAAGTTTACATTTCTTCTGCACAAATCAAAAATGTCTCATGAGGAACATGGTGTCCATAATTGTCCTGTCAGGTACACAATAAGTTCTGAATGTACAACTAAGTTCAGGATGGCCTTAAGTCTGTTAGATACGGCTCTGGAAAGCACCATCTAGACTTCTAGAGGAATGATCTATGCATTCTTTAAAAGTGTTATTCAAACTGTTCTCACTTATTGAAGTGCCTGTTCATCGTCCCACCTTCACTTTCTATCATACTTTATGCTTGATGATTTAATAACGCAGTGCATCACTTGTGGGCGGGGATTGTGAGCAGCCACCTACTGTGTTATAGGATTACAAGTGCTCGATGTCGTATCATGTTAGCAGTTTAGTAATGTAAAAGAAATCCATATCTTCACATAAGCTACTGATAGACACCGCAACTGTAATATTGCAACTGTATGCATCTATTCTCTCGTGTGTAGTGTGATGTCTCCTTAATTGTGACACAACCAAGACGAGTCCCATGATCCCCTGGAGACCGTGATAATGACGCTGACAGGTGGGGGGCGTGTACAACGAGGTGGTTGGACTTTATGCTGTCTCTTGAGGCTGTTTGAGGCATGATACAGCAAAACTACTTTACATGGATTTGAATGCACGTGACTGTCATGTAATGGGATATTGGTGGGTAGATTAGAAAGTCCAGAAGTCGAAGGCTTGTTGGAGCCAGTATGTGGCGCCGAGCAAGGACCCCCAAACCTTGTTTATTATCCACACTAATCTACTCCCAGAACCAGGGACCGGTATGAGCTCAACATGGTGACATAATGCAATTGGCTGCTGTTTTCCGAGAGGTGACTTCATACGGAGAGCAAAATAATACGAATGCCATGTTTGCGCTCCCTTCTCTGTTTGCCCTTGGTGCCGGGCAGCGCAGAAGATTAGACATTTTTACTGTACCAATTAAGAGATATTTCAAAGTAAATGTCGTACATTTGAGTCGAGAAAAGATCTAATAAATGGATATTTGAAGTGTAATCAAAAGTATTTTCTCAATAAGATCAGACAATGACGTGTCTGTACATGATCACTGTACAGAGTTGTTTTCTGGTCAGGGCCGTTTTCAGCGAACATTCCAATAAAAATGCACTTTAAATATTGATAAAAAAAAGATCGTATGTTTTCAGTTGATTTAATGGTGTTAAACTACTACTTATATTAATAAAGACACAGTTATCACTGTCAGAGTGGAGATGTTTTCTCTGTAGTCTGTTACCTGTTAACAAACTGCACATACACGGATGAAGACACTGCACACAAGTCCCCAATAGACTGAATCACTTTAGAAATATTTTTTGGCTCAGTCTACAGTTGTTTTTGGAATATATTTCTTCATGAGGATATTATTTACTGCCTTTTCTTTAGCATGTTAGTATTCCATGTTACTGTCTTTTATTCCACAGAAAAGCTGCACAAAGCTTTTCATTGACCAACAAAGACCAACAAAGGTCCCAAGGCCAAAGTACAATACTGTTTTCAGTGATAAAGTTTCTCTTACACTGGCTGTTTGAAGGTGACATTTCAGAAAAAAAACTGTCCCTATTGGACATGCGTCTGTTTTTTGCCCTATTGGCTTTGGTTGTCTCTTTTCGCGCCCTGAAATATGTCTCCAGCACGCCTCTGTCCATATGTGGCACAAAGCTTGGGTGTAGGATTTGTTATACTGTGGTATTGCTACCCTGACTTCAGAAAAGGATCTGAATACCTCTTCCACTTCAACATTAATTATTTGTTTTACAGCAACCATCAGTTGAACAGATAACATTCAAACTGGTGCGTTCAAGGACAGACATTCTGCATCCCTCTTTCTACCACTTGATACTGCAGATGTACAAATTAGTCTGATGAAAAAAAGACACTGCACACAAGTCCCCAATAGACTGAATCACTTTAGAAATTCTTTACTTTTTGAGCCGTTAAATGTCAACCAAATTTTTTTGGTTTTCTTTATGCTTTTAAAACATTCATTTATCTGTTTATTATTTATTATTTATGTGACCTGTGATTTAATTTGTACATTTTAAGTCCACAAATGTTATGCTTTGTGGCACTCAGCACAGTGGTCAGTTTTTGAACACCACAATGTATTAAATAAATACAAATACTGTGATTTGTTCACACTTTTTGACTCTTTAATGAACCTTTTCCGGAGAAAAAAATGCGGGGATATTCAATTTTCCGTCTTCAAAACGTCAAAAGTGAGTCATATTTATGATCATAAAGCGATAATATGATTTGTGTTGCTGGTGTCTGTTGGCTCATATCTCAGCGATAGTATGACGGAGAGAAATGTTACGGATATGTCCGTAATTGTTGTGGTGTTGGCTTGTTTTGTGCTATCTCGCTTTGTCTGTTAGCATGTAGCTTCGAGTATTCTGTCCAGAAATGTGCCGCGTGTGCACACAAAATGCGAAATATGAATATGGTATTTTGTAGTAATGCTAGTAGTTTGTGACTGAGTTGTTTGGGAGTATGTTCAACGGCTTTGATAGTCTTTTAGCCCTGCTTGTGAAGTTTTACGAGGTATGCGACATCATTATATTCGTTTTGTAATGAATATTTATTTTTGATGTTTTATGAAATACAGTCTGAATTGTGCCCCCTGAGGTACTCTCGGGTAACAAAGTCAAGAGATGAACACAAATACTTGTAATGAACTGTCATTGTAGGCAGACTAAATATTATTTTCCCCATCAGAATAGAAAGGCTCTGGAGAGACGTCTATGGCGGCGTACTTGATCTCTTCTACACCATCTTTACCAACCTTGAGAGAGAAGGCCTTCTCAATCCTGACAACCAAATGCATCTCTCTGCTCTGCACTGGTGCTTCGTACCCCACATACAGAAGCACCTTCAGTTTGTCCAGCATGGCTGCAACTGCCACCGACTACACACTGAGGGAAACCAGTCCCCGCTGCAACTGTGGACTCTCCATGAACATGAGGCACAGCAGGACCAATGCAGGTTTGGATTTATTCTGTCATTTTATCTTTACTATGACCGTACTTTCCTATATGGGACAATGTCAACATGAACCCCACTGTATCTAACATTACACACAGTTTTTACATTATAAATAATGTCGGGAAGGTTCATTCCAAAGTGCATGCATCAGAAGCATCATGTAACTAATAGAGGCCTGTAAATGTGTTCATTGTTGTTCTGCATATCATGGCCACTTTCAAAACTTCAATAAGGTGTTGCTAAAATGTTGTGATCGAACAAGGAGCAGCATTTTAGAGAGATAGTTATACATCGTAGCTCCCTATAGTAATTCATTGGCTCTTTCTGATGCCATAGCTGTTCATGACATCATCCAGAATCCAAGGAAATGATAAAACAAGTGATATTTCATACAAGGTTCGAAAAAAGGAACAGACTGAAAATGACAGTTCTGTAGACATGTTGACCAGAATAACTTAAACATTACTTTCGTTTAGACTGACATTTTCTGAATCACAAGGCTCGAGGAACTGCAACACGCATCCTGTTTCAGAACAACACGAATAAAGAACAGCAATTCAATCGGTCTCTGTTGTAACAGTCTCCCGATCACGATCTTTACAACAATTAAACTGGGAAGAATGGGATTAAGCCTACGAGACAATGGTTGAAGACAAATATGCATCACCACATTGTGTGTGAGTGTTCCACACTAACAGAACTAGGTACTACTTTACATCACTCATTCAACTGCTTTTATACTGTAATTCAGTATTGTGGCTGGCCAAGCAAGACAACAGATGCTACACGATTACTAAAGTGTCCAGAGTGATATATTGATGTACAGTCTCCTTAGACCAATCCAAAGCCAGTGTCAGTGCTACAAATAGCAAGAATGTCTCTATTGTAGCGTGAACGGATCCCACCCCGGGGAAAGCGGGACAGGCTTGCGCACCTAACACGGCGGTTACTCCGTCGGCTGTCCCACCTGCGAGGATATACGTCCCTCTTGGAGGTGTCCAAACAATACCGTAGGCCTTTTATCTCACCCCGTAGCTGAATCGTGAGGATAAACAGCAGAATAGAAAATGAGAAATTTTAAATTCTAATAATCCAAATTGTAATTGGATCAGGGCATAGTTGTTATTTTAAAGAACCATACTGGAGGTTTTTGCATGGCAACACAGTTTTTTAATTAGTTTCCTTCTTTTTCGGCAGCAATTATTAGTGTCAGTTCATTTCTATGAAACTCAACTCGTAAGGACTTCAGGACACCATGTTTGAGCAGTACTTGTTCATGCAGTGATGCGATGTGGGTTTAACTTAAAGAGATCAAATGCTGACTGTGATCATTTCAATGCAACACGTTCCAGATCTCACCAGGTTAATGTTTGTTGTAATGAAGTGAAACAATGGCTGCCAGAGGGTAGAAAACACATGTCATTTCTGAGAAAGTCATTTGTGTGAGTTCAGAGGAGTGTTTCTGACTCAGCATCATGGGGTCACTTACCTGTGGTGTGCACTGCACATCAGATGCTCTTGGAAAAAGGGGAATTGTGTCTTTCCTCTCAGTTAGCAACGGTCAGATTACTGTCTCTTTTAACCCCTTCAGAACTGTTTCACTTGTCTTGAGGTTCTTCCAAGGACCTGCAAAACATTTGCATCACAACAGAAAAGCAAAGCAGCCGTACTAATCTTTAACTCGTAGTCTAATTAGCATTACTTAATAAACTCATCAACATCTATCTGTGTTTGTCACAAAAAAGACAAAATGTGAAAGACAAAATGTTGTCCTACATCAGAACTTCAACTCTGACTCGTCGGTCTGGTTTATATGATCTGTTAAGTACAGATCAGAATACTCACAGCATGGAGGAGCAGTTTGTCCAGCAGCCATCTTCTGTTGTCAGATGTGACTGCAGGCAAATCCCATGACAGTGCCAACTCATTGATTATGTTTTTTTTCTTCAGATGACAAATCTGCTGTCCCCTCCAGCCAATAGTGACAATTAGAATAGATTAGAATTCCTGATTTATCAAGACTTGCATAATATTCAGATTTGATACAACAAATAGGGAAAGGACAACTTGTCAATAACTATCAATCACACGGTTGACAACACCCACTGGTCTCAAACCACATGCCAACTAATGTAATGTTGTATCCCTTTTAAACTGCATGTTGGGAACCTGTTAAAACTGTGTTTGCTCTAAAAACACATTTTACATGACGACATCAGTCACTCACTATAATTACATGTTTTAAAGAAATGGACTTACGTTTATGGTTTTAATATTGCTTCAGCACCCCCTGCTGGTTTAAATTAGTACATTATGTGATTGTGGTATTATAAATCTCTGAGAACAATTTCTGACATCAGGTATTACTTTTATTGTCCTTGCTGGGCTGAGTCCTCCAAGGCATGGAGGAATGAATGACCAATCATTCGGCCAGCAACAACAAAGAAGTCACTCTCCAAAATCACCAATTGCTGGATCTCCTGAAAAAGCAACACACACAGTACAGACATCGTTAAATGAATATATGATTTTGTATCTTTAGTTTTGCGTGTGTAACCAATTTACCCTCGAGTGTGCATGTCAAGGGCCAAGCCCACTCAGCATTAGACCTCTTATGAAAAGAAAGGACTGTCCTCTGCACTGTCTCCAAGATCCATGGTAAGATAGAATGATTTTCCAGTTGCATGCTGGCTTAAAATGTCTTCTTTCAATCTCTTTGTTGCTTCACTGGGATTTGAAAGAATTTTCCAATCTAAAAAGAGTTTTTAAATTATTCCAATTAACACTGGATGAATTTATATGTAGAGAGCAACAATTTATTGCAATAAATGATGTAACACACCTGGGAAGCCTCTCTCCTCAGTGGGATCTAGGTCAACTATCTCAGGAGCAGCCACATGTCCCTGCGAGGTGGCACGCAGTAGTTTGTTGCTGGCCCTTGTTGTCTCACTTCCCTGTATTCTTGTCAACATGCTCACAAATCTACCTTCACTTCAGGAGGCACTTTCTGTGGTCACCACAGTTTCTACCTCACCACTGCTCTGTGATGGTCTTGGGTAAAGAGAAGCATGTTTTGTTATTGGGGCCAGTATATTTTATATTGCATTACACATTCACAAAAACACTGCAACTAGAAAAGAATGGTCATGAATAGAATAGAATAAATCCATTCAAATTCAACTTTCCCTCAAGACCAATATTCAGGATCATACAGTATCCTCCATCCACATTCAACATGCTTTACATCTTCTGGCAGACTCCAGAGCCTAATGCTTAATGTCTGATGTACGACTACTTGAGTGCTTGACAAATGTGACGTTTTAGTTCTGTAGAGCGATACCTCGCGCACTCATCACTGTGAGCCTTGATTCTTGTAAAAGGGAACTCCTCTCCACACGTCACACATTTCTGAGGTGGTCCAACTCGCTCATTACTGCATTCTGGTTGACATGCCTGTAAACAAGATCATTTAAAAATGTAACACAAGTTATGTTCATACTCTGGCATTTTCATATGGGAACACCAATTTAAAAGTGAGGATCTTACAGGCTCCAGATTCAGGTTTCTTTGGAGTGGTCGGATGAAAATTGTAGCGTGACCAGTCTGTGTTTGTGGATCTTTCAAATGTCTCACATGGTAACCCTCATTGGGACATGGTATGATGATCAGTTGGCGACTTCGTGTTGTTCCAGAGATTTTCCAGAGTCCTTCTCCCTCCAATGTATGGACCGAACAGCCTTGAAACCTCGGCTAGAATCAAGTGAAGAGGATAAGCTATAATCACTACAAGAGAATAACGACGTTGCAGAAGCAACATATTGGCTAACGATATCATCGCACACTTTACAGGAATGCGGTCTGACGCACAGCATGAATACATAAATCACTCATCACCGGCGACAGTAATTGAGTCTACACAAGTGATTTAGCATGGGAAAGTGATCCCTGCAGAAACCTACCGTCCACTGGGTGCCTGAGCGTAATGTGGCGGCCGCCATGATTAATATGAGATGTGGTTTATAGATCTCCAGCAATATGTTTGTTAATGTTTGACGAATCTGGCGACAGAGACAGAAAGCAGCTGCTGCGCACGGACGAGAAACCAGGAGGTTCAGAAACCAGTAGAGACGTAGCACCGGCACAGGGTAATAGCGCAGCGGCTAACGTTAGCTTGTCAGTTACGAACGTCACGTAACTTAACCTATCACTTTAACACACATGTGATGTTATAATATCTCTTATCTTGCTTTAACATTAGTATCGGTGACATTCGAGTGAGTTGAAACCCAATACTTGCATTTAAAAGTGAAAGCTGTCGCTTCTCCGGCTCCCGCATCACTCGCCGCCATGCTGGTTCAAATAAAATCCTCACCGGCACGCAATGCATCTCGGGATATGCGGGATTGAGGCGCATAGAATGGCATGACGTCACACATGATTCGTCAAGATCAATGACGTCACAAAGACATGCGATCAAAGTAAAAAAAACTGTATATACCCCAGACGTTACTTGCCCAAACTAGTTAACTTTCAAGAGAGACCAGTACAGTGCTTCCACTGAAGAAAGATAAATATGGATCCCGCACCATTTATTGCAATTTGTGAGCAAATTGATGTCCAGTCGGCCCCAATGAATCACCTTGAGCAGGAGCTAAAGAGGGCTAAGCATGACAATGATGTCCTTGAGCAGGAGCTAAAGGGGGTTAAGCATGACAATGATGTCCTTGAGCAGGAGCTAAAGGGGGTTAAGCATGACAATGATGTCCTTGAGCAGGAGCTAAAGGGGGTTAAGCATGACAATGATGTCAAGTCGGTCCAAATTAATGACCTTGAGCAGGAGCTAAAGAGGGCTAAGCATGACAATGATGTCCTTGAGCAGGAGCTAAAGGGGGTTAAGCATGACAATGATGTCCTTGAGCAGGAGCTAAAGGGGGTTAAGCATGACAATTATGTCCTTGAGCAGGAGCTAAAGGGGGTTAAGCATGACAATGATGTCCTTCAGCAGGAGCTAATGATGTCCTTGAGCTGGAGCTAAAGGGGGTTAAGCATGACAATGATGTCCTTGAGCAGGAGCTAAAGGGGGTTAAGCATGACAATGATGTCCTTGAGCAGGAGTTAAAGGGGGTTAAGCATGACAATGATGTCCTTGAGCAGGAGCTAAAGGGGGTTAAGCATGACAATGATGTCCTTGAGCAGGAGGTAAAGGGGGTTAAGCATGACAATGATGTCCTTGAGCAGGAGCTAAAGGGGGTTAAGCATGACAATGATGTCAAGTCGGTCCAAATGAATGCCCTTGAGCAGCTTGATGAGAAACCAGCTCCAGCTGCTGAGACTCAGACCAGCCGTTGGGCTCGTTGTGCCAAAGGTCTACTGAAAGCAGCATTGTTTGCTGGCATCGTTGTCGCTGCAATAAAAATAGCGTCAAATTGAAAGTGACTGAAGAATGCGACGCGTCACAGATCAAATGGTGATTAGCACAAAGATAACATGTTGTGAGTGTGATGCCCACCAATGTGTTGTCACATGTGTGTTATGTATTTTGTTTTCATCCACAGCCAATATGTTTTAAAGTGAGCATACTTGTTTATTCCAGCAATAGTTGTTGGCAATAGAATAGCAATAGAATAGTTATTAAGGACTTTCAAGAGACACCATTACAGTGCTTCCACTGAAGAATGATAAACATGGATCCGGCACAATTTATTGCAATTTGTGAGCAAATTGATGTCAAGTTGGCCCAAATGAATCACCTTGAGCAGGAGCTAAAGGGGGTTAGGAATGACAATGATGTCCACTCTGCCCGAATTAATGACCTTCTGAAGAGGGCTAAGCATGACAATAATGTCCAGTCAGATGTCCAGTCAGCCCGAATGAATCACCTTGAGCAGGAGCTAAAGAGGTCTAGGAATGACAATGATGTCCAGTCGGCCCAAATTAATGTCCTTGAGCAGGAGCTAAACTGGGCTGAGTATGACAATGATGTCAAGTCAGCCCGAATTAATGACCTTGAGCAGCTTGATGAGAAACCAGCTCCAGCTGCTGAGACTCAGACCAGACGTTGGGCTCGTGGTGCCAAAGGTCTACTGAAAGCAGCATTGTTTGCTGGCATCGTTGTCGCTGCAATAAAAATAGCGTCAAATTTAAAGTGACTGAAGAATGCGACGCGTCACAGATCAAATGGTGATTAGCACAAAGATAACATGTTGTGAGTGTGATGCCCACCAATGTGTTGTCACATGTGTGTTATGTATTTTGTTTTCATCCACAGCCAATATGTTTTAAAGTGAGCATACTTGTTTATTCCAGCAATAGTTCTTGGCAATAGAATAGCAATAGAACAGGGGCATGGCTTTGTCCAAGGAGCTTTGCGTGCCTCAAATGAGAAGAATGTTGCACACACTTGTTGAGGCCAAACATGTAGAGGAGTCAGTGTGTGATGACATCCTCTGAGAGTTCAGTGAGTTTTGTGACTCAGCTGCTCTTCAGGCCAACTTCAGGGAGTTTGACCCCAAGACAAACAGAGTGGATACCCTCCTGTATGAGACAATGGGGTCGAAACCAGCATTTTCCAGAGTGTGGGATGTGGTGAAGGTAGTGCTTGTCCTGTCGCATGGACAGTGTTGAGCGTGGATTCTCAATCAACAAAGAAATGATTGTAGAGAATCAGAAGGAGAAGTCCCTGGTGGCTCAGAGACTCATCGTCGACCATGTCAGGTCTGTTGGGGGTCTAAACAACGTACAGATCACCAAAGAGCTGTTGTTTTCAGCTGCAAGAGCCAGGCAGAAGTACCATGGGTACTTGGATGAAGAAAAGAGAAAGAAGGAGAGGCAAGGCATAGTAGTAGTAATAGCTGTAGTAGTGGTCGTAGTATTTAATATAACAGTAGTAGTAGTAGTAGTAGTCGTAGTCGTAAAAGTAATGGCAGTATTTGAAGTAGCAGTAGTAGTAGTACTAGTAGCAGTCGTACTAATAGCTGTAGTAGTATTACTACTGGTAGCAGCATGAATAGCAGTAGTAGCTGACAATTATAGTAGCAGTTGTAGTATAAGTAATAGTAGTAGTGGTAGTAATAGCAGTAGTGGTAGTAATAATATTGATGGTAGCAGAGGAGACAGAATCATAATGTTAGATAAACACAAACCGGTTATTAAATGACAGGCTCATCACAAGCATTTCAGTTAGGATTCATTCTGTGGGGCTTTTATTTTAAAATGGCGTGTGTGTGTGTGTGTGTGGGGGGGGGGGGGGGTGGAGGGTGGAAAGACCTCTAAAGAGTCCTAAGACCTGAATGACTGTATGAGAGAGAGACAGAGAGAGAGAGGAGTGTATGTGCGCGTGTGTCTGTGAGTCTGTGTGTTTGTAAACATCACAAATTTCTGGCTCAATCGCGAACACCTGTGTGCCTGAAGCCATTTCATGGCGATAACACAGGGAAACACCTCTCAAACAAATCATCAAAACTCCCATAACCGTAGCTCCTATTGCTCTGATATTAATAATTGAGAGGAAGGCTGAGTTGACGAACAGATCCTGTAAAAATTGTGTCTGTAGTTTAAAAAATGTGGTTTAACTGGCGATCTAGAAATGGGGTACCGTGTTCTGTGGAAGATGTTTTTGAAGCAAAATTTAACATTGGTCTCTATGGAGCAGAAAGTTGGTTTTCCTGTCAATTAATGGCTTCTGTGTCAAATGTGGAAATCTGTGGAATCTGTGATTCCACAGTAATGTTTCTACAATAAGGACAATATTAGCTACTTTTACATCCAGAAATGATGCATGAAGAGTGAAGATTGTGGACACAGTGGCAAAACACAAATGTTTTTTTCACAAGAATCTCAAGCTGCTCTTCACTCTAGCAGTGACATCACGCACTCTAAGCTGTGCAATACACACCCATTATAAAGTCAGAAAAGGGCTGAAAAATCATAAAAATTAAATTGCTGCAGTTCAAAAAGTTTAAAAGATATCGGAAAGCTGAATTACGCGGCAATAGTTCAGAGTTTTCTCAACATTTGAAAGTTGAAATGGTGTCTTTCGCTGAAAGTATGAGGAAGTTGAAGGATTTGAAAGTTGAAGAAGTTTAAGAGGATTTGAAAATATTCTCCATAGAAACCCATTCAAAAAAAAGTTGCTAAAAGCTTAATAATTCAAAAAGTTTAAAGGTTAGAAATATGAAGAGACATAGCAGGGATGAGCTGAAGGAGCTGAACATTTTGATAGTTGAACGGTTTCTGTAGCTTAAAAAATGAAGAAGAAGAAGCGACGAAACAGGGGGGGGACGGAAGAAATAGTGGAATAAAGAAAACAGGATAACAATAGTTGGAATGCTTAACAGCATTCCAACAATTACAACACATTCAATGTAATTACAGCACATTCAATGTATGACACAACCATGGCAGGAGGCAAGACCTGGTCCAGGTATAACCCGGATACACAGGAACCTGTGAGGTGAGAAAGCACAGAGACTCTGGTGAAGAAGCAGGTCAATAATGTGCATTAATGGTATCGGTAATATGAAATAGTAATGTGAGTAATAATAAAAGTGATATTAGCAGTTGGAGTCAGCAGGGCCATGGTAGGAGGAAGGACCAGGGTCGAGATGAAACCATGCTCCATGGAAACCTGTGAGGAGAGAAAGCACAAGGACTCCGGGGAAGAGACAAAATCAGTACTGTGCATTAATGGTATCGGGAATAGGATTAATAATGTTAATAATGAAGATCGTAGTAGGTGTCAGCAGGGCCATGGATGGTTGAAGAACCAGTGTCCAGATGAAACTGCGGTCATGGGAACCTGTGAGGCGAGAAAGCACAAATACTCCGGGGAAGAAGTAAAGTTAGCAATGAGCATTAATGGGACATCAATGCATACAGACAGAGGTGAAGAAGAGGAGGAGAGAGGTGCTCAGTGTATCCAAGGAAGTCCCCCTGTAGTTTTTGCCTATACCAGTTTGTCCATGGGCCGGTCCAAGGCAAGCCAGAGCCAGCCCTAACTATAAGCACTGTCAAGGAGGAAAGTCTTAAGCCTACTCTTAAATGTGGTGAGTGTGTCTGCCCCCCGGACTGAAACAGGAAGCTGGTTCCACAGAAGAGGTGCTTGATAACTGAAGGCTCTGGCTCCCATCCTACTTTTTAAGACTCTAGGAACCACAAGTAACCCTGAATTAATGGAGCGCAGCTCACTAGTAGGGCAGTGTGGTACTATAAGCTCTTTAAGATATGATGGAGCCTGACCAATTCGGGCTTTGTAGGTAAGGAAAAGCATTTTAAATTCTATTCTAGATTTTACAGGGAGCCAGTGCAGAGAAGCTAATACAGGAGTAATATGATATATTTTCTGAGTTCTTGTTAGTACACGAGCTGCAGCATTCTGAATCAACTGGAGAGATCTAAGAGACTTATTAGAGCAGCCTGAAAATAAGGAATTGCAGTCATCTAGTCTAGAGGTAACAAATGCATGAACTAATTTATCTGCATCGCTTTGTGACAGGATGTGCCTGATTTTTGAAATATTACGTAGGTGAAAAAAGGCAGTCCTAGAAATTTGTTTTATCTGAGAGTTGAAAGACAAATCCTGATCAAAGGTAACTCCAAGATTCTTGACGGTGCTGCTGGATGCCAGCGCAATGCCATCTAGAGAAACTATATCATTAGATAACTGATTTCGGAGGTGTTCTGGGTCTAGTAGAATAACTTCAGTTTTGTCTGAGTTTAACATCAGGAAGTTGCAGGTCATCCAGGTTTTTATGTCCTTGAGGCATGCTTGCAGTTTAGCGAGCTGGTTGGTTTCATCTGGTTTGATCGATATATATAATTGAGTATCATCTGCATAACAATGAAAGTTTATAGAGTGTTTTCTGATAATATTGCCTAAAGGGAGCATATATAAGGTGAACAAGATTGGTCCAAGCACAGAACCTTGTGGAACTCCAGAATTGACGTTGGTCTTCATCGAGGCTTCATCGTTTACATAAACAAACTGAGATCGATATATGGGTGGATGGGTAGATGGATGGATGGATGGGTAAATGGATGGATGAATGGATGAATGGATGAATGAATGGAAGGATGGATGGATGGATGGATGGATGGGTGGGTGGATGGATGGATGGGTGGGTGGATGGGTAGATGGATGGATAGCTGGTGGGATAGATGGATGGGTGGATGGATGGATGGATGGGTGGATAGATGGCTGGATGGGTGGATGGATAGATGGATGGACAGGATTCACACAGTGAGTTTGAACTGGTCTCACCTTGAGAGGTCTGGGTCTGTCCGGCTCTTTCCAGCGGAGGTAGATCTGTCCAGCGATGGACAGGCCCATGAAGAACCAGTAGCTGAAGCTGTAGTAGTTGATGAGCTGGAAGACGTCCTCCACTGTCAGGTAGATCAGCGACTGCGACTGCGATCAGGGACTGACCGCACGCGCCAAGCAGGGACTCACCGTTCACCGGGCGTGGGGTTAGGGGTTAGGAGCGTGGAGTTAGGGGCGTGGGGTTAGGGGTTAGGGGCGTGGAGTTAAGGGTGTGGGGTCACCGTTCGCCAAGCAGGGACTGACCGCACGCGCCAAGCAGGGACTCACCGTTCACCGGGCGTGGGGTTAGGGGTTAGGGGCATGGGGTTAGGGGCGTGGAGTTAGGGGTGTGGGGTCACCGTTCGCCAAGCAGGGACTGACCGCACGCGCCAAGCAGGGACTCACCGTTCACCGGGTGTGGGGTTAGGGGAGAAGGCTCTCTGCTTCGGCCCTATCCCAAAGAAGACACGTCACACGTCATTCTTTGTCACACGTCATAAACATTCTAATTTATTCAGAACATTCATGTTCCATCCAGCATTCCATTCTATTCTTAATGGCATTTTTTGAATTATTATATGAATTATTTTAAGAATTATTTTATGAATTATTTTATGAATTCACTATTTGCTAGTTCTGCGATCACCAAGTTTGCCATGGCACAGTTTTCACAAAACTCCACACATTATGACCCATTTACAGTACGATCGGAAAAGATTGTACAGACGGAAAAGATTGTACTTTTTTTGGGACAAACGTTTCGCTCAGGAACTGATACGGAAGTGCACTTACGCGATGGAAAACTCAGAGTTAAGTTGAAAGGACGCGCGGATCCGGGCCAGAAAGAATGACTGCTATGAGAGCAGTTTACCTTGAATAAAATAATTGTAAAAAGTTTATATTTGTTGCATAGTTGAAAGCCATTAACAGCATGGGATCATGGATTTTGATATTGTATTTAAAGGAACTGTGTGTGTGTGTCATTTCTTGCAATCTACTGACAGAAATGGAGTTCAAATATTATGAATATGTTTTCTTTAGTGTACAATCACCTGAAAATAAGAATTGTTGTGTTTCCGTTACCTTAGAATGAGACGTTTATACTTATATTATATTATGGCAAACAAGAGCAGTTTCAGTTGGTTGCAATCTGCAACCTCATGGCTAGATGTCTCCAAATACATATTGGCCCTTTAATAAAAGCTTTTTACAGAAACAGAATAATAATAATAATAATAATAATACATTTTATTTATATAGCGCTTTTCATGACACTCAAAGACACTTTGAAACAAAGTACACAATAATAGTCATACATTAAAAGCAGTTTTGAACAGGTGAGTTTTGATTTGTGATTTGAATGTGGAAAGGTCAGTGCAATCTCGGATGTTTTTGGGGAGAGAGTTCCAGAGGGAGGGGGCAGATATGGAGAAGGCTCTGTCGCCCCAATAAATAATACACTATAAACTATACATTTGTAATGTGGCCAAATCATTGAACTGTAACTTGAAAGCTTTGAAACATAATTAGAAAACTGGAGAAGAGAAGTTAAAAAAAAGATGGTTTATTGAGGTATTCTTTGTACTTCACTGCATTTGACTTCACTGCCATGAGGGTCAATTTTGTGCTATCATTGCATGATATCTCAAAAACTAATGTAGCCCAATGTTCTCTGATGTTCCAGCCGAACAGTGAGGATCATGCTTTTATGTGTTATTTTATAATTCCTGTTCCACAAAGGGAACATTTATTGCAACCTCTTCACATTGACAACACAGAAAAGGAGTTTTAGACGGTAACAGTAATCTTTCTTCTGTTCATTACTGCATATAGGTATGGCATCATTACAAGCAATCGCCACCAGGTGTCACTTTTGAACAATATTACACAGTTGGACAATCTGCATGGCTATCAGTATTTTGACATGATGTGTGACAGACTAATAATTCCCAAAGAATGCATTTGACTCATTGTGCTGTTCAGTCTGGCAGCAGGCAGATCATTGGTCGAGTCTTCAGCTGAGATTTTCCAAAGCACCAACCGTGCCGTCAACAACTGGACCAAAACCTTCAGTAAACTATATGCACTTAGGTATCCCATGTCCTAAGTTGACTTGTTGGACAGACAGGATAGTAAAAATGTCTTCCTCATCCCACACCTTTCTGTTTTTTTCTATCACTGTATTTAACATAGTTGTAACTCTGTAATGTTTCCTCCCTTGGGAACTACAGTACTGAAACATGCAGTGATAGTTTCAGTGTTCACTTTCACTAACCTGTTTCCAGCATAAAATTAATGTGTGGTTTCATAACTGACATGATTATAATTTGTAGCATAACTTCAGGACAGAGTAATAAACTTGCTGTGTGTGGGTGTGTGCGTAAAGGAAACTTAACTCCATGACAACCGGTGGTTGTGGTAGTGGAAGACGTGGGTGTACTCTGACCCCCATCATCTAACCTAACTGGCCCTTATAGTTCCCGTGGAGGTGTGTTTACCCTGCACATACCTTCGACCGCACTGCTGACAACAATGAGCTCCAAACCCTTCACACAGACTCAAGGCTCCAGCATGCGTCGTGGCAACCTGGTGTGGCAACACGCACAGAAATAGCATCAGCGAGCTACATGAGGCCTTGCACTGAAAAAACGGTATGTTTTCACTGTAGAGCCTTGACATTCTTGAAGGCTCTGAGTTTGTGTGTGTGTGTGTGTGTGTGGGTGTGTGTGTGTTCCTGTTGCTTTGCATTGCAGCCCAGTATGAAAGCTCCCCACTAATGTTCAAACATGCATTTGACTTCATCCGTCAATCTTAAGCCGTTACAAGCAGTACGTTTACTGTGATGTGCTCCAGTTTTCTATCTGAACCCCTGACCCTGTTGTGAATGTTAGGAGGTCAAAAGAAAAGTATTTCGGTTGGATAACATGAATAGCTTACTATCATGTATGACAAAGAAAAGCAAAAACAAAGATCCTCACATTTGAGAAGCTGGTATTATCTGTAGACTGACACATTATCTAATAAACTAATCATTTCACCTCTACACTTATTTCCTGACATGAAACTCTGGCAGGGGTAAGATTGAAATGCAACTATCAGGAATCCATAAAGAAAGTACAATTTGTAAATAGCATTAAAGGTGGTAAAGTATTATAACTATATGGACCTAAAGCACACGTGTTACAATCCTTAAAAGAATAAGGATATTCTGGAAATTAAAGCACTGGAACATTACAATAGATACAGTTTCATAAACATGAAGTGTTTTCATCATAAGCTTCAATATCGGTTTGAAGTTGAAGACACTAAATCTTTGCAACGCACTGCAGATGAGACATAATTTGCTGCATTACTATTGCGCAAAAGAAGGGAAAACAATTGTGGATTTAATTGGCTCATTTTGCACTGTCCCTAATATTGACCAATTACAAATGTGGATAGGCGGGGCTTGAATGTCGACCCCTTTCTTCCTTCGTTTGTCTGGTGGCAGAGGGAGGGGTATGCGCTGACTGTTGTTGTCTGTCGCTGCTGGGGACAGAGAGCTTCCAAGGTCGGTGAAAGTACAGCTGAGACCAACATTACATCCTCAAAAGTACTACCCCAAGAGACATACAGGTAGGTGTTTGTGTTAAACCAACTTTTATTCGTGTTTCGTGGACGTTGGAGTTGGTATTTACTTCACCTGGTGTTGTGCCAAGTTGTGTATCCCCGTCAAATCAGTGACTGTCAAACGAGCTCACATGGGAAGAGATGCCGGGGGAGGACTTGCTAGCCTTGCTAGCTAAAACTAGCCGCTTTTGGGCGCTGAAATTAGTTACGTGGTGGTATTAAACGTTGTGCAAGCGCGTGCAGACTTGTATTTAGCACTACGTGTGCCCTATTTAGTCTGTCTGACTATTTCATTCAGGATATGTTCTTTGCTGGACGGCAGTGCCCCAGCTAACAGGCGGACTGGCTAGCCAGCAGACTTAGCTTGTAAAAGTAGCAGCCGAATTGGAGCCACATTTGAGTTTCCCCGTTTTCAGTTTCCATAATGATTTGGTTATTGCTTTATTTCCACCCTCAATCGCTTGAATGAATGGACGAGTGGGTGGGTGAAGTGAAATACTTTGAGACCCCGGTTTGCTTCAAGTTATAACAATTTAACAACCGTTTCCATCCGCTATCACCGTGTTCAAACAACTTTGTAGACTAGTGTCAACCACAAACTGACAGCGAGGTGCTGTTCACTTACTGGCAGGTGGTTGTAACAAAATATGAGTTTCCCTTCTGCTCTTGTAATGTGAGATTTTCTTATCGTGTTTTACCAATATAAGAGATCTTTTATCCTGGTGTAGTGACTGTTTTTATGTTATCGGTTGTAGATGCCCGACAGCAGCAGCTGTTTCTTTCTCTTTTCTTAACATGAGTCAATGAGTGACTTTTTTTGCCCCATGGGATATTATTGGAGTACATACGTCATTCTATCCAATAACAGCAACACATCATTGGTCATGGTTCATTCGGTTCAGTATTATGAGTCACTGCGGTGCTGAGCAGTGGTGGTAACGTTACCCAGCAAAATCCAGTATGTGATGGAGGGGGATACAGTTACATAGTTGTTGGTATTGATTCTTTAAGAAATCAGTCATGACTAAGGATTTTCTCAAAACCGAGTCCACATTGGTCTTAAACACAGCAAACCAATGTGTTCGAACCAGTTACCTATCTAATGTTGGAGGTCTTGGAAAGTGTCAGGACTTACAATTAGTGACATATTTGTTGCCAGTTTTACATTTAACGTCAGCTTGAGACACCAAATGTTGGTGGTTCTGAGGAATGTGCTTTATTGTCGCTCTCAATGCACTGAAATGGCGCTCTTTTGTTTGAGAGGACATACAGCGACAGCTGCACTCCTCAACAACTCTGTGTGTGTGTGTGTGTGTGTGTGTGTGTTTTGTCTCGGTGGATGAACCTGATCTCTTATTGAGGAATTTGAATTGCTTTGCATGTTCTTTGCATGGCCTAGTCTAGCTGTGCGCCTCAGTATTCAGTATTTGCTCTGGCAGAGCAGTAGCTGTTGGATTGCAGTTTAACGTCTTGTAGTTTTGTTCTCTGGCCGCTCAGTATTTGCGTCTGTGACAGAAAAACAGGATATGACATCGCACACCCTCTCAAACGCCGGCATTTTTTCACATTGTGGTTTTTGTATTACAGGTTGCCTGAGGCAAGCACAGGGGAAAGTCTTTGTGTTGCATCGCAGTGTTTCTATTAAGTACTGTTAGGCTGCCATAACTTCTGCAGAATACACACGATGAAAGGAACTTATAAACCATAGATAAGAAGATGTTTAGCATTATTATTTTGATCACTATAAGGCACGGGTGTAAAGCTGTAAAGTTTTACCACTGCAACCTCCACACTAATCGAAACAGAACCAAAATATGTATCGATATCATACCTAAAACAAAACTACACGTGAATGCATTTAATACATCACTTTTGGTGAATATGCCTTGTGACAATCAAAGAAACACAGTACCTACCTACTCGTAACACGGTTAGCTAGCTGGCTTCAATGCTACCCTTCTGATGATTGAATCATGGTGACTGCATTACAGTCATATCACACAGAGGCATCCAGCTGCTGCTTCAACATCTCACCAAGCCAGATAAAGGTAATGTGATATTCACACTTAGGCTGTCCAAATGCTTGCAGCAGCAGTTTTTGTTTGTTAGGGTCCAACTATGAATCACAAGCTGCTTTGTGACACTATATGAGAATTTCCAAAGGATTTCCTTCCAGCACTGCACATTGTGCCAAGTCTAATATCTGACTTTAGGTTTTAGCTGAACAAGCAGTGTGAATCCATTTTATATCATTATTTCTCTTTTGTTGCCAACTGAGGTTATCCAGCAGCACGGCAAGGCTGTCTCTGGCACATTGGATCATACATTTGTTTATACGTGTCGGATTATAGTTCCTCCCCCTGTGTTCATTCAACTGAATGACAAAGTATCTGTTGTATCAAGAGAAAACAATTAGAAAGTAACAACCATTATCTTTAAGCAAAAGCAAGTCAGGCAACCGTTTACAGGTACGGCAAAGTCACGGCCTCAACTACAGTGACTAAAATGAAATATGTGAGGCCTAAATCATCTTGACTTTGTTCATTTGTTAGTTCATGGCTTTCAGGAGAAGCTCTCATTACACTTATTTGAATCATAATTCCATTCAGACGGCACAAACTGGCTACGAAGTCCCTCTGCTATTAGCTCTTAGTGCTCGGCTCCTCTCCTGTTGTCAACGACTAATCATCCAGTTTAGTGTGGACCACCAGCCACCGCTGACTCAGCCAATGCTGCCATCTGGGCTGGAACAGAACACACAACAGACTTCTCACTGGCTCTGGAGCCTCAGATGCTCAGCTAACAGTGTGAGTGTGTGTGTGTGGGGGGAGTTAAACTGTATACAGTAACGAGAAGACAGAGAGAAGAAAAGGAGTTTGAAAAATGAAGGTAATGAAATTATTTATTCTCCCAACATATTATCGCTACAACCATATGAGGGCATTTCATGTCAGTCAAGAGGGCCAAAGTGGGTTGGACCTATGCTGGGGTGTACTAATAACAATGGATGCACTTGTTATGACACGCTCTTTGTTTTTATTTATTGTTTATTTATAATATGGACCCAGGACTCTGGAAATCAGTATTGGTGCTCAGTGAGATTATCCTGATGAATGAGTTAACTAAACTATGCACATCAATATGACTGGGTGTCGTTTAACAAACTACGATGCCGGTACCAATACAAGTACCCTTAAATCAGAATCGGCTTCATTGGCTTTACTATATACATATAAAATGTTGGTGTGAATGCAACTTAAGAAAGAAATTGTGTGTGTGTGTGTGTGTGTGTGTGTGTGTGTGTGTGTGTGTGTGTGTGTGGGGGGGCTTTATGACTAGTAATCACTATCCATAATAGGACATTTTTAAGACATTTCACAGTAAAACAAAACTAATGATGGCTGAATTCCATTGATCAGGTTCTCGACCTCGGCATCGTGGCACACTGCCCCACTGTCATGGCTTAATGGGACATGTGAAAAACGGCCAATGACTCAGGGCTATCACTTTAGCTGTAATAGTGTACCCACTTACACAAGGAGCCTTTTCAGTCTCACAATTTGCCAAAGCAAGATTATTAAATCTCAGCTGTTAGAACAGCTTATCTCTTAAAAGCTTAAAGTGTATTACACTTAAGCCACCGGCATTCAATGTTCAACAGAAAAAAATGTCCAATATTTTATTCATTGTCGGCCGGCCTCGATCCCCTCCTGTTTTTATTTCTGTCAGGAAGTTGGTTATGTGTGTAGTCAACCATGGCTGTGTCACAGTACAGCACCAAATCAATCTCTGTCTGCTCCGAGTTCCTGTTTCGCCTCAAAACTACCCGTCTGTCTGCTTCTCCATCTGTCTGTCAGTCCGCCTGTGAGAATAAGTGTGTGTGGAACTGTGCTGCTTTATGACCCCGTACACTTCCCGCTCACGTTTCACTTTCTACACTCGCATCCTGTCAGCGGGACAGCAGTTCTCTGTACGTCTGTGTGCTCTCACTGGCTACTCCAGTCCTGTTCAGTTTATTACCCTCAAGTGCTCCAGTATTGCTGTTACTATGCTTTCTTTGGTTTGTGGTAACGTTTGCTCGTGTAACGACATAGACTCTCCACAGAAATAATTTAAACTTGTTCTATTATAGGAAGCGGTTTTCTTTTGTTAACTAAATAAGAGGGATTCAAATCCTCTGTTAAAACACGTGTGGCAATGTTTAAGGTAGTTTTTTTTCAAGATTTATACATTTTACAGTAGCTGCTTTGAATATGGAAGTCCCTGTTCTCCTTGTTTTATCACTTTCATTCTTATTAGCCTTGTAAGGGCTCATGCTGCATCTTCTCAGATAAGTAACCTGTTGTTTTTGAAACCTAAATGGTGGTGCGACTGGGTCATTTAACATGCACACCATCTGTCCCATCGATTTCAAACTACTTTGATCAAGCGGCTTCTTTGCTTTGGTTTATTTATGCACAAATGCCCAGAGCATCATGCTTTCTAGGCCACTGGGAAATTGGAAAGCTTTGGAAAACGTCTTGCTGTACGAAACAGTTTGAAAGTTAAAAACTACTTTCCCCTTTCACTCTTAGTCAACCATCACTTAGTAATCATATTTATGCTGCACAGGCACTACCAATCAGAAACGTTGCTCGTATTTCTGTTTACAGAGTTGACTACCTTTTAACAAACGGTCAATGTTGTCGCACTTCTGCTGTCACGCTTTATGGTTTATGAAGTGAAATTACCTGCAAGCCACTTCTCTTTCTCTGGCACGATGCTACCGCCACATTTAGTTGGAATGTAAAAACATCTTTGATACAAATGTGCATTAGAGGAGTGCACTAGGGCAGCTCAATTATGGCAGAAATCCTAATCACAAATGTGTTGGTTGATATTGAGATAACGTTTATTTGGCACAATTATTCATTGACTTTTGGAGCATCAAGCATTTAGAAGTAACTAAAATCATTTTAAAGTTAAATGCATCAATCTGGTGCACGTAGAGAGCAAAATGAAGAGGCTAGATGTATGAAGAACTTTGTGCTCTTTCATACAATTTTGTCAAGCGTAGATATTAATGACGAGACAAGACGAGGTCCTTGTCTTAAGACGGGTCAGGTGGGTCACCGACAGCCTCGGTTGATTGCACAGCTCTAGAGTGCACCAGTAGCTGAATGTATAAAACACGATATTTAACCTTGACAGAGATCGGAGAGCTGACTGTGTGCCACCTGTTGTTTTGCATCTCCACAGCTGGCAGAAGGATCTTGGCCTCTGCCTCTGACTGGCTTTTCATTTTATTTTTTTGCAATTCAGCAGCACTCTCACTGATCTCAGCAGGTGCAGGAATCCAGAGATTTACAGCTGTTTATTGTTCATGACAGGGCAAGTCTGTGAGAGCAGAAATATCAGGATGTTTAAGAGGACAGCCGTCTTGCTTTAGTGACACAGAAAACCAGTGGAGTGAACAAAACAAACAGCAGTGTGCTCAGGGCTGGGCACTGACTGTGTCTCAACTGATTTTGTGTGTGTGTGTGTGCTGCAAAGTAATGGCCTCAGCTCTCATCCTGATCACTGTGTGCTGGCATTGTGATGATTAATGCTGATTTTTAGTCCTGAAAATTTGACATCATTATTTGGATGTGCAGAGGGTGTTGCATACGTGGTGAAACTACAACATATAACTATGCATGATGTTAAGATATAAATCTTCAGTTGTTCCTGAAATAAGTCACATTTGGCAAAGGTTCACACTGTCAGTAGTCAGAGTTCCTATTCTCTCATTGTGTGTGCTGCTTGTGCTTTGTACGATGTGTAAACGAGTGTGTGTTGAACTGGACTTTAACGTAATCTACAGCATGCAGACTCGGAGCAAAGGTAACTAAGTAAAGCAGTGTAAGGAGGCCCTGATATGTTCCGTGACTCACTGAGCGAGTGCACTTGATCTTGGCGTCGGTCAAGCCAACAGACTTGTCTGATGACAGAAACCAAAGGCATGGCCTGTAAAGGTCAAGTAGCGTCTACTCGACCAATGTGAAGTGATTAGCACTGAGCCAGAACGCCATAAATAGGTCTGCTTTCACAAGGAACACCCCTACGCCCCACTCTGCGTTGGTATAGCCTGTTTTTGCTCTCTGAGCTGTGAACATGTCAGCATCGTGTATCCCCTTTCTCCGGTTCACACCTATAGCTGGCTTCATTTGGTCCGGATACATTGTTGCATTTTAGTTCTAGTCCGGTTCCTCTTCACACTCACTTCTTACAGACGAACCAAGAATGAAGTTATTCAGACTGACAGGTGACTCGTTCATTTTTGTCTATTGTCATATTGCTTCGGCAGGGAAATTGAATTCCAGTGACTGACAGAGGTTTATGCAGCTGTTTCTGATGTGTATGTTTATAGTCTTTGGTGTCATTGAGAGCTGATGAAGAAATAAAAGATTGTAAGCATTCTTGGATGCATCGCGATTCTCTCTTGAAAGATTATGACTCGATTCACGAAATTCAATAATCGGCACTATGATCGCCAGTAACAATTCTGTGACACTGGGCTGCCCCAAAACGCAGCAGACGTAATACGTTTGTCTTGTTAACTTTCTAAGCTGGGCTAAATACTGGCAGAGTTTTGGTGAGGGTGGCTGAGCTCGAGCTGCTGAATATGGATGCGACCTGACCGACACCCCCTGGCTTAGAAGCTAAGGTAAGGAAGCATTTAGCTTCTTCTTCCGCCTCACTCAGAGAGGACGAAGCGAATCACAAAGTGATCGTGTAGGATTTGCACCCCTACTGAGTCATTGAGAATCTGAGCTTTTGCTCTATGTTGCACACTTTGGAACTGAGATGCAACATTCACGACGACGTTTATACGGACACAGCAATACTCTACAACCAAACCAAAGCTAACGTCATGGAATCAATGAGGAAAGGATGGTAACACGCTCTGTGTGACATGTGTCACCGCTCTTTATCACTGTATGTATAGTTTTACCACATGTTCCAGAAAGTGTTATTTTTGTACCAGAGCTGAATGCTCATTGCCTGTAACAGGGGGATTTGTTTAAAGAGAAGTCTTTATTATTTATTAGTGCGTAAGTGCAGCTTGTTCTGTCATATGACTCAGAACATGCTGACTTCTGCCTTTTTACTACAGAAAAAAGAGATTCCCACCCCTAATACACATGATGTTTTACTGTGGGATCGCAGCCATCTTTTGACCTATTAATCAAAGAAAAACCCCATGTTGCTTTGTATACATAGGTCATATACTACATGGCCCGATAGCCCACAGATCAATAGATTGCTTCCTGAACAGATATCACGAACAGAAGATGGATTTATTTGTAGTTAAACTTTTGAAAAGATGCTTAAATCACAAATCCACTATCATAAAATGCTGTGGTTAGTTAGTTTGCTAACCGTGTTTGAACCGCACCGTGACACTCTTTTAGGCCCACTCGGTTCAGTTGTTTGGTCTCCTTGAGGATTCAATGAACAGCTTTTTACAGCAGCCCAAACAAACCGTACTAACGGAACCACACCTCAGTAAAGGTGTTCACTTTAATGCTCGACAATAATTGCAAAATCAAATATCACAATATTGATGATATTAAGCTACTCTACTTCTATGATATCCAGACAAGAAAACAATGAGTACTCAGTATTAATCATGCTGATAATGAAAATGCAGGTAAATTAATTCATTGATTCACTTAGCTTGAACAGGCTATCAAAGGAATAGTTCAACATTTTAGGAAATTTGTTAATTAGCTGTCTTACTTTCTTAGTTTGATAAACTTGAAATATAAAAAGACCAATTAATGCTATTATGAGGTGTTATGTCTCTGAGTCAGGCTCAGTGACTAGTTCACCTCCTTCCAATGCAGGAATGTACTATCCACCTTTGAATAATTGTAGTTATTAAATTACCTTTCTTCTAAATACATCAAAGCAGACTTCATTTATCTGCAAAAAAGTCAGACTTTGTTGATTGGATCATATTAGGTAATATGTATGGCAGTAGCACATAAGATAAGATAAGATAGACTTTATTGTCCCGAAGGAAATGTGTCATGGAAACACATACAGTGTAGTGTCTGCTGTTAAAAAAAACAATACAATACATACATTACATACACAGACTGTCGCCAGTCCACATACCCGCACACACAGTACCTACAGTACTTACGAAAGACTGCCACCGGCCAACAAACACATTTCACACTGCCCATTGTATAACGCACCAGTAGTGTATAGTTAAGATATTAAAATAAATAAAAATCGGTGTTCCAGGGTTAAGCTCTGTCTAGCTTGCCATTTAGGGCTTTGATGGACAAGGGGACAAAAGAGTTCTTAAAGCGGTGGAGCTGCACTGGGGGACTCTGAAGCGTCTGCCTGAGGGAAGAAGCTGGTATTCAGGGTGGAGGATATGAGTGGGGTCTGAAATAGTCTTCTGGGCCTGTCTGATGATAGTTTCATCAAAGACCGCCTGGATTATGGGATGCTGTCTGACTCCCATGATTTTCATGGCTCTTTGTGTTAGCCGGGTGATCTGGGCTTTCAGCTGCACACTGAGGTTGCCAAACCAGGCTTAGATTCCAAACCGCAGGACGCTCTCAACTATGGCGTGGTAGAAGAGGAGTAAGACTTTCTGGTTGACACCAAAGACCCTCAGCCTACGGAGGAAGTGGAGCCGCTGTTGGACCCTAGTGCAGACATTTTCTACCTGAACACTCCATGTCAGTTTATTATCTGTGTGAGGTGACATCTGTCTGAGTATATTAGTTTGGGTCCTTTTGCTACCAGGGTCACGGTGGCTTCTGTTAGCCAACAGTTGTGTTAGTCCACCCAGCTAGTGGTGGAGATTGCTTGATGCTCTCGCACAAACACTCGGCAACACTAGTTCCACACAAGACTCGGTCCCACGCAGACATGGTTCCCTTTGTATCTGCTGTGCTGTGGACATGCAGGGCTTGGCAGAACAGAAGTGGCATTGAGCAGAGACGTAGGAGGAATTCCTCCGCCCGGAGTCCCACTCTACGTAGCAGTGGCTGCTAGCAGCAAGACTGCCTCCTCCTCAAATACCAAACGCCCTCCTTAACTTTCCTACTTGCATTTCGCCTTGATTTATTTTCCCCTTGTATTGTTCTCGACAGTCCGTCTCTCTCCATCCCACCCTCTCTTTCTCAGCATTGACAGAAGCTCTCTGAGTTGTTTACTACGTCCCCTGACCCCTCCCCCTGTTGCCATTATCGCCATCCCGCTCTCTCTCCCTCCACCATAGGCCAGATGTGGCGGAGGGATAGTGGTGAGTCTGTAAATGAGCAAGTGTAAAGCGACGCAGCCGGCCCAGCTGACTGCACCAGAGGGCACGCGGAGCCAGCAGCTGAACAGACTAGACTCAGTGCTGTGTGACTGTTTGATATGCTCTGGTTTCAGCATTTCAGAGAGCAAACTACTTAAAAATGAGCTGTGCTTGGTGTACGAGTCCTAACGGCGAAGGAGTTCTTCAGTGTGCGTAGAGCGCTTAGAGACGCGGCCAGTGGACCAGAACAGTGGACTCCTGTGCTGGAATGTGAAGTAGACTGTAAGAGGGAAGGGTAAAGAGTGTCAGTGATGCAGCAGAGGGAAGCAAGGCTGCCATTGTGGTGGCAGGTTTCCCCTTCTCCACCCAGACCACCCTCCTGCCCCCCAGCCCGTGTCCATATTAGGGCAAAACTCAGCCAACCTCAACCCCCCCAACACGCCCTGCTGTCACATTTGCTCCAGCGAAGGCAGCCTGAGGCAACTCCCCTAACCCCATTTGAAGGCCTGTTTTCCTGGCCAGTCAAAACGGCACAAGGGTTTTAAAAATGGATGCAGGAGGCCGAGGCCAATCTTGTTTTCTTTGAAACTGGCTGCCTGGTGTGTTTGTTTTTGAGTGGCCTGTAGTGTTTGGGCTTAACTTGAGCAGAGCTTGACCATATGCCACTTGGTGATCCCTTCACTCTGAAGTGCAACCTGGTTTCATATGTGCATACATCTTTAGTTTGTTTTCCCAGGATAATTGAATCCATAGTCCTGGCTGCGTAAGTGCCAAGCTCTACTTATTCTGCAATAATAAGTTATCTATTTTAATCAGTTAATTAATTCTACTGACTAGGCAAGGCAAGGCAAGTTTATTTGTATAGCACATTTCAACAACAAGGTAATTCAAAGTGCTTCACATAAAACCATTAAAAGCATCAAAACATAAGACAAAAGAAAAGGAGATTTAAAAACAATTAAGAACATTCATTACAACACAGTGTAAACAGTTTCACAGTAAAATGCAGAAATGCAGGAAATTGATTAATATATTAATTGAATGTGGTTCAATTAAAGGCAGCAGCAAACAGAAAAGTTTTCAATCTTGATTTAAAGGAGCTGAGGGTCTCAGCAGACCTGCAGCTTTCTGGGACTTTGTTCCAGATATGTGGAGCAGAAAAACTGAACGCTGCTTCTCCATGTTTAGTTCGGACTCTGGGAACAGAAAGTAGGCCGGTCCCAGACGACCTGAGGGGTCGGGATGGTTCATAAGGTAGCAGCAGATCAGAGATGTATTTTGGCCCTAAACCATTCAGTGCTTTGTAAACCAACAGCAGGATTTTAAAGTCAATTCTTTGTTGGACAGGAAGCCAGTGCAAAGACATCAGAACTGGGGTGATGTGATCCACCCTCCTGGTCTTAGTGAGGACTCGAGCTGCAGCGTTCTGAATCAGCTGCAGCTTTCTGACGGACTTTTTACAGAGACCTGTAAACACACCGTTACAGTAGTCCAGTCTGCTGAAGATAAATGCGTGGACAAGTTTTTCCAAATCCTGTTGAGACATAAGTCCTCTAATCCTTGATATATTCTTCAGGTGATAGTAGGCTGATTTTGTAATTGTCTTGATGTGGCTGTTCAGGTTGAGGTCTGAATCCATAACTACACCTAGATTTCTGGCTTGGCTTGTGGGTTTTAACATCAGTGATTGAAGCTGAGCGGTGATTTTCAATTGTTCGTCCTTGGTACCAAAAACAATTACTTCTGTTTTATCTTTGTTTAATTGAAGAAAATTCTGGCACATCCAGTTGTTGATTTGTTCAATGCAGTTACCCAGCCCTTGTATGGGATTATAGTCCCCTGGTGACATAGTTATGTAGATTTGTGTGTCGTCTGCATAATTATGATAACACACTTTGTTGTTTTCCATAATCTGAGCTAGTGGAAGCATGTAGATGTTGAACAGAAGAGGCCCCAGTATTGAACCTTGGGGAACACCACATGTCATTTTTGTCAGCTCTGATGTGTAATCGGCTACAGACACAAAGTATTCTCGGTCCTTCAAGTAGGATTCAAACCAGTTAAGTGCTGTGCCAGAGAGTCCCACCCAGATTTTTAGTCTTTCTATGAGTATGGCATGGTCGACCGTGTCGAATGCAGCACTGAGATCCAGTAACACTAAGACTGAACTTCTGCCATTGTCTATGTTTAAGTGGATGTCGTTGAAAACCTTAACAAGAGCAGTTTCAGTACTGTGGTGCTGTCGAAAGCCTGACTGGAAAACATCAAAGCAGTTATTTACGGCCAAGAAGTTGGTCAGTTGTTGTAAAACCGCTTTTTCAATTATTTTACTTAAAAATGGGAGGTTTGATATTGGCCTATAATTTTTCATCGTTGCAGAGTCTAAACTAGCCTTCTTTAGGAGCGGTTTAATAACTGCAGTTTTTAGGGCTTGTGGGAAGACACCTGAGAGAAGGGATGTGTTTACAATTTGTAAAAGATCAGTGGTCATGCAGTTTGAAATATTTTTGAAAAAGTGTGTTGGTAGAATATCCAAGCAGCAGGAGGATGACTTCAGATGTTGTATAATGTCTTCTAGGCTTCTACGGTTGATTGAATGAAATTGTGTCATGATATTTGAATGGATGTTATTCAGAGATGGGGACAACACATATCCTGTGGTTGGTGTGGAGGCACTGACTGCTTGTCTGATTTTCTGAATTTTGTCAGTAAAAAAGGAGGCAAATTGATTGCATGCCCAAGTGGATTGGAGCTCAGCAGCTACCGACACTGGAGGGTTTGTTAGCCTGTCGACGGTAGCAAATAAGGCGCGTGTATTGTTCTTGTTTTTGGTTATGATGTCAGAGAAGAAGGACTGCCTTGCATTTCTAAGTTCCAAATTATAATTGCGAAGTCTCTCTTTATAGATGTCACAGTGAACCTGGAGATTCGTTTTTCGCCACCTGCGCTCAGCTTTCCGACACTCTCGTTTCTCTATCTTGACCAGCGTAGCATTTCTCCAAGGAGATCTTTGCTTACCCGAGACAACCTTCACTTTAGTGGGTGCAATGGCATCAATAATATTTTTAACTTTAAAATTGAAGCCATCTACAAGCTCATTGACTGAGAGGCAAGAGAGGGCTGGTGTGCAGGAGAACTTCTGAATAAATAGTTCACTGGTGTTTTCAGAGATGTAACGCTTTGTCACAACCTTGGTTTGGACATTTGTGTGCAAGGAGATTGCACTCTCAAAGAAAACACAGAAATGATCAGAGAGTGCAACATCAGTCACAGCAACCTTGGAAATGTTTACACCTTTGGCGATGATTAGGTCCAGAGTGTGCCCCCTGTTGTGGGTGGGTCCTGTCACATGCTGAGTCAGATCATAGTTATCAAGGACACCACATAGTTCTATAGACCCTCTGTCCTGGGGATTATCAACATGGATATTAAAATCACCAACAATAACAACACAGTCAAAATCAATACAGATTACAGACAGCAGTTCAGTAAACTCATCAAAGAAGGTTGCACAGTATTTAGGCGGTCTGTAAATGTTTAGGAATAAAGCTTGAGTGGAGTTCAGAGCCACATATTCAAAAGAACTAAAATGACCAAAGGACATCTGCTTGCATTGAAGAGAATCATTAAATAAAACAGCAACTCCACCTCCTTTCTTATGTGCTCTTGTTTCACTCATGAAACTGAAGTTGTGAGGTGTTGATTCAATAAGAACAGCTTCACTGTTATCTTGATTTAACCAAGTTTCAGTTAAAAACAAAATGTCCAGTTTGTGCCTAACAATAAAATCATTGATTAAAAATGTTTTTCCTGACAGAGACCTGACATTTAATAAAGCTAAGTTTAATGTGGTTAAAGCTTTCTTTGCCCAATTTATTTGGACAGGCTGACGAGGAATGTATGCTAAGTTTGATAAGTTTGCATGTTTACTATTGTTTCTTCGCAGTCTCACTAGGGTTGGGCGAGTCTGGATATTGATTTTGGACATCATAATATGGCAAACGTGTTGTCTTTTCCTGGTTTTAAAGGCTGCATTACAGTAAAGTGGTGTTATTTTATGAACTCATCAGACGGATCTATAGCTGCTCTATTATTTTACCCACTTAGTCATTATATCCACATTACCGATGATTATCTATCAAAAATCTCAGTGTAAATATTTAGTAAAAGCACCAATAGTCAACCCTACAATATCTTCCCAACATCGATAGTGAGGTATTTTGTCAACGATATTGGGATTTGATCACGAAATATGCCTAGTTCTTAATATTTTGACATAATCGTCGCATCTTCATTTCAGGATTGATAATCAGGAAATTTGATTATTAAACTGAATATTTCTGATATAATAAACTAAATCTTGTCAGTAGTAGTTTTAATGATATGTTGTCAGCTGCTTCGAGCTGGTGTTATAAAGTTACACGGGTCATATTTCATCTCTATTTTATATTGCTGTGAAAACATCTCCTTTGAACAAGAATCCTTTTCACAGGAGTCAGGACATAATAGATAGCTTCATATCAATTCCTATGGTTATGAAATTGACGTTATGGTAAAATCGGTGATTCCCATCCTCCCTAATCATCACTTGATACGTCTTTCATGATTGTTTTAAGATAAAAAACGTTCTGCAGCACATGAGTAGATCTTCAGTCTGTTGGAGGTAAGGGCTCATTTGTGTAGAGACTCAGTACCAACTTTATTCATGTATTTGAGGGTGTAAATGCTCACTAACGAGACCAAATAACTAGTGAAAACAGAAGCAGTGTGTATGAAAACACTGGCAGTGAGAGGCACACTAGTTAAACAATTGGTTTGTGCTTGCCAGTCACATTCCTAGAGATTCCCAAACACAAGTTATTTTGGGTCATTGGTGTTGATTTTGGTTTCCTTTGGTTTATACAAAGTCCCTCTCAGAGGAAACGGGTTGACTTTACAGACATCAGAAGTGCTGGCTTGGTGCACAGACATTTTAGACCGAGAACACGTTCACTCGTTTAGCTGTAACCTAATCACACATGAACACACACAGTGACCAAGGATCTGTTGAACTGAGTGTTGAAACGTCCACGCCTCCATTATTATGCTTTTTTGAGTCAGACGTCCAGTCAAGCATCAATGTGAAAACCCAAATATAGGGATTAACGGCAGGGTTCAATACTTGCATCACTTTTTGGAGTCACAGTTCAATGTGTTTCTGGCACAAAGATCTTTTTCTTTGTTTTAGGCCATAATTCACACTGCAATGTTAAAGGCAGAAGACTCTCAAACATGGAATTATGATCAAAAAACAAACTCGAATAGAAGTTAACGCACTGTGCTCTCTAAAGTATGGTTGTGCACCTCCAATGGTAGAAAACATTAGAGATGCACCGATCGATCAGCTGCTGATGACAAGCTGACAGTTTTCAACACACACACACACACGCACACAAACATCTGATCGGTGTGAAAGTTCTGCAGTTTGAGTGAAAAAGACAAAAAGCTGCAATTTGTCACAACTGCAAGTCCAAAATAAGCTGTGGAGGAATAACCGTAAAAACATTTGGAACAACTTAATCAGACACTTATTATACTGTAATGCATCCCCATTAATTTTGCATTAATTTGTAATTACTCTGTTTAATTAGGCATACCACAGAAAGTCCAAACAGTTCATGGCCAGTATGTCTACCTTTACACCCCTAATAAGGAGAGGGGAGATGTTTGCTTGATTGACAGATGTCTGGGCCTATCACAGTCAGTTGTGGCGATTGCTAGTTGCTTCAAACTAGCTGCAATAAAGCTTTCTCCGTTTTCCTGAGACTTGGAATCTGTTGTGGAAAGCGTTGAACTCATATCCAGTCTCTACATAACTTATCTTGTGAGCTGGATCCGGTATCTGCTTCATTCCCTTAGCACTGTGACTTTTCACTGGATCCTGAGCTACATTGGCATTTCAAGATCTCCATATCTGGTTCATCGCCAAAGTAGCTTGTTGACAAACTCCCAGACTCAGCCAAAATGTAGAAGCATTTGGCTGGTGGTCCTTTTCCTCCGTCTGGGCTTTACTGTGTTCGACCAGCACCACGAGCCTTTTTATAAATCTCTTCATCTGTGACTGGCAGCTCTTCGTTCCTCCACACCAACAACACTGAGATGTCTGTTCTGTGTCATCGGGTTCCAGGTTCAATGGTTTATAAGCATATTTGAAATATGTGCAACAAGATACAGGACAGGAAGTTGACTCGCCTTATTACATTTGACCTTAATAGTCATGTCACCATTATTGTGGTGAAAATAATTGATATATAATCCATGTAATCATCAGAATATGCTTTAAACTGTTAAAATGGCACTAAAACATACATTTATCTTACATTTTGTTAAGAAACAATATTTTGATTATAATTGGGACATATTTTATTGTAAACCTCTTTTTTTTTTTTTTTGTGAAAAACAAACTATCTTAAATAGGATCATCATAAATCATGTGGTCCCTTGCATAAATAAAATGGTGTGATTCTGTTATTCTTCCTGTATTTTATAAGATGCAGCTTTTTCCTAAAAACAGACTTGAACAAACATAATTCCTGTCAATCCTCCCTCATGAGCCACAACAGGTTGGTGTCAGTGTCCCTCTGTCTGGCTTTTCTCTTTCCCTCTGACTCTGGTGGCTTCTTGGTGTTGGCCTTTGGGCGGTGGGTGTGAAGCCCTCAGCCAATAACGGCTCAGGATAGGGACCAGGTCACATCGCTGTCTGTGTCATGGCTGGATGTATGAGGAGGTGCAAGTCTGTTTGACAAACACACACACACATATATGCAAGCACAGCAGAGAGGCCAAACAACAAATGATTTCACTGCTTTGTTGTTGCTAACGCCGCTCTCTCTCCTTATTTACTCCCCATCATTCGGCCACAGTGCTCTCTCTCTCTCTTGTCGACTCGGGGGGACGGGACTACTTTCATTGGTTAGTTTACAAACACAAACGGACAAAGCTGCATAAATACCTTTAAATCAAGCTCTATTTTTCACTTCTCTACCGTGATATCGAGCAAGACAGCTTTTTTTCCGTCACTAACGATTATCCCAATAATGGAAATTCACCACAATCAACTGATTGTGGGCAGGTCCTCATATTAAGCTTTTCAAATTTCTAAAAACTTAGTTATTTTACTTCCCCGATAGCCAAACGTACTTGTCCAAAATACATCAAATCAACAGGGATTTGGACAAACTGATACCTATCCTTTTACCTTATTGTCCTCGGTAGCGATTATTTGCATAAAAGCACACAATTCAAATGATTTTTTTTTTTTATATTTCTTTTTAATTTAATTTGAGGGAACAAAACACTTAACTTTCATCATTTCAGAGCAGCAGTTAGACTCGAGCACAGCAGACTTTCTAGAGATCTCTAGTGAAGAGGAACTGCACTGTTTTACAAGCTTTGTAATAATGAGATGGCAGTAGCTCACACGAAGCTGTGCAGCTCTACCTGCATGAGATAAAACCACCGAACACGGTTCCCACACTTGAGTTTTTCTTTTCTTTCTTTTTGGTGTGCAGAGGGCGAGAAGACAGACGCATTTCCTGTTCAATGGCGCGTCAGTCCTGAATGAAAGGTTTTAGTGTGGTGCAGTGTGAATTCTAGCTCTTCCTGTTTTTCATTTGAGTTACGTGCATCACTGTCACAGGATTTTCATGTTGTAAAATCAATGCAAAGTCAATGTGGGCACTTGCTTCCATACAGCGCTGTCAAAAGAATGAATGTTAATGGTTAGTGATGTCCCTGTTTCCCCTCCACCCCCCCTTAAAATCCCCAAATCCAGATCTTACTGGTGGGTTCTGAATCCATCTTCCATTCATCAGCTGTTGCCATGCAGAATGTTAGAAAGAAGCTCCAGAGTTGTCACAAACACGCACGCACATTAATTTACTCACGGGAGGGTTGCAGTCTTCCAGCCCATTGAACCTCCATTGAGTGTTCACCCTTGTTTGAACCCTTAGAGGCAGATCGTCCCGAGCCAGATGTGTCCCCCTCCCATCCCTCGCTCTTCACACTACAGCTGAGGACTTTTCCCTTCAAAGACAAGTGTAGTCTCCACAATACACACACACACACACACACACACACACATTCATCTACTCATTGGCGATATGGAGAAAATCAAATATCACGATGTTTTTGACCAAATACCTCATTAAGGATATTGTGGTGCTTAACAAAATGTTTGCTTGTAACTTTTGGTAAATAATCATCAGTAAAGTGGATTTAATGACTAAGTGGCTAAAGGCAAATAATGGAACAACTGGAACAGTCGGGTGTGTTCAGAAAGTTACATTTACTGTAATGCAGCCTTTAAAACCAGGAAAAGACAACACTCAGCTCATAGTACGATAACCATAAGACGATATCTAGTCTCATACCACGATATCGATTTAATATCATATAATATTGATATATTGCTCAGCCCTAGTCTCATCTATGTGTGCTTACTCTTTACTCGCTCACACATTTGCACATCCACTCCCGTTGCGTGACCTGGAGCAGTGTTGGGAATCTGTGGTGGAGATGATGCTCATCTATGTAAATAATTGATTTGCAGGTTGAATCCTGGATGTTTGTGAACGTCAACAGCTGTCACGCCATCCAGGCTTTGTGCCACGGTTACGGAGGATGTTGTTGGGGTCTGAGCATATGGCTGCACATGTGCTGTGAACAAAGAAAATCAGGCCTTCCCTTTTGCAAGCAAAGGTTTCATCCTGATTGTGGTTTGATGAGCACCAAACCCCCTCTGAAGGACTTTCACATTAGGGTGTGAATTCCCCCCTCCCCCAAAAAACTATGGTTCCTGAAGTCACCTGAATGCACCGCTGCAATCTCATTGGCCGAGAGCCAAGACAGCACCAGGACCCCTGTGGTTCAACCAGTGTTCAACAAAACTAACTGCAATTCACACCTCCACGCTTTTTCCCTTCGACCTCGGTCGAGCAAGGGAGCAATCGCTGTTCTTCACCCTGGACATCCGTCCCTGGGACGCAAGGAGACGCATCAGCTTTCTCCCCCCCGCCAGCATCGCGCTGTCGACGAAGGCCTGCAAACCCTGTCAGGTCACAACGCTATCTTCGCTGGCCGAAGTAGCCGTGTTTTTCTTTTTGAGTCAAGGCCCTCTCACTCCACCGGAACGAATCTCTTCCACGATTCCTCCCCGTGTTGTTTTCTTTTTGTGCACATTCCGGCAAAGCAGCAGCTGAAAAACTCGCTCCTTCCCGAAGATTTCCGATGAGACGTACGGACCACAGCGTCTCAATCCGATGTTAAATCATCCTCTCTGCAGCGAGGATTGATCACGTCCAGCGCCAGCTCCAGAACGAGCCGCGTCAACGGACCGAAACAGCCGCCGCTTAAACAGCCGCGCTGACCTTCAAGCAGCCCCACTTTTTCCTTCAGGACAAAGAAAGCACGATTCTCAGCGGCCACTCTCCCCGCCACAAAGAAGCGTCTCCAACGTAAGTTCATTGTGCATCTGGGCTAGCTTAGCTTAAATTAACTTAAAGTTCATTCAAGTTAATTCATGTATATGTTGATATTCCCGTGTTTTTGTGTGTTTCGTTACTATTGCGTAATATCAAGGTATTGCGCAACACTCAGCGGGCCCCAGCTCCGCTCCACTGTGCATTGCCCGTATTCTGTTCGCGTTAAAGACACCGTCGCAGTATACGGAGGTAAATACACAAACCTCACGGACCAGAGAAGTTCCGTTTGTATTGTGTATTAACTGCATTGACTGTTTTCTTTGGGATTATTTTCATTCATTTGTATTCAACTTTGTGGGATATTTCTCTCTTCATTAACTCGGCTCTGTGAGTGAGCTGAGTGCCGTGTTCATCACTGTGTAAGCTGCCGACAGTTCAAGACGACAACGGTATGCTTATGCATGAGAGAATAACGTACTTATGCTCCTCAGGATATCGCAGCAGAAGTTTGATTTATGTTGACTTACGATTTCTCTCCACCTTTTCTTGGCTCACCCTCCTGCCAACACAGCAGGAGGTGACCCCCTCTCTCTCTGACCCTCTCTCTCTCACACGTGCTCACACACAGCGACCCCCCCCTCTCCTCCGCCAGTTTGCCCAAGTCACTCGACTAGGCCATCTAGTGGCGGGTCACGGTAGCATCTTAAGGTTCACCCCCCCCCCCCAGTTTGTCTAAGTCCCTCGACTACGCCATCTGGTGGTGTTCAGCGGTAATACCTTAAGCCCTTCCCCTTTTAACTCACAGTCTCACCCCCTTCGGCTTGGTGGCCAGCGGCCATCTTTGTAGTCTTTGACTGTGAGTGTTAAGGGCCCTCACCCCCCTTCCTTTTATACGCAGACACACACACATACACATACACACATACTTATATACACACCCTCCTCCTCTTTTATTTCATTTCTTTAGATATTAGGTACATAAGATTGTATAATGGCGTTTGTTGATTGCGATATTAATTGATCTGATCTTTTATTATTCTAATTTAATAAACTCTAGTATACTTTAAAGAGCAGTCGTCTGTGATTAATGGTGCATATGTATGTGATGATCTGTATGTTGTAGCCTGCGCTCGGATTTCACACCTTCACTGTCACTGATGAGTGACTACTAATTATGAGACTTAGTTTTATCGTTTGGTTATCGGTCCCTGTCCGCAGGGTGGTGCCCCGTTATTATTAATAATCATTAATAATTGTTATTCACATTAATAATTCTATTGATGTCAAGTATTCAGTTTCTTAAAAGCTGATAACTCAAACACGCCCCCTATTGATCCCAACAAAGTGGTGCCCCGTGTGAGGCTACGTTATTACAGTTATTACAATATATATGCACATTAATCCATAATTTTGAAAAATTAATTTTCCAAAAAATATTTTTTTTTTTTCCAAAAAAAAGTTTTTTTTTTCTCTTTTGAATGATCCACAGTCATGAAACTTATTTCCCAAAATAGGTAGGCTTTGATCTTCAAAATATTTTCTTATTGTAAGTTAATTTTTGATTGTAATTGTTGATTTTTAATCTTAATTTTAATTGAACTTTAATTTCCTTATCAGGTTTAATTATTCGTTTCATTTCGTAAACTAACAGCCAGCTGTGTAGTAGATTTGATCGTTTATTTTGTAATACCAATACTTTGCTTGTTTTTCTTAAATCCCCTCAAAGCAGTACACACAGCTGTCACAGGCCCAAAGTGCTAAACCACATTAGCATTTTCGCACCTTTGGCTGCAAAGCAGTAGTGATACCCTCAGAGCAGCAGCAGTAGAAACGGAAGTCATAGAGCTACACATTTCACTGTGCGCCTGCATGAATAGTAACACTAACAACAACTAACACCTAACAGTAGAAATCAGTTCAACGCAGAACTAGACATTTCACTGAGAACCGTAAACACTAACAGTTTCCGTTCTAACACTAGGGAATTAACAACCATTGGGAGCCGCGCTCATTAGAGAGAATGACCGACGAGCAATCCCCCATTCCTGGAGCTAAAGCTCCAGAAGACACCGCATTGCGAGATGCGGTGGCTGATGTCCTCAGACTCTCAGCAAGCGAAAGAGAGTACTTTGCGAAATACAGTGCTGTCCTATGTGACGAGCAATTAGAGCAGCTGGTGGCTTATGTAAATAACCCATCAGGTAAGCGAGAGCGCCTGATTCAGGAAGTAATCGGCGAAATACTGCTCATCTATCATCAGAAAATGCAGCTGCAAGCTGCCCGCACCCGGGCACAGAGCGACGAGCAGCAACGCGAGATCTGGACACTCCGAACAGAGGTTCAGGAGTTGTCACGCGACTGTAGAGCCCTACAGTCAGAAAATAGTAGCTTGCGCAGTGACCTCAGAGAGGTCAACCTAGAACTCTCTAAGGCGTTAGAGAGCAATGACACACTGAAAGCGCTTCAAGGTGCTCCAGCAGCCCCGGTAGGTACCGCTACCCCCTATCGAGCCCCTCAGCCCAGTCATTTCTTGTTCTCAGGTCCCTCATTCCCCGAGAGCCGACCCATCCTGCGTCTCGACAAACCGCGTTCCCCAACTAGGAGTAGAGAGGACCAACACCAGGTCCTAGCCAGCCCAGGTAGCTTCAAACCCACCTCAGGCGAACGCAATCCTCCACGCAGTTCACGCGCGCGACCAGAACTGACCTCATCCCCCTCAGGGAGGGAGGATGACCGTCGTTACCACCATCACGAGTACGGAGACTCAGACGACTCGGACGGCCCAGGCCCCATCAACCTTGGAGGCCTGCGTACCCGGCAGATTGAGTCTCTTGCAAAAGACGTAGAGCGCTTCAATCCCGATAATCACGACTCGAGCATCGATGACTACCTAAGGGAGATCGATCGCTGCCTCCTCGACTTATCACGCCCCTCATCGCGCGAAAAACTCAAACTAGTGTGGAAAACCACGACTCGAAACGTCCACGTTTTCATGGAAACGCTCCAGCCAAACATCCGCGACCGCTATTCATCCCTTTGTCACGCCCTTAGGGAGGAGTACTCCACGTACACCAACCCAGCTTCTGCCACCCTCAGCGCCTTCGCCATTTCCCAGAGAAAGCTAGAGTCCCCGAGAGACTACTTCAGGCGCTTGAGGTCTGCATACTTCCAGGGACGTAACGCCCCAGGTCTAGAAGAAGACCACGCCTTTAAGTCGCTATTTCTGCACAATATCCACGACCATGTGAGATACGACGTTACCATGCACTGCAGAACGAGTAACCTCACCATGCCAGAGATTAGGAAATATGCGCAACTTGCATGGGAGACACGCGGTCGGCCGATGAATCAGCACGATGACACCGACATAGTCTTGAGCATCCAACAGTCGAGCGACTCCAACCTAGCGTTGGAAGACGACGAGAGGCCTTGGCCTAGCGAGCCCTGGTCACCCCCGAGGAACAAACGACCGTGGCGGTCGAAGGACCCACGGGACGGTGAAAGACGCCCTCAAGGGCAACTTCAGGTAACACTGACTCGCAGCCCACCTGACTAAGCCGAGTGATCTCTCCCCCTGCTGCCAAGTCGACGTGGTAGAGGGGGGGGAAGAGAACTGAGCCCACTTCCGGAAACGACCACTCCCAATTTCGCACCTCGTTCTTCCACCTTCTTGGGCGACCTTGTCCGCAAAGGCAATGCCCGTTATGTATATATCTATACATATTCTTCAGTCTTACTGGGGGGTCATAACACTCTTGCTCTACCCGACTCCGGGTCAGAAATGAGCCTCATGTGTTCCCCCACCTTTTCGCATTCACCTCTAGGGTGTCACACCCTCAGAGACCCTTCGAGCACCCTTTCGAGCACCCTCGCTCGTAAAATCTTTCGTCAACTAAGCCTTGTTCTCCTGCTCTGTCAGCACGATCCACCTCCAGCTTGTTCAACGAAGCCACCGCCTTCTTTCAGCCGAGTCACCGCCCGGGCCTGTCAAGTAGCCAGTGCCGTAGGTAACTGAACTTGACTTGCACGCCGGACCTGTCTCCATCTTTAATTAGGAGGGTGGGGGGAGGGAGATATCACCAGCCTGCCATGACGCACTCCAGAGTGAAACTGTTCGCGACGTTTCCCTGAGTGCTGACAGTAACCTGGGGGGTATGCACCCTCGCCACTTGAACAGCGCGAGGGGGGTGGGCTCTGACAACAGAAACTTAGAGAGATGCACTTCACAGGAAGTACACTCTAATCTTGCCAGTGACGAAACCAACCGGCCGAATGGCGGCTTACTTATTGACTACTAACATTTAGCTGCATGCCTCAACTCGCCCTGTAGACATGCACTAACTGCTAACACATCCAACTTGAACCAGAACAGTTGCATGACCTGAAAAACGTTGATTGTGACTGTAACCTGATGCTCCACTCTCATAACAACCCGTTGCATGCTTTATAGACTCTACCAGAAGTAACCAAAGAAGACATAACCCAGGCCGCAGCAGTCAGATTGATCCCAGAACCTCATCCGAGAAGGCTCAGCTGTTAACAGCTTGAGCAGCGAAAACCCCAGCCTAGCTGGTCACACTAGCCGTGTTATCAAGATCTGTAAATCTGCTACCACTACTGTTATGCAACCTTCATAGGTACCCCTGGCCTATAGTCTTAGCAACGCAACTCCAACATCGATAGATTCCAAAACTTAGACACAGGACTCGCTCTAAATCTACCGATTAGAGAGAGATAGACGCACACATCATGTACTCATAGATCCAGAAATGACAGACTAAACTGATTCCCTCCTATTCATAACACCACGTAGCCAACCTACGACTGCTCCGCCGACGGACTCCAGTCCTGTCTTGGAGTTGAACCAGTAATCACTGTCCCCCCTCCCCTCACCTGCTTCTTGTCTTTCTATTCTTTCCTTCTGTCTCTTTTGTGTTTTGTTTTGTTTTTATTTGGGTTATTTTTCTTTGACACTATGCCGCAATGCTAGATTATCACGACATCATAATAGCGATTGAATTATTTGGGAATAATGTGTTGCTCACCTATGATTTGAATTGTGTATGATAGTAAAAGTAGTTAAAGTCATCTGCCCAGATGCCAATTTAGTCATCTGCCCAGATGCCAATGAACCATGAACTTGAACGCTATGAACCTTGAACTCTATGAACTTGAACACTTCCTGTTTTAACCACTGCTTTTGTCTCAGGAATACTTGGACTGTCTCACCTCTTCAGGTTTCCCCAACACATGGATGCACGTGCCAGCCCTGGGTTTGCTCTAAAGACCGTAACCTGCATCCCGCTCTTCAGAGCAAAGGGGGGATGTTGGGGTCTGAGCATATGGCTGCACATGTGCTGTGAACAAAGAAAATCAGGCCTTCCCTTTTGCAAGCAAAGGTTTCATCCTGATTGTGGTTTGATGAGCACCAAACCCCCTCTGAAGGACTTTCACATTAGGGTGTGAATTCCCCCCTCCCCCAAAAAACTATGGTTCCTGAAGTCACCTGAATGCACCGCTGCAATCTCATTGGCCGAGAGCCAAGACAGCACCAGGACCCCTGTGGTTCAACCAGTGTTCAACAAAACTAACTGCAATTCACACCTCCACGCTTTTTCCCTTCGACCTCGGTCGAGCAAGGGAGCAATCGCTGTTCTTCACCCTGGACATCCGTCCCTGGGACGCAAGGAGACGCATCAGCTTTCTCCCCCCCGCCAGCATCGCGCTGTCGACGAAGGCCTGCAAACCCTGTCAGGTCACAACGCTATCTTCGCTGGCCGAAGTAGCCGTGTTTTTCTTTTTGAGTCAAGGCCCTCTCACTCCACCGGAACGAATCTCTTCCACGATTCCTCCCCGTGTTGTTTTCTTTTTGTGCACGTTCCGGCAAAGCAGCAGCTGAAAAACTCGCTCCTTCCCGAAGATTTCCGATGAGACGTACGGACCACAGCGTCTCAATCCGATGTTAAATCATCCTCTCTGCAGCGAGGATTGATCACGTCCAGCGCCAGCTCCAGAACGAGCCGCGTCAACGGACCGAAACAGCCGCCGCTTAAACAGCCGCGCTGATCTTCAAGCAGCCCCACTTTTTCCTTCAGGACAAAGAAAGCACGATTCTCAGCGGCCACTCTCCCCGCCACAAAGAAGCGTCTCCAACGTAAGTTCATTGTGCATCTGGGCTAGCTTAGCTTAAATTAACTTAAAGTTCATTCAAGTTAATTCATGTATATGTTGATATTCCCGTGTTTTTGTGTGTTTCGTTACTATTGCGTAATATCAAGGTATTGCGCAACACTCAGCGGGCCCCAGCTCCGCTCCACTGTGCATTGCCCGTATTCTGTTCGCGTTAAAGACACCGTCGCAGTATACGGAGGTAAATACACAAACCTCACGGACCAGAGAAGTTCCGTTTGTATTGTGTATTAACTGCATTGACTGTTTTCTTTGGGATTATTTTCATTCATTTGTATTCAACTTTGTGGGATATTTCTCTCTTCATTAACTCGGCTCTGTGAGTGAGCTGAGTGCCGTGTTCATCACTGTGTAAGCTGCCGACAGTTCAAGACGACAACGGTATGCTTATGCATGAGAGAATAACGTACTTATGCTCCTCAGGATATCGCAGCAGAAGTTTGATTTATGTTGACTTACGATTTCTCTCCACCTTTTCTTGGCTCACCCTCCTGCCAACACAGCAGGAGGTGACCCCCTCTCTCTCTGACCCTCTCTCTCTCACACGTGCTCACACACAGCGACCCCCCCCTCTCCTCCGCCAGTTTGCCCAAGTCACTCGACTAGGCCATCTAGTGGCGGGTCACGGTAGCATCTTAAGGTTCACCCCCCCCCCCCAGTTTGTCTAAGTCCCTCGACTACGCCATCTGGTGGTGTTCAGCGGTAATACCTTAAGCCCTTCCCCTTTTAACTCACAGTCTCACCCCCTTCGGCTTGGTGGCCAGCGGCCATCTTTGTAGTCTTTGACTGTGAGTGTTAAGGGCCCTCACCCCCCTTCCTTTTATACGCAGACACACACACATACACATACACACATACTTATATACACACCCTCCTCCTCTTTTATTTCATTTCTTTAGATATTAGGTACATAAGATTGTATAATGGCGTTTGTTGATTGCGATATTAATTGATCTGATCTTTTATTATTCTAATTTAATAAACTCTAGTATACTTTAAAGAGCAGTCGTCTGTGATTAATGGTGCATATGTATGTGATGATCTGTATGTTGTAGCCTGCGCTCGGATTTCACACCTTCACTGTCACTGATGAGTGACTACTAATTATGAGACTTAGTTTTATCGTTTGGTTATCGGTCCCTGTCCGCAGGGTGGTGCCCCGTTATTATTAATAATCATTAATAATTGTTATTCACATTAATAATTCTATTGATGTCAAGAATTCAGTTTCTTAAAAGCTGATAACTCAAACACGCCCCCTATTGATCCCAACAATGTAATGGAGCAGCAGCAGCTGATCTGACTCGGAATGCTCGTTTAATGCAAACAAAACAAATGCACATTTTCACAAAAAGTCCAAACCCATGTGGAAACGTTGGCGTGTGGCTGAAGAAGCTCAATGCTGAGCACTGAATTAGGATATTTGAGTGATAAACGCCCTGAAAAACCAACAGAGTAGAGTTTGATCATTCATTTTCTGGAATAAAGTTATGGACGCAAATAAGTAATATGTGCTTATAAATTAATTATATACATTTGTTTGTATTGTGCATACTAATCCCTCACACTGGGTGATTATTGAAACTGAATGAGAGATTCACGAATACATTATTTGGAATGCGAATAGCTGTATTTAATTTAAGATGTTCATAGTTTTCAAATCTAATATTTTAAAGTATCCAATGAGAGAAAATCCCTTGAAAATGTCTATCTTCTATTAAAGTATTTATGTTTGCAGTTGTGCATGGTTGTATCACATGGGGGGGGGGGGGGGGGGGGGGAGTCGATGAGAAAACTAGCAACTATCAATGTTACCTGGTGGTTGATTTAAGATTAGTGAGTGCATTACTGGTCAAGATTGAGGAGAAAAGCAAAGCAATGACTGTAATGAGCTCAAACATAGCTGTGGTCTGTACAAGACCAAAAGGTTCTGTTTTCTGTCTAACCTCTGCACTCAGGGATGCTTCTCATATTTGTAGCCCAGGCTCAATCTGAATTATGGCTCATTTTGATTGTGGAAACTTAAATGTAGCATTAAGAAAACAAAGGTTCTTCATCTAAAGTGGGTCAGTGCCTGTTCCTCCCCTCAGGACAAGAAAGATGTTTTGACCGACTGCAGTATGCGTCTCACTGTAAAGTCAGGAACCACAGTTTGGTTTGGTCTTTTCTTGGAGCCAGTTTTCTGAGTACGGTCGTGTGGACCTGGACAAATGCTCCCTGACTGACTTTGTCTCTCTGTGCTCGTCACTCTCCCATCACTGCGAGCGACAATACTCAGGATGTTTCTTCACTGAACTGCTCCGTTACACTGACTGATGACTGCAGGGAGAAAATGTGAAGTCGCACCAATCAATCCAATAGCCCTGCAGTAATATCCACCGTTTTTCTTTTTGTTGTCAGAGGTGTTGGTCTTTTTTTTTAATGGCCTGGTCATAGTTGTGTGAAGCACATATCCTGTTAGGTGTTAACAGGATATGTGAAAATGCTTAACATTTGGGGAACACGTGGGGAACCCTGGGACGTTAGGGTTCCCCACGCAACAAATAACAAAACAAACCTAAGACAAAAGAAAAATGTCCTGGAAATGATTTCAACATTGTCTTAGCTGAGAATGGGCTCCTAAGAGCTAAGTCATGGTCAGGATCATATTAACGTTCACGTGGTAGTTTATGGACCAGAGTATTTACAATAGGCTGTTATGTTGTGGCAATGTTGTAGTTTTTATTATTATATTATCCGATGATCATTTAGTCGTAAATTCTAAACATGTAGGAGACTATTTAATAGAGAAGTTAACGTCAGACTCGTACAGAGAGGAACATCTGAATGTATGGTGCGGTCCCCGTCTGTCATAGCAGCTTGATCAACACTGGAGAAGTCGTGGAAAATGATGTCTTGAAAACAGTGGGAAGCCTGTGTAAGTGTTCGTGGCCCAGCAGCAGTCACTGTTTGCCCATGCAGCCTCCTTTCCTGGGTGTAGATCAGGACAATTACTGAGACTCAGTAGAGACAGAGACTCATTCTCCAGTAATTCCGGTTGCTACCGTAAATCACAGCCACACAGGCATTTACAAATGTGAGTCATTTCAGGTTGAATGGCAATCAACGTTAGATACGCCTGGCAGTCACCACATTTCCCAGTAACAGGATGCACATTAGAGCTAGAAGAGCACTTCACACATGAAGAAAGCTTCAAATATGTCACGTTTAAAGACTGGTTTTGGCTTTAGGACAGCCACACTTCAGACTGTGTTGGACATATTTGCACTCGATTATGTACTTATGTTCTTTCTGATGAAATGAGTGGTTTGAGGGTTTGTTGGGCATGTAAACACTGAGTGGAAGCCCAGCTGGTATCAGAGCCAGATAAGAGGGGCTCGTGAACGTTCACTACTGTGGTCCATTGAACCCAGAGGACTGTGGGAGATGGAGTCTTTGGAGTAGGACATTCACTGGGCACTGGCACCTTTCATGTTAATCATGCGCCTCAAATAGAGCCACTTCAGATCTACTTTAATCATTGAACTTTCTCTCGTCCCAGTTGATTCCCTTGAGCATCGCAGAGGCACTGTCACAATAATGGTGCTCTCTTTCTTTAGATTTTGTTTGGATGCTCAGCTCTTTTTTTAGGGGTGTTTTTCTTCTTCTCCCCTTGCGATTACTCTTTTGGGATTGTTTCTGGCATGTTCTTCTCATCTTCATCACCCGCCTGCAGTCTGTCACTCTCCCTCTCAGCAGGTTTTCCAGGTGTTCAACCAGAAGTGACAGCAGCTTTCATCACACACACCTTCCCCTTTTTCTTCTGAACAGTAAACCGTTGAAGAACAAAGTGTGCGTACATGTGTGTGTCTCCTCCGGGGTTCCACTCTGTCACGGTCACACTTTTCCCCTGTTTTTAACGGACAGCTCTGCTGTCACCATGGAAACAGATAGCTTTAGACACAGCCTTGCAGCCGGAGCGTGTGGTTGTGCATGAAATGCACAGTTAATATCCTCCTGCATCTCGTGTGTGAGTGTTTGTACAAGGTCTCGGGTCAGAGGATGAGACTTTCTCCTTTGCCTTCATTACCCAGAGTGAAGAATGGGCATGTTAGACACGCATCACAAACTGCCATCATAGTGTCCACAAAAGAGACGATGTGCACTCAAAGACTGAATGCTGTTGCTGGAGAATAAATGTACCGGTAATTACATTTTTTAGATCAAGATTAAGTTATCGATACTTTGAGATGAGGTAAAGCCACCAAAGTTAGATTCTTAGGACCCTGGCTGCCAAATGGCTAAATGCACTGATATGGAATAGAAATGTTATCTCATCCACAACCATATGAGAGGACACTGAAGTCATGTGATGAAAACACTGATGTTTGTGGGCGGTCAACATTTAGTTCGAGGTCAAAGAACATTTCAGGCAGAGAGCAGGTGAGAACTGACTTTAAATGTGAGGTTTGATCCAACATGGTATCTGAGAGGAAAAGGTGACGCATACTGCCTGACATACACGGTTCTCTTTTACATTTCAGCTAATACATTAGATAACCTGCTCGAAGTCTGGTTAGCAAAAAGATATTTCATGTTATACTTGAAATATTGTGCAATAGATTGTTAGGGGGAAATCACCCTTACTACAGTCATATTGTTCAGAATGGGCCTGTATTATCATCATGATTATTATCATTATTATGCGTGTTATTCCTGTGGGGTCACTGGAAAATTCCATTCTGGCTCTCAATTGATGTTTCCTGAAAAACATGTTTATTTTTTAGGAGTCTGCACCCCCCATCTCTCGCTCTGTCTGTCTGGCTCCACCACCTGCTGGGATGATTGACAGATTTAGCGACTGACTCATCTGCTTACTGCCTAGATAAATGTGTGGCTCGTTTCCTGAAATGCTGGCTCATTGAGGGGCTGAATGGATGACCGTCTGACTGCATGGCTAGCCAATGGCTACTTCTTTAATCTGGAACAAAGTCTGCTGGCTGATTTAGTAAATGGACTTTCCGGATAACTGAATTAATCAAATTCACTGTCATTGTGAAGATGAGTTAACAACAGTTTGTCTTGCCGGCAGAGGGAGGGAACAAACCAACCCACTAATGTAACTGAAAGAGGAAGGGGAGAAAGAAAGGGAAGAAGGGAAAGAGAGTAAAGAAGTTGCCGTGCAGAGAAAGAGAGAAGTTGGATGTGTGATGGTGAAGTGTCTGCTCTCATTAGCGCTCAGTCTGTGCTGTCCACATGGTGTTTTGGCAAGAGAGAGAGAGTGTGCGTGAGTGAGAGGTCCAGAAGTGACACATGAAGTGTGTCTGTATACCTAGCATAATGCTGCAGTGAAGTCCGCTCATGTGTCAGACCATGGGGAGTCCCCGTCCCCCCCATGCCTTTATAAGGAGTGTCTAGTGTCCCTGTGGGGCCTCCCTCCATCCATCCAAAGCATCCCACCTCCTTTTGCCTCACTCTGTTGCCATGCAGGTTCTCCAGTGGACGGAGGGGGGTCCCAGACTGATGAGGACTATTTACTGTGACTGATAGGACTGTCTCTACAGCCATGTTGAGAGCTGTTGGAGGCAATCAAAATGCTCCAATGTTTGTGTATGAATTATTATGGGACTTAATGTCTGCCACCTGTCCTTTAAACTGCATTTATCAACATAATCGATCAATAATAGAAGGTAAAAGCTGCTCCTCTTTTACTGTTAACCCTGTAAACCTACAATGCCATGAATCACAAAAAGAAAAAAACGCAAGTGGAATTTCTTTGATAATTGATTTTACAAAAATTTGAAAACAATGGAATCTATCTATCCAACATTTTCCCAAGGGACTACAAGTGTTACCAATGTTGGAAAAAGTGGAGGCTCCAGGTGATGTGAACCCTTAATATTTATTGAACTACTAACAGCCTCTCCTGTCCTCTGTGTTCAGCAGCCTACAGTTCAGTCCAAGTTAAACAGATCTTTCATCAGGCGAATCAATCATGGCTTCATAAAAATGTTTTTGATGAAATATCACAATTTGAAGCTTCGTTTTTGGCTGCTTTTTCTGACTGAAAGTGTTTGTCACACGTGATGTGTTCATGGGCTGTAGGACAGATTAAAGTCTGGCCATAATGACATATTCTTTACAGGTTCTGGCTGTGATAAGTGCTGTAGTTTTTTGGGGTTCAGAGGGTTAAAGTTATTGTCGGTCAGCTGACAACAAGTTGATGTCAAAAACTGTTCAACATGTGACACCAATACTTTGACTTAGCATACCTGGTGTCCCAGGTGCTAATCGATTGTATCAACATTTTAAACACTGCTGATAAAGAGTTGTAACTTTAATTATGTGTTGCAGAGATTCAGCTGGGTTCTTCATGTCACATTGGACGAGCACTGCCTCCTGTTTGTCAGAGTGCAACAGTGCCATCTATTTCTTTCTCCTCCACTGTCACCCTGTACAGTGTGTCCTAGTGACCATTAGCAGCTGCAGCTCGTCACAGGACATTTAATCCTCCAATGAGCATGCAGCAGACAGAGCCTTCATCAGCTTTATTTTGGCTATAACAGACGAGGGTGTAGATGTCGCTGTTGAATAATTCAGAGTGTGTTTAGTGATCTGGAGGTCTGTATGTGTTTGCTGTATGTCAGGAGGAAAAGGGAAGTCTGTTAATGTGTAGAGTCGATACTCTACCTGTCTGATGAGCAGATGTAACGTGGACGCAGACACACACGTTTCTATCATGCTGTCTGTGAGATTGTTTGTATTTCCTCTCAGTCCAAATAGATTTTAACCCAGATTCCTTCTCTTCCCTTCTTCCAGAGACAAAGAGAAAGCGGATGATATAGACAGCAACCCGAGCTCCTCCACCAGAGAAGGTGATACGACTCACACACACACACACTTTTAAAAGCTAGTGTAGTCATGTTTGTGTACGACCACACATCAGCCCAGCACCAGCGCTGTGGTTTAGATGAGGACAGTGGGGATCGGCCTGAACTTGTAGTATAAGAACAAAACTTTCTCCCTTGAAGGCTGTTGAACTGTTTGTGTTCAGGAGAAAGATATCACGTCACGCTGTTAAAGTCTGATACAAGTTTGTCCTAACAAATGACAATTAAAAACACCGTTACCTTGCCCTCGTTATATGTGGAAAGAGCAAAAATCCAATTAGTCACGGCATGTCAAAGTGAAATGACTGAATTGAAGTAACATTCAAGCAACTTTCATAATCCGTATTTGACAAACACTGCCGATGCCAACACATGATGAAACATGATTCAGCAAATTGACGAGCTTTCCTCCCAGACATGAATCTGACTCTGAGGATAAAGCATTCCTATGTCATGGAAAAGAGCTGTGATCTGCTCATACATTGTGTTACTGGCAAATTAAAATGATTGTTAATACAGCATCATTGAGCAAAGTTGTCCGGATGAGGTGAGAAACACCATCATAGCATGTCTAGCTGTATGTCCTGAAGTGTCATGAAATGATGGATGCTTTTAGGAGAACAGCTGCAGGTGTTTCTGTTGGCTAGGACAGTTCTAGCTCTGGTTCGTCTTTGGCAGAAGAAAATGCCCTGCAGAGTTTTCTCGTAAACAAAGAGAAGAACGTTCACGTCGTCTTCTTTGCTGCCTTTGTGCTGCTGCGTTTCTCCACGTTACAACTACCAACTGTTGAAAGTGGGAGCAGCGTGACACCAGTGATGTGAACCTGCTTTCTATTTACAAAACAACGTAGAAAACTCCACAGGGTTCCTTCAATCAAGGACTTGCATGAAACATGGATCCCACTGATTGAAATGAATCCTATTTTCATGCATTTGATCATTTGGATGCTTGTCTGTCCCTGTTGATGGTTGAAGGTTAAAAGCACCAACGCACTATTAGACGTGAGAGTGCTGTTCACATGGGACGATTGTATTTGTCAGACTTTCTTTCCCACTTTCCATGTAAAAGACAATTCCGAATCCTTGTAGTAAAACTAAATGCTAAATGAATTCACCTCTCTGCAAATGATTTAGTTTGTAACAGCAGTTGTTTCACAGAGCAGGGAAGGGCAATTTAAACGTGGCACTGGTGTCGCTGCCTCGAGCTAGCTGTATTTATAAAGGAGACTGCTGCACGCTTTCGTGTTTTGATGCAGGAGACATGTTTAAATTGAGGTTAAAGGAGGACAGTTTGAGTCACTGCAGTCACTGATGCTAGACCAAGACCGGCAAGCTGACTGACAGGGTAATATAAAGTATTTTAGCTTGAACGCCATTTGGTCGACTGGAGGGGTTTTAAACTTTACTTTATTCTACAAAATGGATGGAGAAAGGTCTCAGTACGACTTCTTTATATATATCAGGACCTTCCCGTCAACAGGGTTATAAAGAGAAAGATGTGTAGTTTGTGGTAGCACCCTCAGCACATTCTTCACCAAAGCATCCCTTTACATGGCACACTACATACAGATGTTAAATCAATGCACGTCAGCTGATGGTAAATGCTACAGGGAAGGGGAAAGTCGAAGTTTCCGTCCAGGCCATAGAGATGGTGGTTGTGAAAGAGGAACCGAGCAGACGAGAAAATTCCGAGTGTAGTTTCTGTTTCCCTGTCTGGTGTGAAGGCGGGCCGGTGACATGTAACGGATTGCTTTATGGTTCTGTGGAGCTCTTCCTTCTACGTTCGTTGTGCTGCTCCTCACCTCGGCTGAAAGGGTTCGTGATACGGAGCGGCTCACCTGTTGCTTGTACAATGATGCGGGTTACCTTGAACTGTAGATTCCATCCAAAGACTTTAGTCTGCAACTGTAGTCCCATACACCTCACCGCTGAACCATTCAATTCAACAGACCTTCATTACACAAGTCCCAAATGAAATGAACTTTCATCTGTATGTGCACACTCTCATGCTTTGTCACTCCTGGGCTCTCTGGTTCTCTCGCTCTTTTTCTGTCGAGTCAGTATTTGAAAGTCCTTAATAGGATTAAATGAAATACCCATCCCATCTCCTGACCTGTGTACAACCCGGGTCCAGAGGAGGCTTTTGAAGCCGGGTCAGGTGATGTACGTTGAGCCATTCAGATAGAGTAGACCATCATTGTGGCTTTAAGTCTGCTCATTATCTGTGCCAGGAGATGATAAGCAGAGGCCGCGGCTGCACAGAGGCATTGATTAAATGAGTGCATCTGTTGTGTGAAGCAACGGATAAACGCGTCTGATACACTTGTGGTTTAGCCCACTGTAGTGTGTATTCATTCAATCACACATTACACCAAGTTCTACTGACGATCGTTATCTGCCGATGTTCAGTTAAATATGCGATCAGGACATCAGCATTCATGCTCTTCTAGTCACCGGTCTGATAATGTTACACTGTGAACAACCAAACAACCCATCAGAGTTTACACTGACAGGAGGACGAAGGTTCTGTTCACTTACATTATGATGCGTTCAGGCTGTGCTCAGTGAAAATGAGAACTGGACGAAGGTAAATTATAACGTTATCATGATGTGTTCACATGTAATCTGTAAAATGTAGTGTTTGTGAGAAACTTGAATGAATCCAGCAGTTTGAAGGAGATGTTTTCAAACAACATAAATAGATGTTAGAGATGAATTATAACTTGTTTACACTCGCTCTAAGCAGATTGTAATAAATCATTAAAACTACTAATCCACAAAAATACAATGATTGGCATTTAGTATCTCACGTGATCAGGGATCTGTTAAAGTTATATTTACTCTCTTTTTTTCTTTTGTGCTGATCTGATCTGTGATCCGATCTGTGACTCTGATCTGTGTTATGATCCGGTGCACTACTGTTAGCTTCACCTGTTCTTTCCTTTGCATGGGAAAATGTCTGTCTATTCACTGTGTCAGGTCAAAGCAAACAATCTGTACTCCTGCCAGACACAATTGGTTTAATGGCATGTTGATGAGGAGAGCAGGAATCTAATGGGTTAATCTAATCTAAAGCTCATCTTTTTCATTTCCTCTTTGGCTTCTGGAGAAACACGAAATAGAGAGAGCTGCTGGTGGAGCTGGTTTGTTTACCTGAGGGGGGGGGAGAACTGTCACAGGACATAATCGGAGCTTGAGTGTGCATGTGTATTGGGAGTTTTACTAGCTTAGAATTCTGGTTAAAAGTATTAGTGAGTCAGGTCTGTGAGCTGCAGTATTGCCTATTCTTCACTGGATCTGGAGACGGATCAGTTTGGGTCAAAGTGTTGCTCTGAATCACAGCTTTCGCCATTAACAGGAGCCTTTAGCGTACCAGAATGCAATGCTGCTACATTTTGAGTGGCATCACCACAATCACATGCACTCCACAGTGTTCTCAAACTAATACCTGGGCTAATACCACTCCTACGACGCAAACATAAATGAGTGAATTAGTGAAGTGGGTTAGCTAGTGTAGCTGCTACCTGAGCTCTGCTGGAGATGAAGGAGAGGGAGTCTGCTGAGGAACTTGTTGTAGCCGCAGGTTACGGTTATTCTAGAAAAGGAAGGGTGGACTGCTGCGGCACATGTACCAACAACTCCCCAATCCCTGTTAGTGAAACGTAACGTAAACCAGCACTGCCCCCTTCTGGTGCAACCTCGTGTTTCAACCACCACCACAGGAAAGTCATTATCAGACACATTCTAATAATATTCTAATTGAATCATTTCTCCAGACGCAAAGCTGTGACCGTAGGAACTGTGTTCCCGCTGCCACTCGTATGCATACACGAGCAGTGCAAGAAGAGGAATGAATACCATGGTTGAAAATAGTCGACAGCTTGCCGGAGGCTGTGTGTAAAAATGCAGTGTGATCATCATGTGCACGCTGCAGCACAGTGTCTCTTTTGTTGTCTCTTCACACCACGACTGGTGAAGTCCTGGAGAGGTTGGATGTGTGTGTGAGAAGATACGACTCTGCCCTCATAGCTTCTTCATACAGTATGAATCTGTAACTTCATGTCCTTTGTAGACTCCAAACCACAGAAGCTGTTAAAGACAAAAAGTCAGATTTTAGAGTGCATCTGCTTTTTCTGTTTTTCAAATTCAGATACAAAGTTTTATTTCACAGCCTGCATGAATGCAACATCTGATTAAATCTTTTCAACCCAACAAGGTCTTACTCTTCCCAATAAGCATGCCCATGGTGGGCTGTGACATGGCCTCACATTAAGCTGTAGGAGTGTGAGGCCTGCTGGGATTACTCCCTCCATGGCTGAGGAGGTTGACATTTCCCTGTTAAATTACCACCTAGCTTCTGCCTTCTGCATCCAATAAAACCTTTATGGAGCATAGCTGCCATTTAGGACCACGTCCCCTGTGTCCTGCCACGTTTGAGAGGAATCCAAAGCAGCAGGGAAGTTGGTTCAGAACCTCAGAGTTTTGTGCAACGAGGGTAGGAGGACTTTTTGCTTTGTCAGCCTCTTCACTGACCAGGAAACACACACACAGGTGCACAATGTGAAGGCAGAGACTCAATTCTTTCTTATAAAAACACACGGTGAGAAATACCGTTGGTTTAAGTTGTGTGAAATGACATCAGTTTAAAAGATGAGGTCATTGATTGAAGACAATTGTAGAGCTCAAACAATACATCAGCAGATCGACAGAAAAAATAATCAACCAAACTGAATCATTTAAGTCATTTTACCTAAAACTGTTTTCTTCTTCTTTCTCGAATATACTGTTTCCTCTTCTGTGACGTGAACTGAAGTGGAAACAAGGAATTTGAAGAGAAGACATCAACACTGTGAACTTTGATGGCACATTTTCTATATTTTCTGCCCATTAATTGAGAAAACAATCAGCAGATTCATTGATGATGAAATCATTGTTAGTTTCGAGAAAAACATGTCTTTTGTTCAATGTGAAAAATGAATGAAAAACCCTACTTTCAGCACCGCTGTGACTTGCATCTGAGAAAATGTTACTTATCTTATGCAAAGTAAATGCTCACAATGATCCAGTAGTCAGACACACAGGGATCTAGATTGAATACTTTTTCATTAAATACTTCTCATACATGCAGACGTTTGCATCTAAATCACAACACGCGCTGCAAGTGAAAGCCTCAGCTGTCTGTGACACCTGTTTAAGTTGGCTGTGTGCTTCCTCTGTGTTGCCTTACAATGCTCCAGGTCGCCCATCGTTGTCTACTATGGAGCACGAAAACTACTCAATTAGGAAATTCATCAGAATTCTATTGAATGAGTCACACATGGATGAATGTCTGCCACATCAAATACACAGTTGACTACACATGTAATGTATCTTTTCTCCTGTCTTGATTTTCACTGCTGTATTCTACCATCAGGTTTGCTGGAATGGGTAACCTGCTAAAAGTCCTAACAAGGGATATAGAGAACTATCCGCACTTTTTCCTGGACTTTGAAAGTAAGTCTGGCCGAGGAGTGGAACAAAGGGAGAGAGAGATGGATGGAGAAAGAGATGTGGGGGGTTTGTTCCTTTTCTGTCAGCAGGTCTCTGCCCCCGATGACCACGCCTCGATGAGTCTGCTTCTGCTCCTCTCCTCCCCCCCCCCCCCCTCCCTCCGTCTCCTCTCACTTGGTCGCGACCTCCTGCTCTCTCAGCTCTGATCTGCCTTCTTTGTACAAATAACTTATTGATGACTTGTTAACACCACGCGTACTTTCCTTTTCTCTTTCTTGTATTTCCTCTCTTGCAGAAACCAAATGGGGAATCTGTTAAAAGTGCTCACTTGCACAGAGCTCGAGCAGGGGCCAAACTTTTTCCTTGACTTTGAAAGTGAGCACAGCTTTACCTGTCCTGCTAGGCCCCTCTTAACCCCCGAGTCATTTGTCTTTGACCTCTCAGTAGCTGCTCTGACTGGTCAGGGGTCAGCCCATTCAGCTATTGCACTGTCACCCTTTGCATGTATTATAAGTCATGATTCATTGCAGCATGTTTTTGAAATCATTCACTGCGTGCCACGCTGAAGAAGAATGGAGCTGACCCTTGACCTCTGCCGTCTGCTTTGACTAAGTCATCTGCATGCATGCCCCTGTATGTGCACTGATAGTAGGACACCTTTCACACGTGCATATGTGCCCTAATGTAATCACTAACTCATTATCATCCGCTCCATTAAGCCTTGTTTCTCTTCCTACATAATCCGTTCAGTAGTTATTATTTCATTATGTAGTCAGTGTTGGTTCAATATATAAGAGATGGAAAACATTCCTGCAGCCCTGCAGTAGAATATTACATTGACTACATTACTGCTCTGCTTGCTGATGCTCACATAGAACAAATACATCAGCGTTGGTCTCTTTCCTAAACACAATGGCCTCCACAGTGCCACTCTCGCCACGTAGCCGACCTCGGGCTCCGTTTATTCAGCGAAGAGGAGGTGATGGGTTCTGAAATGTTGTAATGTCACAGATGCTCTGTATTTAGAGCCGCTGGTCTTATCTCTGTGGTCATGATGGGCAGAGCTTGTTACCTGTGAATCTGTAGCAGAAGCATCGTGATCATTTCTTGTGTTTTAGACCTTACATCGACTGCCACGATATCAAAATATGTGCTGAACACTGAGGCAAACCGAGCTAACGGGAGAGATGTGGCTTTGCAGTTCACTGTTCCTGTTGTAACCAGACAGGACATATGAGAGAGAACAGCTGGCCTCTCTGTAGCTTGCAGACACAGCAGAGAGTTCATATTCTAGTACAATTAGTAGATGACTTTTTAATTGGTTTATCGTTTAGTGTAGCAGGTTGCAGTAAATGCATCCCGCTCCAGCGGATTCAGTTCCATTATGGATACTTGAAAACTCATGAAACTGGTTTGGAGCCACTCGGTCTACAGCAGAGTGCTTCATTGTTTTCTAGACGACTCCAGTCTTCTCAGTGTAGTGGACTGATGAGGTCTGGAGTTTGTTTTTGAAATAGAAGACGTCCTTCTGGCGTCACGCTTTGGTAACGGACTGATGCTGTACCTGCTAAAGCTAGTGAAGTGAAACGATGCTTTTAGCTTTGACACAGTTCATCATGCTGAGTGTCTTCGTCTTCATCAACCATCGTCTCAATGAACGCACTGTGATGAGTGAGAATAACACTCAGCACTCTTGCCCTTGTTCCCCCAGCCAGTGTTAAACACTCTGTCATTACTTATTTGATTAAAGCCTTTTCAAATCAAGCTACTGTGTAAAAGTTCAACCTGAAAATGAAAGATGAATTTAAAATGTAAAAAAAGATTACCGGTAAGTTGATTCTTGATGTGAAAAGGCACAAATGATCAGTTTTGAAATGTTTGTATTCACATTGACTGCTTAGTAGCTTAGCAAACCTGATACACACACACACACACACACACACACACACACACACACACACACACACACACACACACACACACACACACACACATTTACACGTGTGTGTGTGTGTGTGTGTGTGTGTGTGTGTCAGATGCACAGCCAACAGAAGGAGAGCGTGAGGTGTGGAACCAGGTGAACTCCGTCCTCCAGGACTCAGAGAACATCCTGTGTGGCCTGCAGGCGTACAAAGGAGCCGGCCAGGAGATCAGAGATGTGAGGAACACACACACACACAACAAAGGGCCTTCTGTTCTTTCTCTTCACCACACAATGTGTGCGACTCTACATGTCATATCTGAACCGTTGGCAGTATGGAGAAGGGGAGAACAGCTGAACTGACATCAAGTTTACTGAAACGCGTTACGATCCCGTTAACTCTTCTCCACAGCAGACAGTACTCCTGCTGCAGGATGTTGATGATCTGACCGTAAACCAAATATCTTTGAGTTGTTAGCTGATTACAATCTGGTGGTCAAAGGTCACTGTGGCCTCACAAAACATGTTTTTGGCCACAACTCAAGAATGTATATTTTTACAGATGTCTAATAGAATAGAATGACAGATGTGGGTGTAAACTGCAACATGACTGAGAGGGATACAACGGCACGGTGTTCATTCAATTCATTTGTTTTGTTTCCAGGCGATTCAAAACCCCAACGACTTCATGCTGCAGGAGCGAGCCTGGAACTCGGTCTGCCCGCTGGTCATCAAACTCAAGAAGTTCTACAGTTTCTCTCTCAGACTAGGTACGTCACAGTGGAGGAGCTTCTCTGTGTTTGTCTTTTGAAAACGGCTCACGATCGAAGCTTTTTCATCTTATTGAGTCGCCTTCTTGGTCGAATAAAGGGAAAGTAGCGTTCCTTGTCTTATTTTGAGGAAGATTTATTTTATTTTCAAAAGGCTTAAATTTCTCTCTTTTTACAACAAAATGTCTCTTTATATACAGACGTCAAGTGAATTATACATAAACCTAATGTTCATGTAGCACATTTGACAACTGGTCTTACAACAAAATGAGTCGACTATAAAATCAAGTGTTCAGATCTTTGCTTCTCTTCTGTTAAATCTGTTCATGTAAATACATTCTCAACTGGACCTGACAGAGGTTTTCATGTGTAGCAGCAGCAGCTGACTGTGTGTGTGTGTGTGTGTGTGTGTGTGTGTGTGTGTGTGTGTGTGTGTGTGTGTGTGTGTGTGTGTGTGTGTGTGTGTGTGTGTGTGTGTGTGTGTGTGTGTGTGTGTGTGTGTGTGTGTGTGTGTGTGCGCGCAGAGGAGGCGCTGCAGAGTTTGCTGGAGTGCCTGACATGTCCACCCTTCACACCTACTCAGCACCTGGAGAGGGAGCAGGCTCTGGCCAAACAGTTTGCTGAGATCCTCCACTTCACGCTGCGCTTCGATGAGCTCAAGGTCTGCTGGAAACTTAGTCCTCCTTCATTTCTTTACTCAGTGACACGCAAAGTACACTTGTGATGGTAAATGTGTTCTTTCTCCTCAGATGAGAATTCCTGCCATCCAGAATGACTTCAGCTACTACAGAAGAACAATCAGTCGGAACCGGATCAACAACATGAATGTGAGTCACCGCCAGTTGTTTTATGAGAGCAGATCTACAACATATCCACTTGTTCTTACTGTGGTCTGTGATATTTCTATATTAGAGTAAGTGTGAGGGACATTCAACTGGTAGTGAAACCGTCTCAGTTTAATACAGATGTCGTGCTGAAGCACTGTCACTTTAGTCCACAAGGACCGCCAGAATCAACACAAAATAAAACGTTCCTCAACGTAGCGTGAAGTGTCTGCAGTGCTTTCTCTGTTTAAAAGAGGAGACGATCTCAGAACGCCACGAGAAAAGATGTTCACTGTGTTTTGATGTGTTTGATGTCACATCAGAGACCAGAAAGAGGCCAAACTAATCACATCAGGGGAACTATAGTATTAATAATGGACTAAGTGTGAAAAAGGCACAACTATATACAATAAAGAAGAGGGAGATGCTCGTGCATTGGAAAGTGGAAACATTTGTGGTGAAATACCCCCTCCTCCACTGACACCTGTTTGTTTGTGCACCTACAGTTGGACATTGAGAGTGAAGTCAACAACGAGATGGCCAACAGGATGTCTCTGTTCTACGCAGAGGCCACACCCATGCTGAAGACACTCAGCAACGCAACCACAAGCTTTGTAACAGAGGTGAGAGTGCTGCCACTGCAGACAGTCACTCAGCAAATTTAAAGGAAACTTAGCATTTGTTGCATCCATTGTCATCATGCTGTGGCTGGATGAGGAAGTCCAAAAAGACTAAAGGAGTTACACGATGTGTCAGAAACCACATTATCATGTTGTAACAAGTTATTTTGGGTTTTCTAACAACTTGAACAATCAATGAACTCATTGTTGCATGTGCGTTGTTTGCATGTTGTGTAGAACAAGACTCTTCCACTGGAGAACACAACGGACTGTCTCAGCACCATGGCCAGCGTCTGTAAAGTCATGCTGGAGACGCCGTGAGTCACGATGCTTTTCTCTACACACAAAATCACTTTCGCTTTGAGAAAAGAAAGAACGCATCAAATCAAGCAGCACTCGTTTTTCCTGTATTCTCACAGCGACTAGTCACATCCTGTGATGGAGGTTTGTGTTGATTCAGCAGCCGCTGGGTTGTTGTACCATCATGTCTTGCTCGATAGATTGTCAGCATTAAGTGAGACAGGTTGAGTCCTGGAATGTCAAGACAACACCTTGAGACTCTTGAATTTGATGCACATTTACGTGCGGAAAGGGATATCCCAGTCATCCACACAGCCTCATGGCACTTACAGTATGTGCACATGTATTTGTCCAACTGCACACCAACAAATAATGTACCAAAAGTGCCAGTATTGATTATCTGGCGTTCAGTTTATGCAGATTGTTTGTAAAGACTTCAATCTTTCCCATTTCATAACTCTTTCCCTGTGCAATCCTCTTCCTCTCTCTCTTCCTGTGCATTCAGGGAATATTCTAGTCGTTTCAGCAGTGAGGACACGCTCTTGTTTTGCATGAGGGTCATGGTGGGAGTCATCATTCTTTATGACCACGTCCACCCCAACGGTGCCTTCAACAAGTCCTCCAAGATAGACGTAAGAGGCACACACACACACACACACACACACACACACACACACACGTGTACAGGACTGAAGCGGTGTAACAGCATCACTGTGCATCACGGATCTGTGTGGTGATGCGGCTCTGTTCTTTTCTCCTCAGATGAAAGGCTGCATAAAGGTCCTGAAGGACCAGCCGGCAGACAACGTAGAAGGCCTCCTGAATGCCCTCAAGTAGGTTCACTGTGGATCCACGGTTAGACTTTCATAAAATAGCTGAGACTGGCCAGTCATCTTTAGTTAGCCATTCTGCCCAAGACGTTCTGGAAAGTTGTGTATTTCAGTGAATGTTTATTTTCTAAGTTATTCCACTTCATACAGTAAATTCATCAGCCTCTTTGTTTTCCTCCATTTTTTAAAATTTGTCAACTAAATATTGCCGCAAAGTTGTTGCCAATGTCAGCTTCAATATAAGTCCAAAAACCTAGTTCCCCTTTACCTGTACTGGTGTGTCACAGTGTTTTGGTTGTATTAACAGACAAGAAGGAACAATCTACTTTTATAAGAACAAAAACTTCACCAGGATACAAATCATGAAATGCAATGGACAGTAAATCCTGCTTGTTTCTCAAGATTACCAACCCTATCATGAATGTTTCTGTGTAAATGTTATATGTCAGGCTGAACCATGTGCCGTCCTCTTTATTTACCTTTTATTTTTTACGCCTCTGGGCCTCTCCTGGTAACCCCATGTTTAACCTCACAACGCTTTGAATTCCTCTGTCAGAAATGCAGAAAGTGTTAATAAAGGGCTCAAACTGTCTGCTTAGACTTCAAACCTCAAAGTCCATGAGTCAGTAAGGATGGACGAGGGGATTGGGCCAATTATTTAGTGTAGTTGTGAGCAAAACCTGAGGTGTTTCTGGACCAAAGTGACCTCAGTAGATCCATACTGTGACCTCAGTAGATCCATACAGTCACCAAAGTGACCTCAGTAGATTCATTCTGTGACCTCAGTAGATCCATACTGTCACCAAAGTGACCTCAGTAGATCCATACTGTCACCAAAGTGACCTCAGTAGATCCATACTGTCACCAAAGTGACCTCAGTAGATCCAGGTCTAATGTAGGCCAGGAGGAGCTGGGTCCGGTCCTCGGTGCTGACAGGCGCTGTGGATCCTCACTAACCTCCTCGTTGTTTCTTCTCAGATTCACCACCAAACACCTGAACGACGAGTCCACTCCGAAGAACATCCGGACGATGCTCCAGTAGTCTCTGCTCTTTCCTGTTTTAATATATATATAAACCGATATGAAGAGGATCAATGCTCTGACCTCAAAGAAGATGTATATGTTTACATTATTTAAAGACTCGATGTTAATACTCGTGTGTATTTGCATAGTCATTCCCTCCAAGCTATTGAAAGCTGCAGAACATTTAGCTTCTGCTTTGGAAACAGTATGAAATGATCACATGAATGGCCTCTACTGCTCACAGCTGTCTCAGCACAAATGATGGAAACCTGTCAGCCTTACGTACCTGAGCTTCACAAGCTGCACTGGGTCTTTATGGATCTTCTCAATCTTTTATTTGACAATGGAATTAGTTTGGTCTGCAGCTTTTAGACAAATTCAACTTTGGTTTTTGAAGCTGAAGTTGATCTTTTTTTGAAAGAGTGAACATTTTAAATTGTGACAAAGGTTCTCGTTCACATTACGACGACAGAGTCTGCGTCATGTGTTAAAACAAGTGAAGTTGTTTCTGTCTTGATCTACAAAGAGTGAGACTAAATATGAAACCAGTCTGTGTTATGATGGACATGTGTGCTGCAGATAAGGGATCGTTGGTTTGATCTACGTATTGCTAAAAGCATTCGGGTTGTTTTCTGTTTTTATAGTCAGCTGTTGTCTTTGTCTCTTTTTGTTTTTCACACTCCAATCTCATGCAACTGTTGAAATAAATCCACTGTGAACATAAAGAGTTACTTTGCACTTCCAGTAAGATCCCGTATGTCAAGGTTTGCTTTAAACGTGGAGGTTTGAAAAAGGCTGTGATGAGGAAACAGGAAATCAAATCGCCCACCTGATGTTATATTGAACCGCTCCGTATGTGGCCACGCTCTGAACGACGCCTGTTTTAAGTGACTATTGTATGAAACAAAGAGAGGCCTAAAAAACCTGTTCATCCTGAATAATTGATATGTGCTTCTTTTTAAAAAGAACGCTTCTCTGTTTAACTGTCTGGCTCTATTTCCAGGGGGATTAAAGGAACAGTTCAGCTCGTCTCCACTGCTGACACCAATGGGACCCGCTTCATTTTTTACAATGAACTTTGATATTGTTTGTCATGTTGAAAACCATATTTCAGTTTAGTACATCAAACGACTAGAATTTAAAGTTTGAAATGGATGATGAATAGTTAGACTGCTGACGTTAATGCTTTCCAAAATGTGTTCAGTTAACCTCCAGGTTCTGTGAGTGTGATGGTTGTCACTGATCGTAGCCGATGTGGGCCTCTGTTATGCGTCACTGACGTCATGGCTTCATCTCCTCAATGAGTGTCTGATCAGCAGCTCCTCACACACTCACCAGGTCGAACAATCTCCTCATCGGTGACCGTCGTGGTTCATTTTGACTGTCGTCTTTTAAAAGGATGCAGCTAATAAACACAGATCAGTCTCGTTTTATTTTGGGTAAAACTGACACAAATATTCTTAGAGAGTAACCGAGCAGATTTCAATGTGACCGTCGTACTATAATGATAATTACGACTTCACCAAACCATCAACATCCCTGTGGTGTTCGAACATGGAGCACCATGTGGCCTTAAACAGTCGCACAAGCTGACAAATATCAGGAAGAAACCGGTAAAGATAGTACTTTTTATGACACAATTCCTTTGATTTCATCCATAAGCCATGGAGACACCGCTCCATACACACCCTGCCCTTTGAACTAACATTCAGCTCATAACATTGATTTAACATGTTGGGTATCTACCATTCATTTAGGTCTGTTTGGGCCTCCTGTGTCTAGTAATTTATACGTATGTGTGAGTGTGAGCATACTTTGAATGCCATGTTTTTATACGCGATGAGGTAGAAGTACACAGAGCATACTTGGACCGATGTGTACGTATGATGCTGATGTTTGCAGTTCAAAAGAAGCTTCTCTCTGCCCGGCTGTTGCTACTGTGTGTTGAATGCATGATGTTGTTCTGAACACTGAGACAAAAATCAGCTTTGTCTTAAACTCACAGTTATTGTTTTAATATTTTGTTGATAAAGTGCTTTGGCTTTGTTCTGCGTTGTGAATGGGATGTGTGGATTGGATAATAAAGGTGGTACATTTCTTATACGGAATATGTTTCCTTTGCTTTTCTTACTTGCAGGACGTATTCCGATCTGTTACTCCAGTAAAAGTACTTCACTACAAGTAAGAGTCCTGCTTTGAAAATATTGCTGAAGTGAAAGTATTATCAGGTAAATGAATCTTTTAAAACCATGAGTATTAAAAGTTATACTTAATGCAGATAGCTCCAAATATTCATTGAACTTATTTATTATTCAAACAATGAAAGGAAAAAGCAATAAATCCTCAGTTTTACTGTTGAATTATCATTCAGGCTGTAATTAAGTTATAACAAAAAATACTTTGTTTTTACATACAATGAGCTAATAATCTTTATTTGTAAAATAACTGAAGTTATCAAATAAAGTAGTGAAGTAAAAAGTACACTGTAGAAAGTAGAAAGCATGAAAATAAATGCACAAGTAAAAATGTGTACTTGAAACAGTACTTTAGTGACTTTACTTTGTTACATTCCACACAGACAGCCTATAGTACTAGCTTGAAATGAAGGAAGTGTTCATTTATTGTAATCATCAGGACTGTGAGGACCAGCTCATCCAAACCACAGTGTCCTTTAAACAATCTGCTCAAAGTCATCAAAAACAAGCACCGTTAAGGTCTTCACGTACCGGGGTGTATTTTGTGCGATTCATTTGCAAGTTGATACATTTTTGCAAACTTGTTTTTGACACGCTAGAGTGGTTTTATACCAGACGCTGCAAAAAAGTATTTTTTCTCTTTTTAGTAATAAGATACATTTTTCTGAGCTTTCACATTGCAAATAAAGATATCAACCAATCACGTTGTGTTAAACAGACACATTGAAAACACAATATATTGTACAGCAACACAGAGGCTCAGTAGTCCTGAACCAGGACAGCGCAGACCAGATCCACTCCTCCTGTTCTTGCCTTTCACAATAAAAGCCCTAGACATACACACTGTGTGTATTGCCAGAGGGAACTCATGTTCACTCAGAGCATTCTGCTAAAAGTAGAGTCAATTTATTATCTTACAGTAGTTCAGGTTATACAACAGCTGAGCTCAGACTGACTGACGGACGCTGCTCTGATCCTCGTTGGGTCTCTGGCTGTATGAGTCTATTCAAATCTTTTACTGAAAAAGTGATGCAACTGTTGCAATATTTCACATCAGTTTTGATGTGAAATATTCACAGACGAGTGTTTAGCGCCTTTATACGCTATGTTTAAACGTGAGACATCATTACTGAGCAGAACTGTTAAAATATTCTATAAGATGCCGTCCTATGATAACGAGGCTATTAACTTTATTTACAGCTTGTGCTAAAAACTGTCTCTAACAAAATCTTTCCATGTTCATGAGCGGTTTTCTTCCTCAAGAAGCGTTTTGTTCCTTGTGTGAAACACGGGAACTTATTTAAAGTTCTACATTAGGAGTCAAGTCTACTCTTATAATAATGACATGAAACATCAAGATGTCATCAGAATGTTCATGTCTCTCCTCATCTCCATCCAGTGCTGCCTTTACTCAATAACATGCACATGAATAGTGTTTGTAGAATGCATTCCGTGTACGAATATACATCAAACCTTCTGACTGTAGAGCTGTGGCTGTGAATCTGGTCCTGAAGCTGTGGTTCTGACGTCCTGCTGATGTGTGTGTGGAGCAGACCCAGTCCAGGAGAGTGGTGTAGCTGATTGATAGAAACATTCACCTCATTAGTGATCTTTCCACTTCAGGCTGTGAGTCCTAAACAGAAGCATTAGTATGTGGACATGTCAGCTTCTTAACTTCAAGGCACGCTCTCTGATATCACTTCAATTTTCATTTCATTGTAACTTGAATTTGAAACATTTTTGTTCCTCTTTGATGATGCATATCAACGCATTTAAGACTTTATACTGTCTGATTTGAATTGTCATGTTTTGTTTGACTTTATGAACAAAGCTGTTGATATTCTGTTAAAAGAAGATATAAAAGAAGAAACAGATGTCCCGTTAATTAGATGCCTCCTAAACAAATCTTCTAATGCTTTGCTTTAAATTAAAACAACAACTAAAATACTCAGAATCAACCATTTAGCTCCACTCAGGAGTTAGTAACAAGACATGAAACATTTCTAATAGGGTCACAAACTGCTCTCCGTCTGCGACTTTTCTTGCAGAATCAGTAATTTTAAACTCCTGAATATCTTCCTGTGTGGTTACATCATACTCAGCCCAGAGGAAGTGGAGGAGCTGGGATTGCTTACTGGGAGCGCTCCGGTGGGAGCGCCGGGACGCCCTGAGCGCCTCCACGCTCAGCCCGGGCACCGCCGACCTCACCGGCCCCGGACGGATCCCGGCGTTCCACCGGGTGAGGCGCAGCATGCCCATGGCGGTCTCCTTGGTGACGGGGAGGTCGAGACTGTGAGACGCCCAAGGTGGTCGCGATTGGGTCTCAGGAGGATGATGAAGAGGAGGGGGAAGAGAAGGGGGAGGAAGAAGAGGAGGATGTTGGGGTCTGCAGTTGGAGCTGAGGAACATCTGAAGGAGGAGAGAGACAAAAGTTATCAGAGAACTGGGGTTACTTTGATAACCAAAATTCAACATGATTCCAGATGTAGTGAGTTGTATTTCATGTTAGTTCCTGCAGGCAAACAAAAGTATGTATGAAGATTTCATCAAAGTCTGAATATGAAATGCCACAGTGTCCTCTATCTCACCCCCACCCCCTCTTCCCTCGAACCCCATCATCAGCATCATTTGGTGTCAGCTCCCTCTGAGCAGCTCCTCACTAACATGCTCTTTATAATGCATGATGCCTGCTGGTTGCACAGTCTCCAGAGAGTCTCCCACGCTTACCCCCCCCCCCCGGTGATGGATGGAGAGGTTTACCAGCGACTTAGCTTTGCGCAGCTTGTAATGCGCCTCAGACAGCGGCCTCTGGCTGCCGTCACCTGGCCTCCATGCGCTGCTGCGGCGGGCGGCGGCTCCGCTGTTCACTGCCCTGCAGAGAGACAGTAGAGTCGGTGAGCAGCTGGAGCTTCGGTGGGTCTGCAGAGAATTCACACATCAATCAGTCACAAGCAGGGGTCAAAGAGCAAGGTGTGGCTGTTGCTCTGCAAATAATGAACCAAAACAAGCCCTGAATTAATGCTGCACCTTCATGTTTCATACTTCGGTTGTGTGCACTATGAGCTACACCTTGAGCTCCGTTGGAGCACCAACCTTTTTAAACCCTCTTTGGACTTTTTCTGTCTATTTCTTCTGCTGGAAACCAGATCGTTTCATTCCTCCTTTCTGCTGCGTTTGCTGGCGGACAGTTGAGTTCAGTTGAGTTGTAATATTACTTTATGTGTACATTATATCTACTGCACATGACATACTTTATTACTACATTATGTACCTATAGTGTACTGATTATTACACATTGTGGCCTCAACCAGAGTTGCACTGCTGGACCTCTTGTGTACAATATTTGCACAATTTGCTTATAAACTCTGTAGTATTTTAATGGATATATTGTATATAGCTTTTTAAATTTCATTTTCTAAAATAGTTCTTTGTCCTGATACCTCTCAGTGCTGCGGGGATAGAAAAAGTCTGATCTTATATTTGCATATTTGGATTTCTGTTAAGTTATTTCAGATATTTCAACACTTCTTTGGTTTTTTTAAGTCACTGTGGATTATAGAAACATTACGTTTGATTTATTCACACAGTTGTCTTTTCTTTTCAGCTTATTATGCATTGTTAGAAACAGAAATCCTAGTTTTAGAATATGTATTTCTACATTTCTTATTATCTGAGACTCACACATTGGCTTTATTGAGTGTCTGGAGTTAAACTCTACAGAAGCTTCTCTTTGGCTAAAGGACTTATTTAATATATTCAAGTCTCAGAGTGCTAATGTTATGTCCATGAATTAATAACACTACTTAATAGTAATCTTCCTCATCACATCCATTAATAACATGATGAAGTTCAGCAATTGGTAAGTTTGTTTTTGCTGAACATGATCTGTTTTTTCCTTCAGGTGTTGTCTAAGCGGACCGGCTCTGACGGCCTGTTGGAGAAGTGCAGCCTCACGCTCTGAGCGCTTGTTCACTGGGGTCCAGGTTGTCCAGGTAGTTGAAGCGCAGTGTGTCTGTGGGACGTCTGTCAGAGTCTCTCCACGGCTGCTTCTCTCCTCTTGATCCCGTCCTGGAGACGCCTCCGGGTGATGGGGTGATGGGCGCTGAAGCCTCCTCACCGATGAAGGCCGGTCCTGACGGATCTTCACGTCTCCTGCTGACGGCGGAAACGTGTGGAACCACAAACTGCTGCTGGGATGAGGCGGCCTGGAGGTGGACATTATGTGACATCGCTCTGTTCTGCATGAGGGTTTGTCCTGATCCGTAGTACTTGATATGTGACCGGTGAGTTGGCTCTGGATCTGATCTCCTGACCTGCAGCGAGGTGAGTCGCAGCTCCTGCACGGTCTGGATGTAGTGTCTCTTCCAGACGCCCTGCTCCAAAGGGCCGGGGGAGAAGCTGATGCACCAGCCCAGCCTCACACACTTGGGCATCCACAGCTGGTCCAGTTCCACTATGCTCCTCCAGTGCCAGCTCACCTGCTCGCAGAAGAAGAAGAAAAAAAAGCGAGTGATTCTCAGCTGGCTCAGTTGAGTCATCCATGCTGACAACTCTACACACACACACATATATATATCATGGGCCGGTTTGTGTACCCGGGCACATCGACAGAGGCTGCGTGGGTCCAGGAATGAGAAGAGGTAGAGGCAGAGGGCTCTGGGCAGCAGGCAGGAGAGGTCTGCGGCCTGCAGGGGGAGCCGTGTGCTCACGCTGACGCTCAGGAAGCTCAGCTGCTCCACCGAACAGCTCAGCACAAAGTCCTGCAGCACCGCCTTCCTCTGGCCGTCAGACCACCTGTCGAACTGACATAAAGACGTGAGCGAACACGGCCGGAGTTCCTCCACATGGACCGTGTCAGGTGAAAGGAGCTGGACGGACGATGGACTCCTCAGAGACTGGTTTCTAAACTCACACTGAGCTCACTGCACAGTCAAGGATTTACATTTAATGTTTCTCTGTTCATCATCATCATCATTTTAAAGGGACAGTTCACCCCAAAATCAAAAACATACAGTTTTCCTCTTAAGCATACTGATATTTATCAACGTATAGTTCAGTTGTGAGTTGCCTGGTGTTGGAGAGATCAGCTGTGGAGAAGTCTGCCTCCTCTCCACTATAACGGGACTATGACACTCGGCTTGTGGTGCTCAAACCGCCAAAAACTATTTTCTTTCAAGCAGAGTTCCATTGCGCCGTATAGTGCGATTATATCGGAGAGGAGGCAGACATCTCTACAGCTGGGACCTCCAACACCAGGCAACTCACAGCAAAACTATCTGGATAGATAACTAGCACCACAAGGAGGAGGTTAAATATGTATTTTTGATTTTAGGGGTGAACTGTCCCTTTAACTCACCCACTTTGCCAGAAGGTTCCGCCTCTCTTCAAACACCTGAGAGAGAAGAGGAAAGTGAAAAAGGTTCGCGATCACATCGAACTGCACTGTCAGGAACAACAAGGTGATGATGGTGCGAATGAGACGAGATATTTTAAATGAAGAGCAAAGAGATGCGCTGCTGGGTCCTGCTAGTGACTCAGCGGTTTATTAAGACGGTTTAAGAACTCTGAAGCTGCAGTAAGACTTCCTGTCAGCCCGTTACTGACGGAGTCACTGTGTTCTGCTCGGGTTGATGCTGTGTGGCGGCTCTTTCTGGGCTTTGAGGCTTAATGTTGGTCTTCCTCACACTGACACAAATCTATGACTCATCACAATGTAACTTCTCGAGTTACTGAGATATGACTTCACTCAATCTTTTACGGAAACACGAAGTGAACTTTGTTAACTCAAAAATGCTTCTGAATAAAATAGTGACGTTGAATCTGATGGTTGTTGTTGAAAGTATCTGCATGAAGTACAAATGTGTGAGTACATCGCCGAGGCTGGAATGTAACTAAGTACATGTATTTCCGAGGCTCTGATGGAGGAAAGGTTATCTAATGTGTCACCACAAAAAAGAGAAAAGTCTGAAGATACATACAGATTTACCTGCATATTAATTATCTTCTGATTTATTCATTTATTTGTAAAGAAGTTCAAAGGAGCTCCACTTTGAAAAGCTGTGACAGTAAAATGCTGCTTACATATTGATGCTCTATTATTAATAATGTAATGATGTCATATGTAATAATATGTCTTTCACGGAGGCCATTTACATTTAATACTTTCACTTTTGATACTCTTAGTACATTTTGTTGATGATACTTCTGTACTTTTACTTTGGTAACATTTGGACTGCAGGGCTTTTACTTGTGATGGAGTATTTTTACACTGTGGTGTTCCTACTGAAGTACTTATCAGAGTACTTTTTTCCACTATTCACAAGATGAAAGCTGTACTCTATGACTATGATTGAGAGGAACATGTACAGTATTTGTCTGAGGGCACTGGTGCAGATGAGCGTACCTTGCTGTTGGACACCGGGTGGTTGAGAGGAGTCCAGGTGCTCCGTGTGGTCTTCATCTTAGCACAGCTAGCAGATGACCTCGGTGGCACTCTGGCACCAAGAGACATCTTTGAGTCAAAGCTGGTTAAAGGTGACGCGCCCAAAACTTTATTCACATGTTTGCTACTAGTTTCTTACATGTTGTGTGTATGTGAAGCATGCAGCATCTGCCAGAGGGCTTGAAGCCTAATGTTCATCCTCCTTCTTAAGTTCAATAACATCCCAGCTATTATCTCACTTAAAGGGACAGTTCACCCCAAATCAAAAATACATATTTTCCCTGTTAGTGCTATTTATCTGGATTGTTTTGGTGTCCACAGAACAAGGTCTGTGGACTATCTTGAGTCCTTAGTCCTGTTATATTGTAGGGTGAACTGGACCTTTAAAATGGATAAAGTCTACAGTAAAACAGTTCCGAAGCCTAAATCAGAGAAGTCCAGCTGACACACACAAAACACTGCAGTGTTTAAAGAGTTAACATCAGAACTGCAAAACACACTCCTCTGGTATTTCACTCACCATCAGTTCTCCTCTGAAGGAATTAAACCCGACACACTCTCTGTCTGAGTGCAAACTCCTGATGGCCTTTGTGTCCATACACCCAACTCTTCTTCTTTTCTCCTTCTTCCCCTTTCCCTGTGCACAGTTTACTTGTTCCCATAGTAACAGTGAGCATACTCTCCTTACATGGACTGGCTGCCACAGCCTGTCACACACAAGAGGGGGGGGGGGGCAAAGCAAACCAGTGGAGAGTGTGGGGTGTGCAGGCCCCACTGGCTCTAATGATGACAAACAGTGGTGGTGCAGAAGGCCTGACGCTGCAGCCATGGAGACCACCTGCCTCTCATACACTGATGCAGAGAATACCTGTTACAGCTTGAATTCCACATTCATTCACTGTGTGTTTTAAAACACTAAATACATGAGACATGTAAGTAGAAAATGTCAGTAATTAATCATTTGTATTTTCAGTAGCAGTAGCAGTAATATAACCGTGTGTAAGGCGTAATAATGTAGGCGTTGGCTCTGTGTTTTTTTCCCATAATGCGCCTGTTGCATTGAGTTCAAACCGCTGCTGCAGGCCAATATTAATAATGAAAAATGTTTCAGATCCATTTTACAGACGAATAGCTCGAGCACTCGGCCCCACCGGTCTGAGAAGTTTCCCATTCAAAAGCAGAAAGCCCTGCTCGTGCTCGAATGGGCGGTGGCGCGCAGCGAAGACAGAAAACCTGCTGCGAAGAAAGACTGAAAGCTGCGTCGAGTTAAACAAAACACACACGGAGCCAGACCGGAAACCAGCTATCGGGCCTCCAAAGTAATAGTGTAGAATATGCTATGGCAAAAAGCACATAGAAGACATACGCTAGTTGTTATTCGGATTTACATTAATCTGTTATGATTCACACGTCACAATATCCCCCTGTGAGTGATATTACTTACACTAGAATTGTCAATATTGATGCATCAGGGAATATTAAACAGGTCTACCATTTTACTGTTGAGGCTGGCAATCTTTATCAATGCACTATATTTTATAGACTTGTTAGTGTTATGAATAATGTTGAAATGTAAATAATGTGTGGCTATAACTGTAACTCTAGAGTATTATCATTTCTGCTGTTATTAGTGCCTCTACTGTTACCACTCATTTGCATCGTTTCATGACTGTTCTGTAATTGTATTATATTGTTCATTCTGTACACATGACATCTATTGCACAAGTTTGTGGTTCAAGATATTTGGCTATACAAATAACATTGAATAAAAAATGTAATTGAAAAGTCGGAATTTAACACTGATATTCATAGTGAAGTAGATATAATAAGGTGTAAATACTTGCTTCAAAAATAGGTGCAGTGCTATACTTTTCCACTACTTTTCCACTACTGCTTACTGTCTTCTGTTCCTGGCTCTCGTCTCGTTTTGTCGTTCATGAAGCTTTTATTGTTTAGAGTCTTGTCTGGAAACCATTTTTGAAATGTCGCGGGCTTAACGCTCGGCGGAGAAGGGGGGAGCAGAAGGGGGGAGGAGGACAGAGGAGGGGAAGGACAGGAGGAGACGGGAGGAGGGTGCTGGAAGGGGGACATTCACTCATTGTTACCAACTCGAGGAGCCGCGGAGACCCCGTTGCTACACGTGAATTTCCGGCACAATATTCAGGTAAAGTTGCCTTTAATTAAACCAGTTTAACAGCTAGCTTACATTTACCACCGGACTGTTTCTCACGAGCAGCCCGGCTCGGTGCGGTGACTTAACGTTAGAACTACATATGCCACGGTTACTATCATTTAGGATCAACTAACCGTCATCTTTTGTCTCCGCTGCGCTGCTTGCCATTGTGTTGTATTGAACCTTTTTTTCTGTAGTTTGGCAGAGACAAACAAACAACCGCGAGGAGGTCCCGGTTCCGTTACTTATAACTAGCTACACGCGCATTTATGAGGAGCCGTTCATTTATGGAGCTAAAGGAGGAGCCCGGTAATGTGGACGCTCAGGTGGACTAACGGGCGCAGTAATGCACATATACATATATATTCCTATATATATATATATATATATATATATATATATATATATATATATATATATATATATGTGTATATGTGTATATGTGTATATTTAGAATAACCAGCCTTTAGAATGCAGCGGGGCTTGTTTGACAGGTGTACAAGATATTAGTATTTATTGATTTGTGTTGTAATGTATTGGGTTGTTATGGGTGTGTACTGTCATGTCTATGTAGCAATAACAAATAATGGAACAAATATAGTTCAAATAAAGAAAAAGAAAAAAGGCTAAAATAAAAAAAATGTCTACAACTCAAGGTTACACAACTAAAATACACCAATACCATAAATAATATCATTCCATAAATTATGATGTCACTCAATAAACAACCTCAAAAACAGCTTTAAATTCCCACGTAAATGTTTATTTAGCTATTGCCCTGTGTGTAGTGGTGTTGTTGTAATTGGTAGTCTCTAGCATGATATATTGCTGTTAATTAATTCTGTTAATGTCATCGTTCATCTACACAAGCACCCCCCACAGTGCGAAGAACACCAACCCTCTGCAAACAGCCTTTTGTGTTCTCCAGTTGCAGCCCATTATTTCTCTAGTTTTCATTAAAAAAAATACAACCTGATCTTCTTTGCGACAACACATACAAGAGATTATGAATAATCCACTACTGGTGACCTGATACTAAATATATTTTTATTTTACAGATTGCAGGTTGAACATCATCTTCATCGGTGGTCGTCATCAGTATTCTCTCCAAAGCCTCACCGCTGTCCGTCGAGGCAGGAGAGGCAGGAGAGGGAGGAGAGGGTGGAGTGCCGGCGGTCGCGGCGCAGCATCTTAAAGGACCACGGCATCTTAAAGGACCACGGCATCTTAACTTAAAGGACCACGGCATCTTAACTTAAAGGACCACGGCATCTTAAAGGACCACGGCATCTTAACTTAAAGGACCACGGCATCTTAAAGGACCACGGCATCTTAACTTAAAGGACCACGGCATCTTAACTTAAAGGACCACGGCATCTTAACTTAAAGGACCACGGCATCTTCCCGGACTATGGAGGTCTTGTGACGCTCTGCTGCCGCTGACCGGATTCCCCACGGTGATGGATGCAGCCAGCTTCAGTCATGGCCGTGTTGGACTCCGCCGCCCGACCCACGCGGTTTCTCTGTGAGCTGAAGCGGAGGAAGAGACTACCAGACAGTCCCGGACGCTCCTCAAGCCCTGTGATTTCCCCATCCTGCTGACTGAGCCAGTGGCTCTCTGGGTTCAACCCTTCTTCCTCTCTCCTGCTGTACGGACCGGTCATGGAGCTCCTGTGGGTGCTGTCGGTGTCTATGTTGACGGCGTGCGCTGCCATCCCCATGGATGCGGTGGAGGAGAGCCACAGTCTGTTCACCTGTGAGCCCATAACCCTACGCATGTGCCAGGGGCTGCCCTACAACTCCACCTACATGCCCAACATACTGAATCACTACGACCAGCAGACTGCGGCGCTCGCCATGGAGGTAATGTATACCGCTGACCTGTTTAAAGCTCCAGTTTGTGTTCCTGGAAGATGAGACCGTGAGGCAGAGTACAGGTGTTTGCTGATATATGTTCTGCGAATGATCTTTCGTGATGTTCATCAGCACGTTTAGAAACACATTCAGACGGAGCAGTGAGACGTAGTGGGGACTTCTTGAGACACACCTGACATAATTTACTAATGTCTAAATAACATAATGAAATGCTAGGAAATTTAAATATGCAACATATAGCGGCCATGAATTAACCTTCTATTATTAGCACCCTGTTTTATTTATTTTTATATGAATTTATCTATTTAAAGCGGTGCAATTTATGACAGGAAGAGGTAATTCCCTGATCAAAGTAAATTCAATAATTGCAGTATGTCACACTTGGATACACGCAATTTTTCATAGGTGGTAAAACGTGGAAATTAATTCATAACATATTGTGTCTAACGCAGAAGTGTTGCATCTTATTTCTGACGCGGTTTCTTTTCCACGTTCTTCCTGTCGCTGACCTTTCTAGAGCTCAAACAATTATCCATTTGGTTGATTAGTTCATAATCAAATAATCAAATGATGATAAGCATTTTGATTCATCCGTTGAGTCATTTTTAAACATCTGCTGCTTTCAGCTCCTACAGTATGATGATATAAAACTGTTGGTTGAGCTAAACATCTCGGGATCTGAGAAATTGTGATGTTTTCATAGGTTTTTGATATTCCATTGGCTGTATTAATAATGGATTGTGAACTTTGAATTGAGATTTGGACTCATTTCAGTTCTAATTTAAGCAGGAATTTTATTTTGATTTTGCCGTTGTTTTAAATGATTTTTAGTAAAGACATGGATTAGGAACGTGAATAGGTACCGGCCTACATAGGACAGGCTTACACCTCAACAAAGTTATTAATAAATCCCAGTTTGAGAGAAATCATTTCATATTTTGGGCATACCTCGTTATAACCCCTCGATTAGTGGTCTAATCGGTCGTTTTGGGCGACTTAGATTTCTTCAGTCGAGGACCGTCCTTGTAACGACCCAGATGTTTTCAGATGTTTTCATATCACTGTGTCTTCGAGGGGTTAAAAACATATTGCATCTGGTGCAGTCTGAAAAATGTGCATTTTTCTTCTTTTGGAGATGACGTATTATGAGAAATTGGGTACCTTCAATATTTATATATATTTTTTTGAAATGCGTCCTTTTCTCCTGTCCCTGTCCCTCCCCCCCCCCCCCCCAACACACACACACACACACACACACTTTGTTCCTCTCGCTGACCTCTTCTGAGCATTTCCTTCTGGTCCTTTCACTCTTTCTTTACTCTGTTGTCGGTGCCTCACATAGTTGGGACTCTACAGAGGTGAAACTGCACAGCACACACATTGTGAGGTCAGGAACGTCTTCCTCACATGCTGATGAAGGTTGAGTGTGCAGACACCAGCAGCCCATGCAGTGATATCAAAGTGCTAGCCTACTTTCATTTGGCTGCTCTCGCTCCAGGGATTGGGAACGCATTACCAAAACATTAAGCAGAAAATTAACTTTTAATACTTGTCCCGGAGGCACAGTGCATTATTAAATTGTCCTTAACATGGTTTCTGGCCACCGACCAGCATGTTGACTTTGATTCACCACAACATGTAGGCACTCACATTTTACATAAGCGGCTTTTGAGCAGTTAGCTACGTTCAGCCTGGGAGTGAAGAACCCAGACGGTGGTTCAGATGATGGATTAAGGCTCCGGCTCCTGTGTTTAGTCCCCGTTTATCCTTCTACCCCTTAGATCATCTATAGATGTACCAGCCACAGCATCGGCCTGTTGTGGCTGTGTTGTCCTCTGTGAAATGACGAGTTAGGCATTTACACACAATCATGGAGCAGATGCATCACCTCGTTAGCTTAATCCCGCCTTTGCAGAGGCTGATCCCTCTGGAAGCCCAATCTATCTAGCAATTACTGGCCAAACTGCACCAAAACATTAGTCTGGCTGCAACATCTGTGTGTGTGTGTGTGTGTGTCAGTCCATCCATCTTTATTTACCTCACTTTATTCATTCCCTCCATCACTTTTACCCTGTGACACCCGCTCCCCCCCCCTCGCCCGGCACGGTGGTGATGTGTGCCCGAGCCCTGGCGACCATCTGTGCCTGCTGCACTGCACTGTACGAGTGAGGGATGGAGGCAAAATCCTGGGTTATGTAATCTAGTCCGGACAGGGCCTGGCACACAGCATCACAGCATCACATCACATCATGACATCACAGCACATCATCACATCATCACATCACAGCATCACAGCTGCACTCGCGTTCGGAGAAGATGCAACTGCTCCCATCTCTCCTGCCCGCTCGTACTCACCGTGTCCACATATTCACTCTCATCTCCTGGATTTAGTTTAGACTATTGATGGATTCTTTAAAGGAAATGCGTTCGAATGTTTAGCGTGTGAATGCGATAGATGTATGTGGTTTAGGTAGAATCGTTTCCTCATTGACGGAGATGTCGCCGCTGCGTTCGCTCTTTGCGCCTACTCGCAGTGTGTGGGTCGCAGTGAACAGAGAGAGGCACTTCTGTTTAGACGGTGTTCACTTTGATTGGTCATGGATCCACAATTAAGTCTCTTTTAGAGCTCACAAATGGTAGTTGGGTTTTGGACGCAAACCCCAGTAGGTTCCAAACAAGGAGAGACCACGGCTCTGCTTGGCTCTTGTTTTCCAGATAACTCGCTCTAGATCCAGTTCATGGGAGAATTCAAAGCCAGTAAGATGTCGAGGGCAGCCAAATGAGAATTGACAGTTGATTTTAAAGGGAATTAGGTCCGCTGAATAGCTGTGATAATGATGATGAATGCCCTGCACCGTGGAGAAACTGGGAGTTGGACGAGAACCAACGCCTGCTGTTCTTTCAGTTTTGGTCCAAACCCCCTGAAGTCTGTCTGAGTCCCTTTTCTCCCGTCTCGCTTCTCAAGGTCTTTACAAGGTTTTAGTGTTTTGGGAAAGTGAGCGCAATTTGTCACCATATCGTTATAAACGTTCTTGTTGCTTTATTTTGTGAGGTTTACCGTAAATATTAGCATGTAGAGATGTTCACTGTAACTCTGCTGTATGAGAGATAATCATCAAACCACAACAACACGTTCACAGGTGATCGTACAAACAGGACTTCCTGTGTCAGTGTTGACCGCCCAATGACCTCACAGCGGGGGTGGGGCAGCGGCCTCGGGGCTGTGAGACACGGCCTGTTCCTGTGCCACAATGACACTGCGCCACAGGAACAGGAGATAAGAGCGTGGCGGATTTCACTTGCGTTACCAAAAGAAGAGCGATCGGGGCTAAAACCCCTTTCTTTAGAGAGATGCACACTTTAATGTATGGCAGCGTGGGCTCACCACAGTAAACAGCTGGAATGGTATGAACTATGAACCGTCTTTGGCATTCAAGCGGAGGCCCTTTGGTTCAGTATGATACCAGCATTCTCTAATAGCGTCAGATGATAAGTAAGCAGATAGATTTGCATTTCCTTTAGGGATTTCTTTGGCGGAGGTAAATGTCACGATATTGTTATAAACATTTCTTTGTCTTGTGAGAAATTATATTTCTAAGCATGTGTTGATTGTTGGCCCTAAAAAAAAGTTCTGCAAAACACAGTACGTGTTTACTGGATTTATATAAAGAATTAAATGAAATGCTGAATCAAATGTTTCATTATTTTTACAGTGGAAATCTGTATTGCCTTCTTCTACAGCCAGTTGATGGAAAATGTGTCCTGAGCTTTACAAATATCTTCCAAATGTCCAGAGGAGAGGACTGTGTTTCTATAGAGGGCGGAGGTGATGGAGGAGGGCGGAGACGTGACTGTGGTGGTTAGTGTTGAGATTCTTCAAGGCCAGATAGGACAAGCGAAGGTTAATTAAATTAGATTTATTAGCGGGGTTTGCCGGCTTGGCTTTGGCCAAGCCGGCAAACCTTTTTTAATGACTGCAAGATAAAAACTATGAATGTTGGGAATTCAGCCCTAAAATGTCCTATTCTGTCACAATGAGCAGGTTATTCTGCATATAGAGGCACAATAGCATCACTGGTAGTAATAGGATGTTATTTGTGGCGTTTTGTTCCGTGTGAAGGGTGAGCAGGGACACACAGACTGATCAATAGTCTGCTCTGTCCCACTTCCACTCATCTCCTCCATTCAGCTCCTTAAACCAGCCTCTTGTCTCAGCTTTACAACGCATTCAGATAAACTGTGTCATGTTACAGCTGCTGCGTAGAATAACCCAGATACTCCACCCATGCTGTGTGAATGGATTTGTAAAGGAGAGGTGTGTGTGTGAGAG